>CAJQZJ010004765.1:4009234-4165999 GCA_907164525.1 Lophiomys imhausi
AAGAAGAAGAAGAAGAAGAAGAAGAAGAAGAAGAAGAAGAAGAAGAAGAAGAAGAAGAAGAAGAAGCGGGACGTGGTGGCACATGTCTTTAATCCCAGCAGACAAGTCTCTGTGAGTTCAAGGCCAGCTTGGTCTACAAAGCAAGTCCAGGACAGTCAGGGCTATTACACAGAGAAACATTGCTTTGGAAAACAAAAACAAAACAAAACAAGAAGAAGAAAAGAAAAGTTCAGAGTGACAAAGGCAGGACAAAGGACACATGAATTTTCGAGGCCCTTATGATCTACAAAGACCATTGTCACCAGTTTTCTGAAGGAATATTCAAGCCGAGGAGCCCCCAGCAGCCAGGCAGGGCCCATGAGAAACTTTGTGCACTGTAATACTATTACTAGTCCAGCTGCTGGGACCAGTAATGAGCTCCCCAGCCCTGGGCAGATTTAACCACGTGCCATGTGATTCTGCACAGGGAAGCCAGCATCACTGGGAAAGACACCAGTCAAGGTGAGGCTATGGATCTTTAAGGAACCTCTTTGTCTCAGGGCCTCTTAGACTGAAATAGAAAGTTCCATTTCTCTTTCTACTTTAGATTTCTCTTTCCACTTCTGCTAGTGCTGGCTCCAGGTTCTTGCACTATGTCCCAGCTGCCACCCACACCCTGGCCTATGAAACCCTCTGGCGTGCTGAGGATGGGTGCAGATATGGCCTTACCTGTGTGTGTGAACCAGGATGTTAAACCTGGAGGGGAAGTCCAGTGTCTGCTACTTCCCAGTGCATGCCCTGGGGACAGACACTTCATCTTCCAGAGCAGTAACTGCTCCCATCAGTGAAATGGAGATTATAACCCCACTCCTGCAGGGCACATACATGCAAGTATTGTAGGTCCCCACTCAATAGCTGCAGTTTGCTTTGTTTGCTTGGTTTTTGTTTTTTGTTTTTTGTTTTTTTTTTTTCCCGAGACAGGGTTTCTCTGAATATCTCTGGCTGTCCTGGACTTGCTTTGTAGACCAGGCTGGCCTCGAACTCACAGAGATCCGCCTGCCTCTGCCTCCCGAGTGCTGGGATTAAAGGTGTGCACCACCACGCCCAGCCTGCTTGTTGTTTTTTATGACAGGGTTTCTCTATGTACCCTGGTCTGTCCTGATACTCACTATGTAGACCAGGCTGGTGTGGTAAGAGTTTGTTTATTAAAAAAAAAAAAAACGGTGTCCAGGCGGTGGTGGCGCACACCTTTAATCCCAGCACTTGGGAGGCAGAGGCAGGCGGATCTTTGCGAGTTCGAGGCCAGCCTGGTCTACAAATTGAGTCCAGGACAGCCAAGGATACACAGAGAAACCCTGTCTCGAAAAACCAAAAAAAAAAAAAACCAGTTATGAGAATGTTTTTGTTTAATCCCAGATGAGGAGGCTGCTTCACTTAAGACCACAGGTGTAAACTATTAGCTGTGCCTCGTGAGCTAGCAGGGGGTGTGACTTAGCCAGCGGAACAAAGTTAATTCTGAGGACTTTAATTCTGAGGACTGAGAGAAAAGAAAAAAAGTGAGAGCCCCAAGGAGAAGCCGGTGGGCAATACAAAGAAGAAAGAGAAAACTACAAAGAAGAAAGAGGCTGCTGCTCGCCCTGCTGCTGATTCTTCCTGCTGTCATTTCTTGTTTTGCTGAACTTCTGGATATTGTGACTACTGAGATTGGCATTGCCCACAAAGAGCCCCACGCACGGCCCTAATCAGCAGGAAGTAGCTCAAAGAGAACTCTGCTCTTTTTCCTTTTAACCTTCTTTCTCTCCCACCTAGTGTGGAGGGTGGAAGGAAAAAGGGTTAGAAGGGAGGTAGAGGTATTAAGTACAGTAAAAATAAATTAGAGTATAAAATAAAACAAAATTAATAATAAAAGCCACCATGTTACAGGCTGGTCTGGAACTCACGGAGATCCTCCTGCCTCTGCCTCACAAGTGCTGGGATAAAGGTGTGCACCACCATGCCCAGCTTTGTTTTTAGGTTTTTTGAGACAGACTCTTGTGCAGCTCTTGAACTTACTCTGTAAACAATGTTGACCTAGACCTCTCAATCCTCTCCCTCTCCCTCCTGAATGCTGGGTTACTGATGTGCACCAGCACACCTGGCTTGTGTAATTCTGAGAATGGAACCCAGGGCTTCAAAGATGCTGGTCAAATAAACTATATCTCAGCCCATCACAGCTTTTGCTGATTTGGAGTTAATTCATAAGGACTGAGGACATGCTGGCATGTGCCTGTGATCCAAGTGCTCAGGAAGTTGAGGCAGGATGATCAGGATCCAGGCTGGGCTACATGGAGAGACCTTGCCTCAAAACAGAGACTGAAGACAGGATGCCTCAGCATGTGGTGCCATAGGCAGTCATCCACTCAGTAGGACTTAGGGAGTCCTGTCCCTTCCTACCACACAATATACCCACCCCCCGTCCTCACAAAAGCCCCTGATGGACAGTTCTGTGGACCAAAATGCAGTGGCAGTTGATACCTTCCAAATATGGTCACATCAGAGTCTTGGGCCTCACATGCCCTTCCACCTCTTGGAGATTCAGGGACTGTTTCCTCTCTATGAACCTGGCCAGTGACTATGAAGGAAGTGGCAACACTCTACACTGTTAACTACCACCACAAATTCCCCAAAGGTGGTATATCTCCCCCCACCTCCGAGCTATCACGTGAACACACATCTACCCTGGCATGCCCTTGTGCTGGGGAAGCCAAGGAATCAGCTATGCAGAGAGACCACATGGAGAAGACTTAAGGCTATGCAGAGAAAGGCAAATGTCCTAGTGGCCTCAGCCTTAGACTGGAAATACAAGCACAAGAAGGACTTGAACCAGAATCTTTACATGGAGCCTCTCCCAAAACTATGACTCTCAGACACTCAGACATATAGTAAGATGCTGGTGTATTAGATCTGTTACTTTGGAGATGGCTGTTATGCAGCAATAGCTAACTAGCTGATACATGTAGGAAATCTTCCCCCTTGAGGGAAGGACTTCAGTACTGCCCCTGCTTTTTGTGACATGTGACAACACATTGAAGCAGGTCCCGTACACTGAAGAATTGTAATGATGGTGGGGCTTGGTGGTACATGCCCTTAATCCCAGTACCAGGGAGATAGAGGAAAGAAGATCTCTGTGGGTTTGAAGCCAGCTTGGTCTACATGGCTGGTTCCAGAACAGCTAGGGCTACGTAGTGACTGAAATCTGTTGAAGGTTGGCTTTATATTATTTCTGCTTTATTCTACACTATAACTTATTTTTACCATACTTAATAATTCCACCTCCCTTCCAACCTTTGTTCCTTCCAACCTCCCAACACTAGGTGGGAAAGAAAGAAAGCTAAAGGGAAAAGGGACCAAGTTCTCTTTGAGCTACTTCCTGCAGATTAGGGTCATCAGGTTCTTTTTAAGGGCAATACCAAACTCAGTAGTCCAGTGAACCAGAAAACAGCACCAGCAGAACAAACCACCAGCAGTGTGGGGCTGGGGTGAGGGGATGAGGGGTGGGGAAGCACCAGCAGGGAAAGCAACAAGCTCTTCCTTCTTGAGAGTGCTCCCCCCACTTCTTGGGGCTCTGACTTTTTATCACCTCTCAGAATTAACTTTCTGTAGCTGGCTAAGCCATGCCTGCTAGCGCACGAAGCACTTATAGTTTACAGGTGTGGACACACTGAAGCAGAGATTAAAAGAAAAACATTTTCATATCATAACTGTTTTTTGTTTTTGTTTTTGAGACAGGGTTTCTCTGTGTAACAGCTCTGGCTATCCTGGACTCACTTTATAGACCAGGTTGGCCTTGAACTCACAGAGATCCACCTGCCTCTGCCTCCCAAGTGCTGGGATTAAAGGCATGTGCCACCACGCCCAGCTCATAACTGAGTTTTTAAGGAAACAAAACTCTTACCACAGAGATCCTGTCTCAAAACGAAGAAGCAAACAAACAAACAAACGAATGAATAGAAAACAGCAGTGCCAGTAACATGGATCCTAGCAGTTCCGCCTGTTTAACTTTTTCTTTGTTTGTTTTAGTTTTACATCCCAACTGCAGTTTTATCTCCCTCCTACCTGTTCAACTCTTATCAAGCCAGACGTTGAACTACATGCGACTTAATACATTACATTTGTTTATTTGGCGTCTGCGCCGTTCCATCGTACACATGTGGAAGTCAGAGAGCAACTTCCAGGAACAGGATCTCGCATCACTATTGGGTTCCAGGGATCAAACTCAGGTTGTGAGGCTTAGCATCAAGTGCCCGCGTTAACCACTGAGCAGTCTCACCAGCCCCTGGCATGTTCTTTAATGAATTGTGGTTCTGGGGACTGATCCCATGGCTTGAAGAACACTCAGCAAGCACTGCACCACTGAACTTCCCACCACACCGCAACCTCCTTTTCTCTTTGAGTTCTGGGAAATGGTTTTGCTAACTGTTGAGGCTGTCCTTGAACTGGAACCAAGGTAGGCTTTGAATTTGTTCTTATCTCCAGCCTCCCGAGTAGCTGAGATTGCGGGGGTTATACCAGTGCCCATCTTGATGTTTGCTGGGATTAAAAGCGTGTGCTACCATGCTCGGCTACAGCCTTAATCTTCAAATCCTCCTGGCTCTGCCCGCTGAGTGCCAGGACTATAGGCACACACCGTCAAGCCCTGTTTCCCCTTTCATCACCGCGGCTCTCACCCTTCCATCCCATCCTGAGTTACAGAATCTCCAAGCGTCCTCCTCAGACTTCTCTCAGGCCTCCTGAGAGAAGTACCTCACGTGCTTTCAACACAGCTTCTGCCCAAAAGCAGAAGTGACAGGCTAGGGACAGAAAGCGAAGTGGCGACTGGAGAAAACTACGGGGGGGGGGGGGGGAAATCCCCCCCCCCCCCCCCCCAGGAAACCTGTGTCTTTAAGAGCTGGGGCGAGGCAAGCCCTAAGGGGCGTGTCCCGGGCGGGAAAAGGATGACAGGGCGTGGCCCGGTGGGGAAGTAGGCGGAGCGGGGCTCGTGTGGGCGTGGCCGGGCTGCTCTGGGCCCGGGCTCTTAGGGGCGGAAGGTCGTGGCGCTGGCCATCCGGCTGGAAGAAGACTCCACGCTCGCTGATCCAGGCCCCGCCCGAGGTAAGAAAAGCTTCGCAACCTGAGCACCCGTCACCCTAACTTTAACTTCTCAACCCAGGTTCCAACTGGGGCCTCCAAATCAGAAAGCGCTGCCCGGCTCCCCACCCCATCCCTCCCCATCCAGTCTGCCCACCTCACCAGGGCTACACACAGGTGTCCGTATGCCAGAGGCACTTTGTATGTGCTTACTTGGAAATGACTAAAACAAACAAACCGGTGGTCGGTGGAGAGGAAACTTGTGTTGGGGACGCTGTGCTTGCCTGCCCCTTGGGTCAGCGCTCATGTCCGTTTCACAGATGCGGACTCAGAGGCAATATGCCCAGACCTCTCCCAGGCTACCCACATAGAAAACGCACAAACGGAACTGGAAGGCCGCGTGTTTTTCCACTCCTCGACCTTGCCAAGTGGAGAAGCTAGAACACGGAGGGAAGAGAACCATTTCCTGTCAACAGGTGAGGAATCTCCCTTCCCGTCCTCTAGGGTCTCTTCTTGTCTGCTTCCCTCCTCCCTGGGGGTGAGGAGATTGAGAAATGCTTGTGAAGAGAATCACACCCCCTCAAAAAAAAAATTGAATGCCCTTTGCCTCCCTGATTGCAAAAATAAAACACAAAACATGTGAGGCAGCTTGCCTAAGACTTTGAGCCAGTTTTCTGCTTGGAGAGAAAAATGAGGCTCTTTTCCACCTGTCTGGAGGGAAGTGGATTATAAACTGCAGCTTCATCGACCTGCCTCTGCCAGTCCCAGGCAGTTTAGGTGGTTTTGAGCAACTCACTTCCCTCTGGGCCTCAATTTCCCCATCCAAGAACTGTTGGCTTTGTGGCTTTCTTCCTTGCCACATGACTCTGGGAGGCCTGGTGAACTTTTATCCCCAGCCCTCTGAACACTCAGAGAGAACAATGTGTGTGGCATTTCAGCTGAGGAATGATGTCACCTCCCCATGCCTCAGTTTCCCCATGTAGGGATCAAATGAGGTCCCTGGTGTAATGTGCTGGCCCGTTGCAAGACATCAAAGGATACAACAGCCGATTGTGAGGTGTGGTGCACTGACCTCACCTGGTCTTGGCCTGGTGGTTATAGCCACTAAGTCCTCCTCAGAAGTATGTTTTTTAAGGCTGGGACCCAGTGTCTGGTACAGATCTGAAGTCTCAGCTACTGAAGAGGCCAAGGCAAAAGAAATATGAGTTCAAGGTCAGCTTGGCAAATTTAGGAGATCCTGCCTCAAAAGAAAAAGTAGAAAGAGGGCTAGAAGCGGGCCATGGTTCAAATCTGTAATCCCAGCACTTTCAAACCAGAAGCAGGAGGATTATCACTAGCTTGAAGGCAGCCTGGGCTACATAGTGAATTCCAGGCTAGCCTGTTTCCAAAAAAAAAAAAAAAAAACTAACTAAACTAAAAACCACCAAGGCTGGAGATTGTAGTCCAGTGGTAGAGTGCTTGCCTAGCATATGTATGCCCCGACCCCACCCGAAAGAAAGAAGCAAAAGTCTGAGTTCCTTGTTCTTGCGACTGGATGCTTCTCCTCTGATCTCATTCATCTGTGTCTCGCTCCCTAAGCTCCTTGCAGGCCTGATGTCCTGGTGATAGGCAGGTCTCAGGGAGACACCTGGTCCAGGTGGAGGTGTCCCAAACAAGATGCAAACACAGGAGGGCTAAGGGAATGGTGGTTGGGAATGGGGCCTCTATGTGGGCGGAGAGGGACTTGGCTTTGCAAGAAAAGGTCTCTGGGCTCCTCCTCCTGGGGCCTGGATTGATAACATCTCCACCTCTTACCTCACCCTGCAGGCACTGAAGTGGCCAGCCCTTTGATACTGAAGTGAGTAGAGGGTGCTGGTCAGGCCCCAAGGGGCCAATGGCAGGCAGATGGCTGGATCTGCACAGGGCACCTGGCTTCCTCTGTGTGCCTCTGATACTGGAGACAGTGTCTGGGGCCAGAGACCCATTCTCAAAAGCCCATGAGCATGCCCAGTTTTCGACTGGAGGTGTTGACCCGGCTGCCATGACAGATGTGAGTACACGGGCAGGGTAGGAAGGTGGGTTGGGTGGGGTGTCTTTCTGTTCTACTGCCAGCTAATTATCACACATCTGGTATGTGTCGCCACTGACCGGGTGGGACCCTGGGATCTACAGGAGCTCAAGTGGCTGGGCAGACAGAGAAAGTCAGAGATTTCAGAGGGCAGTGAACTGTGTAGACAGTAACGCTGTGGGGGAGGATGTGAGGTTCTCAACTACTTCAGGTTGACTTGGCCGGCTGTGACAAACTTGTTCTGTGAACAAATCACCTTGGAGCCAGGTTTTGAAGGAAAGCCTTCACAGAGAAGACATCTGGGAGAAAGAGTGGGGAACAGCAAGTGCAAAGGCCGGGAGGCAGGATCAAGCAACAGCAAGGATTCCAGAAGGGCTGGTCAGTGTGTACAAGGTTATTTGAGGTGGGTAGACAGATAATGCTGGCCTGATTATAAAAGGTCTTGTAGCCGGGCGGTGGTGGCGCACGCCTTTAATCCCAGCACTTGGGAGGCAGAGGCAGGCGGATCTTTGTGAGTTCGAGGCCAGCCTGGTCTACAAAGCGAGTTCAGGACAGCCAGAGATATTCAGAGAAACCCTGTCTCGAAAAACCAAAAAAAAAAAGGTCTTGTAGACTGAGGCTGGGAGGTGAGAATTGGGAGCCAGAGAAGGGTTTTAAGCAGAGGGATGTCAAAAACTGGTTTATGGAATTTCCCTGGCTTCAAGGAATCTCCCTAGCTGCTCCAAGGAGGCTGGCCTGACAAGGAAGAGGGTAGCCACTCAGAGACCAATTCAGGGAGATAGAACTCCTACAGCTTTTCTTTTTCATTGCCAAGTGCATGAGTGTGACATGCATGCGTGCATGTGTGTGTGTGTGTGTGTGTGTGTGTGTGTGTGTGTGTGTGTGTGATATATGTGTATGTAAATGTGAGGGGGGTTGTACAGTGTGATATGCATGTGTCTGCATGCATGTTTGCATATGTGGAGGCTTACATGTGGCTTACATGAACACGTGTGTTGAAAAAAAATAGCTAATGAAACTATTTAACCAGTATTTCTATTATCTTTAATTGGTTGGAAGTGTAAATCCTTAACCCGCCATTATAAATGAGTACTCACAGACACCACATGCATTTTAACAAGCCTTGGCCTGGGTTGTGCAATCCTAGCCCATCTAAGTTAGCTCATAATTCTATCACCCAAATATAACCCCATATATACATACGTCCCTTTGGACTATTATTCTCCATGCTAAGCTGATGTTCTAGGCCACGTGGAAGGATCTTCTTTAATCTACCCCATGGCGTGTGTCCTCCTTGTTTACTCCTGGCTTCTCTCAGGTAACCTTCCTCCCAAGATGCTCGCTCGCTCTCTCTCTCTCTCTCTCTCTCTCTCTCTCTCTCTCTCTCTCTAAAAAAGCCCACGAACCTTAGTCCCACCTATCTCTGTCTTTGCTCAATCTCCAGGCCTCAGCATTTATTTAACCAATCAGAGTCAATTAAGCAACAGGCAGCAGACAGGACCAATCAACATTTAGAATGCTTAACACCACCCCATCAGGTGTGCATGAGCGTGCGGAAGCTTGAGGTTAGCTGGCATCAGGATGGCTTGTTCTTCCATTGTACTCGCTGAGGTAGTATCTTTCAGTCAAACCCAGAACTCACCAATATGGCTAGTCGGGCTAGCCAGCTTGCACTGGGGATACCTTCTTCCTTCTAAGGCTGGAATTATAGGTGGTTTCACAGCCACTCAGAATTTACATGATTTTGGGGGTATCCATACTCCAGGCTTCATGCTTGCAGGACCAACATCTCTAACCACTGAGAAATCTACCCAGCCCTTTCTTTTCTTTGTTTGAGGCAGGGTTTCATGTTTCGAAGGCTGACTCAAACTCACTACATAGCAGAGAGTAACTATGAACTGATCCTCCTGAGAGCTGGGATTCCAGGCGTGTGCCACCATGACTGGTTGCTTTATGTGGATCTGTGGGTAGTAGAGCCCAGTGCCTCAAGCATGTTAGGCATGCAATTCTACCCACTGAGCCATACCTTGACGCTTGTATTTTCTATATTAGAAATCACAAACTCAAACCGCCTGCGCTGAGAATCTTATCACCTACACCAGGTTTATGGACAGGGACGTCTTCACCCCACCCTCTGAGGAGACAATTGGGCAAGTAAGCCATTTTACAGAAGGGTGGGGAGTTTGCAGTCACTGAGCTTATAAAATTGGCTCCTACTTCTGTGATTCTGAGGGTTAAGGATGTGAAGTTGGCTGGGAGCGAAGTGGCCCCGTTGCTCCCTTGTGACAAACCAAACCTTCCTCTTTAGCACATTGTGTCTCAGGACAGACTCCATCAACAGCCTCTGTACTGGAGGCTTGACCCTGCACCAGCAGCCTGAGGGCCACCACACACTGCAGATGTTCTTGTGTAGCCTTCATCCTTTTTTTTTTCTTTTGGTTTTCCAAGACAGGGTTTCTCTGTGTATCCCTAGCTATCCTGGAACTTACTCTAGATTAAGCTGGCCTTGAATCACAGAGATCCATCCGCCTGCCTCTGCCTCCAGAGTGCTGGGACTAAAGGTGTGTGCTTTTTTTTTTTTTTTTTAAACACAGGAACTCAAACTCTGTAGCCCAGACTGCCCAGGCTGGCCTTAAACTCAGTTTAATGTTCAGTTTCCCTGCCTCAGCTTCCTGAGTACTAGGATTACAGACGTGAGGTGCCATGCTGGTAGTGTGTGTATTTGTGTGCGTATGTGTTTGTGCACAGAGTTTAATGTTCAGTTTCCCTGCCTCAGCTTCCTGAGTACTAGGATTACATACGTGAGGTGCCATGCTGGTAGTGTGTGTGTTTGCGTGCGTATGTGTTTGTGCGAGTGTGTGTATTTTAGACCGGGTCTCAGTATGGAGACAGGCTGGCCTGGAACTTTGCCTCCTGAGTACTGGGACTAAAATGTTTGTGCCACCATGCCAAGCAGGGTACCTAATGTTTTATTGAGCCCCTACAGTGTGCGAGAATTGGACAGAGAACTTATGGAGCCATCCCCCCTGTGGTTTCCACTGCTCTGGAGACAGGCCAAGAAATAAACTGTAGAATAATACACAGTAAAAAAAGAACCATCTTGGCCGGGCGGTGGTGGCGCACGCCTTTAATCCCAGCACTCGGGAGGCAGAGGCAGGCGGATCTCTGTGAGTTTGAGGCCAGCCTGGTCTACAAAGCGAGTCCAGGACAGCCAGAGCTATACAGAGAAACCCTGTCTCGAAAAAACAAACAAACAAACAAACAAACAAAAGAACCATCTTAAAAGAATGCAGGTATGATGGGAGGTGGGGAGGGCTAGCTGCTTTCCCTCAGGCTGTCAGGGAAGGCCTCTGGGGGGTGATTTTCTTTTTCTTTTTTCTTGGGTTTGGGTTTTTCTTTTCTTTCTTTCTTTTTTTTTTTTTTTTTTGGTTTTTCAAGACAGGGTCTCTCTGTGTAGCACTAGCTGTGCTGGACTCACTTTGTAGACCAGGCTGTCCTTGAACTCAGATTTGCCTGCCTCTGCCTCCCGAGTGCTGGGATCAAAGGCATGCAGTGATGTTTTCATTGAGGTCTGAAGGTAGGTGCTGAGGTCCTGGGGCAGGGGCAAAGTGGTGTTTTTCACAAACTGTGGGAGGTCTCTGTGGCTGGAATACTGTGCCAGAGGGAGAAAGGAAGGAGACCTCTGTCAGAGGCAGGTGGCTCAGCATGATCTCCAAGGAATTTCAAGCCATTGTAGTAGCTTCTTTTTTATTGTTCCATTTATCTGTGTGTGTGTGTCTGTCTGTCTGTCTGTGTCTATGCAGGTCTGTCTTTCTGTGTCTATTCAGGCGCCTGGGCTGGCACTTTGGTGACATCTCTTATATTTTTGGTTGTGAGCCTAGCCTTTAACAGCTGAGCCATCTCTCCAGCCCTGGTGACATCTCAGCACACAAAAGTGTGGGGCTTTCCTGGCTGCTGCTGCTGCTGAGTATAAGGGGTTTGAAAGTTCTTGCCTTCCTGGTTGTTTGATTGGCCTCTTCCTGAAGTCAAGAGGGCTCTGTTAGCCTCAACCCTCATTGGACCACAGAGGGAGGACAGGGGAGCATGTAGGCATAAATGGCACCAAGGTGACAGTTGGCCAGAGTAGTTTGAGTGAGGAAACCAGAGTTCTGAGACAGCAAGCCACTTAGCAGAGGTCACACGCTGGACACTCAAGGCTCCTGATTGCCCAGCTTGCGCTGTCCTTCACAATACTCCTGCTGGCTAGAAGGAGATACTGTGGTCCCAGGCCACATCCGTTTTGCCTCTTGTCGGCCCAGTAGGTTTTGAAGGACCAGAGGTTGTTTTTGCTTTAGAACTTGGATGTCTTTCAGAAGGGCATGTGACTTCCCAGAATTCCAAGCAGCCCCGTGGGTTTAGCATTTCTGTAATCTGTGTGGTTCCCAGGCACTGAATTGGCTGCCCGTGCCTGACCCTGGAGCCTAGTGTCCTCTGAGTTCTCCTGAGCTAAAGTGAATCCTCAGGGAAGAGGGCTGTGGGGAGGTGGGCGGTCCCCTCAGCCAGACCCAGAGCTGTGCCACCCACATCCTGCACTAGTGAGAGCAGACTGGGAAAGGGAGGGATATCTCTTAGTCAGACCATGTGGCAGGAGGCCACCGGCAGAGGGCTTGCCTCGCTGACTCATTCTGCTGTCACTATGACCGTGGGAGTGTACATTTCCCCATGCATTATCGTGTGTGTGTGTGTGTGTGTGTGAGAGAGAGAGAGAGAGAGAGAGATATGAAGGAGAAGTGAGAGACTGAACAAGAAGAGGGGTCACTTTGCTGTGGCTGTAGCTGGCCGCTGTTTGTCAGAGCCGGGTAAAGTACATCTAGCAATAGTTGTATGCTTGTAGGGGTGGGGTGTCCCCTCCCCTCTCTGTGCCTCAGTTTCTCACTCATGAAGTAAAATCTGTTGAGCTATTTCCCAAGCCTTTTGTTTTGTGTCCAAGGAAGGTGATGCCCCCCTCCCCCCCCGCCAGTGGGGCAGACCCACTGATGATATGCGGGGGGTGGGGTGGGGTTTGACTAAGTCTGTGGACACACAGTGGGGTGCTTTCAGACTATGAGCTGCTTATAGAGTGTTTTTGTGGAGTGCTATCATGGATGCACAAAGCCCTGGGTTCCTTCCCCAGCACTGCATGAACTATGGTAGTGCTTTTCTGGAATCCCGAGTCTAGGGAGGTGGAGGCAGTAGGATCAGAAATGCAATGTCATCCCCAGCACATAGCACGTTCCAGGCCTGTCTATGCTACATAAGATCCTATCCCCTCAAAATTCTCCCAGCATCCCCACTGGTGACAGAGGAGAGGTGGTCCACTCCTGACTCCTTCTCCTGGGCTGGAGCTCCTGGGGTCACAGTGACAGCCACCAGGGTAACAAGGTGGCTTTTATTATATTTGTTTTAATATTCACTCTAATTTCTTTTTACTGTACTTAATATGTGGACCTCCCTTCTAACCCTTGTTCAACCTTTCAACCCCCCAACACTCTGTGGGAGAGAAAGAAGGTTAGAGGCAGAAGGGATGTCGGTCTCTTTGAGCTACTTTCCACTGATTAGGGTCATCAGGTTATTTGGAGGCAATACCATTCTCAGTAGTCCAGCAAACCAGGAAACAGCAGCTGGAAGAACCAGCAACAGTTTGGGGAAGTAGCAACCTCTTTCCTCTTTGTAGCACCTGCCCCTTCTCCTCAGGGCTCTGGCTTTTTTCCCTCTCTCCAGTCCTCAGAGTTAAACTCTCTCAGCTGGCTAAGCCACGCCCTGCTATCTCATGAGGCAGTTACTAGTTTACACCTGTGGTCTTAACTGAAGCAGCCTCAGGATTAAACAAAAACATTCTCATAACTGTTTGTTTTTTTTAAATAAACAAAACTCTTACCACACACCATCCCTGCTCTCTGGCCGTGTCCTTTCCTATCCTCTGTTCCTCTGATTGCATCCCACACGCCTCTCTAGCACATCTTGCACTGTGTGATTCTCATCTCTCTTGCAGCAGCTTCTAGAGGCCTCAGCCCAGCCCAAAATGCACCACTCAGCACTTTCACTTCTAGGGCTTTTCCCTGACAGAATATTCAGATGTGCAGGGAGTCATGTGTGAGGGAGTTCACTGTCGGCCAAGTTGAACCACTTCCCTAGGTGGACTTCTGGGTAGCATAGGAGCTGGAGAATGCTGTTGTCATCTGAAAAACCACGGTGAGATCCTCCTGCCTCTGCCTTCTGAGTGCTGGGATTAAAGGCATGTGCCACTGACGCCTGGCTATATATAGTTTCTTTCTTTTTTTTTTTTTTTTGGTTTTTCGAGACAGGGTTTCTCTGTGTATCTCTGGCTGTCCTGGACTCACTTTGTAGACCAGGCTGGCCTCGAACTCACAGAAATCCGCCTGCCTCTGCCTCCCGAGTGCTGGGATTAAAGGCTTGCACCACCAAAGCCCGGCTTATATATAGTTTCTTTAAGCATGTATTTTTATTAGTTTTAATTATGTGTCTGTGTCTGGGTATGTGCACATGCTGCAGGTGCCCTAGCAGGCCCGATGCATCACATCTGTGGCCAGATGTGGGTGCAGGGAACCTAGCTCCAGTCCTCCGCAAGAGCAGCAGTGCTTTTAATCACTGAGCGTCGCTCCAGCCCATATTACTTTATTTTGAAACAAACATGTATTCATAGATTACTATGCTAAGTTGAATTTATTACATTTATTTACCTTTATTTTATGTGTATGGGGGCGAGCATTAATGTGAAAGTCAGGGGACAACCTGTGGACTCATTTTTGTCACTTGGGACCCGGCGATCCAATTCGGGCTATCCTGCTTTACTCACTAAGACATCCATCTTGCTGGCCCACAAGTTTAACATCCAGTGGATATCTTTAGATTGAAGTGGGTTAGGGATAGGCAGAAGGGACGTCATGTCAGTCTGGTCTCCCTGGGTGGCGCTGTCACACATACCCCCTGCCATCCTTTTCTGCAGTGTCGGGCTGTGTGTGGCCTGAACACTTCCGACCGCTGCAACTTCGTCAGGATGAATCCCGACTGCCGCAGTGAGGGGGGCTACGTGGACTACCTCGAAGGCATCTTCTGCTACTTTGCCCCCAACCTCCTCCCTCTGGCCATCACCCTCTATGTGAGTCTGTGCCTGGGGACCTCGTAATGGGTATTTGTCTCCGGAGGGACGAAACCCTTATCTCCTTTTCTGATCCCCACCAGGTTTTCTGGCTGCTTTACCTCTTTCTGATCCTGGGAGTCACCGCAGCCAAGTTGTGAGTGTGGCCAGGGCTCGTGTTCAGCTGATAGACGGGAAAATGCAATCCTGAGAGCTGAGAGCTAGTAATCTAGTTTTGAGAAATGATAGGGCAGGAGCCAGTCACCGTGAGCAAGCTTGGCCATGCTTGGCAAAAGGTCCTCACACATGGTCATGCACATGCTCATGGCGGAGGGTCCTCATGCATGCGTGTACACGTGTTTATGGAGACCAGAGTTCAATCTTAAATTCTTTTCTTTTTTCTTTCTTTCTTTTTTTTTTTTTTTTTTTTTTTTTGAGGGGGCTGACTTTCGAGACAAGGTTTCTCAGGGTAGCCCTGGCTATCTTGGAACTTGCTCTATAAACCAAGAGATCGACCTGCCTCTGCTGAGTGCTGGGATTAAAGGTGTGCGCCACCATACCTGGCCTCTGGTGTTGCTCTTAAGCATGACAAGCAGCCTTTTTCAAGATGGGATCTCTCACTGGCCTGGGCTCGCTGATTGGGCTAGACTGGCAGTGAACCCCTGCCTCCCCAAAACTAGGTGTTACAAAGACATGCCACCATGCCCAGCTTTTTCACATGGGTCCCGGGGATTGAACCCTAGTCCTCGTGTTTTACTTTACGGACCCAGTCCTGCAGACCTCCTGCATACCTTGACAGTTGTCCCTTCCTCCTCTAGCTTCTGCCCTAACCTGTCAGCCATCTCCACCAGTCTCAAACTCTCCCACAATGTGGCAGTATCCTTTGATCCAGCTCCCTGTGAGAGGGAGACAGGAGGGTACAGGGTGGTGGCTGTGGGTCCAGGAATTGACCCTTGACATACTCCCTCATGGTGTCACCTTCCTGGCCTTCGGAAATGGTGCCCCAGATATCTTCAGTGCCCTAGTGGCTTTCTCAGACCCTCGCACTGCTGGATTGGCCATCGGAGCTCTGTTTGGTGAGCACAGCCCCACTGAGGTATGGAGGTGTTGGGGGTCCCCCAGGGTGCAGGGTCCTAAGCTCTGGTCTGCTGTCTTCCAGGCGCAGGGGTGCTGGTCACCACTGTGGTGGCCGGAGGCATCACCATCCTGCACCCCTTCATGGCTGCCTCTAGGCCCTTCCTCAGGGACATTGCTTTCTATATGGCGGCCGTGTTCCTAACCTTCACTGCACTGTATCTCGGCAGGATCACGCTGGCATGGGCACTGGGTGAGCAGTCAGGGGCACTCCAGGACAGAGACTCGGGAAATGTCTGGGGACAGAGAGGTTGATTTGATTCAAAGTGACAAACACCACTCAGGCCAAGCCAGTGTGTGATAAACAAAGGAAGGGTGGACCCCGATGACTCTCAGATGCAATTGTGACCCTAGAGGCCTCACAGCAGACTTGGTCAATTCTGACTAAGGGAGGCCAATATGAGGGTCAGGGAAAGCCAGGAAGGGACTCACAGCCCAGGGACCAGCCACAGAGGGGGCTGTTACTCCCCCATGAAGTGGCAAGAATGCAAGGGGCAGGTAAATGGGAGCCTGGAAAGGGTCTCAAGCTGGAGCCACCTGGCATGCATTCTGGCCATACAAGGGAATAGGCCAGAAACAGTGTAGCTCAGAAGGAGGACATCCAGGACCACATCCCAGACTTGCCTGCTGCTCTAGTTTCCTCTTTGGTGGCTTAAGAATTACCGTCCACCCATGCTTCCTTCTCTGATGGAGGGGTTTCAAGGCATATAGGCAGGAAAGGTAGGCCTAGAATGGCAAAAAAAAAAAAAAAAAAGGTACCCGCCAGGACTGTATGGGGCTGACATCTGCAGCCAGGATGCCACCTGGTGATGATCTGCACTTCTGCCTGCAGGTTACCTGGGCCTCTATGTGTTCTATGTGGCCACAGTCATCCTCTGCACTTGGGTCTACCAACGGCAGCGGAGCAGGTCTCTGGTCTACTCCATGCCCGAGACACCAGGTGAGGAACCTCCATGAAGGGAAACAGGAGACAGAGGGGATCAGGTGCCTCTGCCCTTCCCTGCTGCCTCATGTTTCCTGAGGCCAGTCTGTCTCCTGCCCGGCCATCTCCTCTCCGTGCAATTTCCACCCTACCCAGGCCACATCCATCCCCTGGTTTGTGCTAGCGAGCTGCAGAGCCTTCTCATCCAGGGTCACGGGTCTCCATGCATTACCACCATTGTCCTAACTGGTATAAGTTGAGTGCTCCTCTGTCCTTAGGAAGAATCCAGATGAACCCTATAGGCACATACAAGGAGCACAGGCACACACATGTATACAAGTGCACCACACCCACCGTATATGCACATATGTGCATAGCACATACAAAACACATAAAAATGCACAGCCAGCAAAACAGGGTTCACAGAAAGCACACCTGCACACATGCAAATAAATGTGTGAAATAACTTTTATTTGGCTGATTGCAACTGTCATCTCGGAGGCTTACTGCCTTCATCTGCTAACCTGGGTCTAGTCCTGGAAACTTCTAGCTTCCATACAATCTTTTTTTTTTTTTTTTTTTTTTTTTTGGTTTTTCGAGACAAGGTTTCTCTGTGTAGCCCTGGCTGTCCTGGACTCACTTTATAGACCAGGCTGGCCTCGAACTCACAAAGATCCGCCTGCCTCTGCCTCCCAAGTGCTGGGATTAAAGGCGTGCGCCACCACCGCCCGGCTGCTTCCATACAATCTTATCTAAGCCTAGAATGTTTTCCCGCTCTGAGACTTAACTGCTGAATAAGCTTGCCCTTCTAGCTCTTTCTGAACTCTGGCTGGCTGGTTCAACTCAGCTGTTCTGTCTGACTCAAACTCGTCTCCAAGCTGATGGATTCAATCTGGCTTCTCTCTGCTTCTGACTGAATTGCTCTGTTTGGCTTCAATCTGTTCTAGTCTTCTAGCTTCTTCTTATTCTCTGGCTTGTTCTGTCTTCACCTGTGTCTAGCTTGTTCTCTCTTCAACCTGACTCTGTAAAACCCTCTTGGTAAAAATGCCTCTGAATTCCACTAACTCAGCTCCACTGCACGGCCTCTCAACTCACTGACTCCACTGAACTGACTGAACAGCACTCACTAGAACTCAGAGATCTGCGGCCTCTGTCTCCTGAGGGCTGGGATTAAAGGCATGTACAACACGCCTGGACCTAAGCTTTTCTTTACCTGAAACTTGCCCAAATACCAGGCTGGTCTTGAACTCAGAGATCTGCTTGCCTCTGTCTCCTCCAGCCAGATCACACAGCCCTAGAAGGTCTTTGGATGTGATCTCTTGCCAGAGCAGCCATGTTCTGAATTAAAATCCGTCTACACAAATACAATCCCAAACCTACAAACCTCGAGACACACAGTTACAAGTAGCACACAGGGCCCAAGTACCTAGGGGATGCCAGGCATGTTATTTGATTACATCCCCTTGGTGACACCTCTTTTGTATGTGGACTCTTACTTCACTCCTCTATGGAGAGGAAACCAAGCCAGGGAGAAATAAGTCCTCCCAAGGTCAAGGAGCCAGAGTAGGGCCCAACCAGTACTTCAGCAACAGTTGCACAGACCCAGACTCCAAAGGCCACACCTGGGAACTTGTAAGCCATTCTGCCTGCATAAAGTTTGTCTGTGTAGCTGTGAGTCTGGAGAGGAGGGCAGCACTGTCTCATTTCTGGCCCTCCTACAGGAAGCCTGCCGGGGTTTCTCCTCTCCACTAAGCAAGCTGTTAGAATTCAGATCCTGTTCCTCTGCTGTGTCTGCAGATACGTGGAAGCTTGGCAGGTTGGGATGGGAAAAGACAAATGATTCAGAGAGAGGCCAAGATCATAGCGAGGCAGAAAGAAGAATGGGCCTTGTCCCTGTCTAGTTACAGTGGGACCATTTTCCTCTGAGGCTACTCTTCCGAGGTTCCAGGCCTAGTGAGAACTGGAACTTTAGAGGAACATTCTAGACAAAGCAAAAGGCATTGCAGTTATTTTGTTGGGTGTGCTGGCACACACCTGTGACCCAGCATGTGGGAGGCAGGAGAATCAAAAGTTCCCAGCTAGGGGCAGCGAGATGGCTCAGCGAGTAAAGATGTTCGCCACCAAGCCTGATGACTTGAGTTCGATCCCCTGGATCCTCATATTGGAAGGAGAAAATCAACTGTTAGCCGTCCTCTGACCTGCACATGGGTATTCTAGCACATGTGCATATGCATACACATAATATGCCTGTGCATATATACATACGTGTAACATTAATATATTAGGTACATATTAATATGTATTAAATATATATGTATGTATATATATGTGTGTGTATATATATACATGTTCTAGGATGGCCTGGAATACATATCAAGAAAAAGAAAAAAGAGAGAGAGAAAAAGCCAGTGTAGCCACCAGGCACCAACTGCCTGTTTGGTATTGAACTGCACATTGCCACAGCCTAACGTTTGAGGATGTTCTGCATGTCATGTTCCCACAGTGTAGGGATTTCTGAGTGTGTATAGCCATTGCCAGTGCTGTATGAGGCTGGCAAGGGCTCAGGCAGAATGTATGTCTGCCATGGACAGGGTCCTGGGTTCCATTGCCAGTGATGTATAAGGCTGGCAAGGTGGTGCACGCCTATTATCCCAGCACTAGAGTTATGAAGGCTGGAAGAAGTTCAGGGTCAGCCTGGGCTATGTGACACCCTGCCAAGGGAGGAGAGGGGATAAAGGGGAAGGGATGGAGGGAGGAGGGAAGGCCTGGACACTTGCATATTAACCCTGCCCTGTCCCAGAGGTGACCCCCTGACCCAGGCTGTCTCTGGATGGTTCTGAGATGTCATGGGGCTTGTTAGCCATACCTACCCTGCTCCTGTTTTCCACAGAGATTCTGTCTGATTCAGATGAGGACAAAGTGTCTTCCAACACCAACAGCTATGACTATGGTGAGGCCTGGGCCCTGGACCCATGGGGATAAGGACAGCAGGGGACGAGCTTTCCCTGGGCTGGGAGGGCAGGGCAAGTGAAGGGATTAGGCCTTCCTGGATGAGGGCATGCAAGACCACACCAACCCTTCCTGGTACACACAGGAGATGAATACCGGCCTCTGTTGCTGGGTCAGGAGACCACTGCCCAGATTCTGATCCAAGCCCTGAATCCCTTGGACTACAGGAAGTGGAGGACCCAGTCGATGTCCTGCAGGCTCCTGAAGGTGGCCAAGGTAAGAGGGGGTTCCAGGACCCAGGCTCCTGACCTTGTGACTGTAATAGAATGTAGGCTTTTTTTTTTTTTTTTGAGGTCTTACATGTAGTTCTGGCTGGACTGGAACTCACTATGTAGACCAAGGTGACCTTGAACTCACAGAGATCCACCTGCCTCTGCCTCCTAAGTCTTGAGATTAAAGGTGTCTACCACCATCCCCGGCCACTGTGGCCTTTCAACTGGAGTCTATTGAAATGACCTTTTAATGGCCAGCCTGGGACACAGTGGGGAAATTGAGTCCCCAAGCTTAGCTGGTGAGCTGACCCAGGGCTGTCTGTCTACCCTCTATAGGGGAAGAAAGGTGTCTATGCTGGACAGGAAATCCACCAGTGGCCTGGGTAGAGTACACCTCGTTAGTCTCAGAAATGAATGAAATATATTTGTACTCCCATGGCTTTGATGTCATCAGAGCCCAGTTTCCTACAGTATAAAATGGGGACTGTGGGGCTGGAGATGGCTTGTTGGTGGAGCACTTGCCTAACATACATGAGGGCCTGGGTCCCACTTCCCACACTGCATAAATGAGGTGTGCTGGGCACGCCTCTAATCTTGGCACTGAGGAGGTGGAAGCTGAGATGTAGACAGCGTTCATGCAGTCATGCAGCTTGGTTTCCTAGTGGGTGGGTGAGGGCTTCTGCTGAACCGCCCTCCAACTAACACCCTTCTACTCCCTACTGACACCTCCCACTCCCCCAGTTGCCTGTGGAGTTCTTGCTGCTGCTCACAGTACCTGTCGTGGACCCCGACAAGGATGATCGGAATTGGAAGCGGCCACTCAACTGTCTGCAGCTGGTCATCAGTCCCCTGGTCCTGGTCCTGACCCTGCAGTCGGGGGTCTGTGAGTACCCCTCCCCCACTGCCTCTCTCTTTCTCTTCCTCCTCCTCCTCATATCCCAGAGTCCCATCGGACCAGAATCCAGGGTATGCTTATCCAAGGGACTTTCCTGTCATTGGTCCAGTCCTGCTGCCTGCAGGTAGAGCTATAAACGGGTCCCCTCAGGCCAAATCCAGCCCTCTGTTTATCTCCATCAAAGACTGAGGAGGGCTGGGAAATGGGTGGGATTCAGGTGGAGCACTTGCCAAGGCACTGAGGCACTAGATTTCATGTCGGGTTCTACTGCTAATAAAAAAAGTTACAGAACAAGGCTGAGCATGGTAGCAAACTTCTTTAATCAAACAACCCCAGCACTCAGGAGTCAGAGGCAGGCAGATCTCTGAGTTTGAGGTCAACCTGGTCTACACAGTGAGTTCCAGGACAGTCAGGACCCTGTCTTAAAAAAAAATTACAGAATGGGAGATTTCACACCACACTCCAGCTTTATCATGTGAAGATCTGGGTCAGAGCCCAGAGGTGGCTCTCTCAATGGTCCCAGAGTAATTTGCTGGCCCCCACCACACTGGCTTTCCCCATTGGTCCTGAAATGGCTGAAGAACACACAGACTTGGCAGGCACTTTCTAGCCTTACCCCTGTTTTTTCTTGTGTTCACAGGTGAGTAACTCACACTGCTCATTTCTCTGTCTTCTGGTGACTCCCCTTAAGCCAGGGTTGGTGAGGTGGGAGTCTGAGGGCAAAGGCATGGATGAACATCACGTGATTTCCATGCCATGTGAACCCAGAACCATGTGTGTGTGAGTGTGTGCTCAGTTTTTGGAAGGATGTAGGGGAGGGGAGGAAGAAGGGAGGTGGGATGCCTGGGAGCCTAGTCCCTTGAAGCCTCTGTCCTTGGGGGAGTTAGAGCCCTGCCTCCTTCAGGGCAAGTCTGGAGCCTACTTCCTTGCCACTGAGGCTTTCTCTAGGATGGAACTGAGGGCTTCACATAGCTCAGTGTGAACATCCCTGTGCTTTAGCCCCAACTCTCACTTTTTTATTTTAGATAGTCTCAGTATGTAGCCCAGGCTGGCCTTGAACTCATTACATAGCAGAGGATGGCCATAAACTCCCAATCTTTCTGCCTCCATCTCCTGAGTGCCAAGATTTCAGGTGTGCACCACCATGCCTCTGTTATATGATACTAGAGAAGGAATCCAGGCTTATACATGCTAGGCACACCATCTACTGACCCAGCTGCTTCCTCAAGATGCTACCCACCCCCATCCCATTCTTTCTGGCATTTTGAGACACTATCTCATGTATCCCAGGCAGCCATGAACTCTCTAATAGCTGAGGCTGGCCTTGAACTTCTGAACTTACTCAAAGCCTCTGCATCACTATGGGGGCTGGCGGGAAGAGTGGGGAGCCAAGGCTGGGGGAATCCCAGCTGTTTTCTTGCCCCACAGATGGTATCTATGAGATTGGTGGCCTTCTTCCTGTATGGGCTGTGGTGGTGATTGCAGGCACGGCCCTGGCTTCAGTGACATTCTTTGCCACATCTAACAGAGAACCCCCTAGACTACACTGGGTAAGAACTGGAGGCCTTCGATGGGTGACCTGGGTGTATTTTGGGGGTGATTTGGTGAATGACAGAGTCTACCCCCAAGCCATTTGCCTGTTTGAGCTTCTTTTGGTTGTTTTTTGTTTTTTGTTTTTTTTTTTTTTTTGTTTTCTTTGAGACAGGTTTCTCTGTGTATCCCTGGCTGTCCTGGACTCCCTTTGTAGACCAGGCTGGCCTTGAACTCACAGAGATCCACCTGCCTCTGCCCCCCTCGGGATTGAAGTGCTAGGATTAAAGGCGTGTTCGACCACATCCAGCAATCATAGGCAGCTGTGAACTGCCAGTTGGGTGCTGGGATTTGAACCTGGGTCCTTTTAACCATTTCTCCAGCCCCAAGGTTTTTCCTTTTAAATAGTTACTAGTAGGGGAAAGAAATTAGGACTGGCAAGATGACTCAGTGAGTAAAAGCACTTGCCAAAACATCTGATTACCTGGGTTCTGCCTCCAGAAGCCACATGGAGAGAGAATGACTCCTGGAAGCTCTCCCCTGGTCGCTGCATTTTTTCACTGTGGCACCCCCACACACAAAATAAGTTTTTGTTTTTTTTTTAATGTAGAAAGCCAGTTGTGTGCCGGGCGGTGGTGGCGCACGCCTTTAATCCCAGCACTTGGGAGGCAGAGGCAGGCGGATCTTTGCGAGTTCGAGGCCAGCCTGGTCTACAAAGTGAGTCCAGGACAGCCAGGGCTACACAGAGAAACCCTGTCTCGAAAAAACCAAAAAAAAAAAAAAAAAAAGAAAGCCAGTTGTGGTGATGTGCCTTTAATCTCTGCACTCGGGAGCAGAGGCAGGAGGGTCAGACCTTCAAAGTCATCATCAGCCATGAAGGGAGTTCGAAGCCATCCTGTGTCTTATTGAGACCCTCTGTCCAAAACAAAAGAACAAATAAATGAATAAATAGGATGCAAAATTTAAGAAGGATCCCCACCAAACAGCACTAAACTGAACTTTTATTGATTACTCACTGTATAACAGACACTAATTGGCTCACTGTAGGCTCGTTAAGTCTTGAGTTCTGTCAGGCAAATACTCTGCCACTGGGTCACATCCGGCCTGAGTCCTAGGTACCTAGCAGCCATCTTACAGATAGGACCCGAGGCTGTGTCCTGCTGAGGTCTAGCTGGGGTCCTATCAGGATCCCCTATCAGGGTCCCCATTCCCTCCGCAGCTCTTTGCTATTCTGGGCTTCCTGACCAGCGCCCTATGGATCAACGCAGCTGCCACCGAGGTGGTGAACATCTTGCGGTCCCTGGGCGTGGTCTTCCGCCTCAGCAACACTGTCCTAGGGCTCACTCTCCTGGCCTGGGGGAACAGCATTGGAGGTGACTTGGGGACCTGGGGTGGCTCTTCCCTCCACTAGCCATAGTCACATCTAGAGAGGACATCCAGGGTGTGTGTCCTCTGTACCAGTGACATGCCCACTGTCATTTTTGAGTGACCATCACGGGGGAGGGGGGGGGGGGATGCTGTCGCTAAACCACCACTGGGTTGGAACATAAAGGCTTTCCTAATTTGATGCTTGAATACTCCCCAACTCCCCAGAGTTCAGGCAGGACATGAAACCCATCAGAGCTAACCGTGTTTAATGTATATGTGTGTGTGGGGGGGGTATATATGTGTATGTGTGTTGGGGGTATATATGTGTATGTATGTATGTGTGTGGGGGTATATATATGTATGTGTGTGTGGGGGGTATATATGTGTATGTATGTATGTGTGTGTGGGGGGTATATATGTGTATGTGTGTATGTGTGTGTGGGGGGTGTGTATGTGTGTGGGGGCGTGTGGCACACAGGCTGTCACACATAAACACCTCTAGTACTTGTTTAGCCAGCCACAGCAAACAGTTATGGTTGCCCAGGTTACACACTGAACAAGACCATTCTAGCATGGAGCTGGGAGTCCAGAACCTAGCTGTGCTCAGCTCTTTGAGCATCTTACGTAAAGCACACAAAGATGCTGTGAGATCTAGTGGGGTTTAGTGCTACATCCCTAAGGGGGTTCCCAGTGAGACAGAGTGGCTAAAGGGAATTAGAGTGACCCTTTGCTGACTGACAGCTATGCAACAGGAGCCTATTCTCTCCCTGCAGATGTGTTCTCAGATTTCACGTTGGCCCGCCAAGGCTACCCTCGGATGGCATTTTCCGCCTGTTTTGGTGGCATCATTTTCAGTATCCTTTGTGGGGGGTCTTTGCGCCCCGGCGGGGGGCCCCCCCCCCCCCCCCCCCGCTCTGAGATTCACAGTTGGGCTCTGAGTCCCACCCTTGGGATTGGCTGGAGACCTGTGGCTTCACTTTTGCATTCGTAGATGGGGAATTGAGATTCCAGCCTTGTAGGACTCTTGTGACAACGGGAGCCTCAGGTTAGTACAAAGGAAGCAAGCTAGAGTGGCATCCTCAGCTTCTGTAAGGCACAGGGGTGTAGTCACTTAGCTTCAGTTTCCCCATCTGCTGAGTGCTCACAGGTATCCGGTTTTTTGGGTTTTTTTTGTTTGTTTGTTTGTTTGTTTGTTTTTGAGACAGGGTTTCTCTGTGTAGCCCTGGCTGTCCTAGACTCGCTTTGTAGACCAGGCTGGATCCGCCTGCCTCTGCCTCCTTTCCTCCTGAATGCTGGGATTAAAGGAGTGCACCACCACACACAGCAATTACAGCTGTGAACTGCCATGCTTGTGCTGGAATTTGAACCCCGGTCTTTGGAAGAATAGTCATTGCTCTTAACCGCTGAGCCATCTCTCTAGCCCAGGATTTGGGTATTTCTAACACCCCATTTTACTCTAATATACTGAGGGCAAACTAGGATCGTTTTTTTTTTAAGATTTATTTATTTATTATGTACAGAGTGCTCTGTCTGCATGTACACCTGCATGCCAGAACAGGGCACAAGATCTCATTATAGATGGTTGTGATTCACCATCTATAATGAGAACTCAGAACCACTGGAAGAGCAGCCAGTGCTCTTAACCTCTGAGCCGTCTTTCCAGCCCCTAATATACTATTTATTTATTTTGTTTTTTTTGTTGTTTTGTTTTGCTTTTTGAGACAGGGTTTCTCTGTGTATCTCTGGCTGTCCTGGACTCACTTTGTAGACCAGATAACCTTGAACTCACAGAGATTCACCTGCCTCTGCCTCCCAAGTGCTGGGATTAAGGCCACGCCTGGGAATTACAGACAACTCTGAACTGCCAAATGGGTGCTGGGCTTTGAACATAGGGCCTTTGGAAGAACAACCAGTGCTCTTAACCATTGAGCCATCTCTCCAGCCCCAAACTGGGATCCTGACACCCATTTTATTAGAGGCGTTAGCACCGGGGGGCCTGGGGAGGAGGGGTGTAGACATGTGCTGAGATACCTTGCAGCCTAGGGCTGGGGTTGAGCCGCTGTGGGGCAGAGCTACAAGGTTGGGTGTGGGCTCCAGCAAAGCTTCCTGAACCTGCTGCAGACATCCTGGTGGGTGTAGGGCTGGGCTGTTTGCTGCAGATCGCCCGGAACCATGCTGCAGATGTGAAGGTGAGCCAGCTGTCTTGAGGGATGGCTACCGTGCTTACAGAATATCTTGAAAAAAATTTTGCATAGGGGTTGGAAGGAGTTTCCCTGCAAGCAACTAACTTAAGACGTAGCCTGCATGGAATGGGCAGCTGGCCCTGAGGCTCGGGTCCTGGGCCCATGTCTGAAATCCTGTGCTGTGTTAAGTGAGTGGGACATCTCTGGATTTTGGCAGTGAAATGGTGTGATGATACACCTCACCTTCCTGGATAAGCATGCATGGGGTGAGGGCCCAAGCTGGAAAGTCAGATCCTAATACTACCCACAGGGAGGAGCTGGGAGAAGAGAGGCAGGGCTCAGCATGCTGAGGGAGGACTCTTAAACACACAGGATAGCCCAGGTTCATGGAACCTGGGAATCTGCAATTTGTGGAGGCCTGGGGAGTCAAATCTATGGCTCACACATGCTAAGCATGCATTATACCACCACTGCACCCCTAGCCATGGAATATGTGTGTGTGTACATGTGTATACAGTTATACACACGAGTACATACACAGAAGCTGAAGGTGGACATTGAGTGACCTTCTGTGACTCTGTTCCTTAGTCCCTCCCCACACGGTGCTCACTGACCCTGGAGCTCAGTGATTTTGAGTTAGGCTGGTGGTCAGCTAGCTCCAGCAGCAATCCCTCTGTCTCTGCCCCTCTAGTTCTGGGTTTTACAGGTATGTTTGGGAATCTAAACCCAGGGTTACATGTTTGTGCAGCAAGCATTTTTACCCACTGAGCAATCACTCAGGGCACCCTCTCTCCTTTTGACACAGGCCTTGGTAGCCCAGGCTGGCCTTGAACTTGCTATGTAGCCAAGGAAGGCCTTGAGCTCTTAATCCTCCTGCCTCCTCCTCCTCCTCCTCCTCCTCCTCCTCCTCCTCCTCCTCCTCCTAAGTGATGAGCTTGAGGTATGTGTGAGCCACCATGCCCTGCTTCTGTAGTGCAAGGCCTCCTGTGTGCCAGGCAGACACTCAGACCAGAATCTGCATTTTAAACAAGATTCTTTGGGACCAATGCATGTTATCCAAGATTCTGCCTAAGAAAGTAAAGAACTGCAGAAAGCAGGGTTGGGCAATACAGACATGTTGACCTCCTCAGGCCATATGTTAAGGCAGGATGCCTCTGTGATATTCTACAGGAAGATAGCACACAAAGCAGACAAACCCTGTGCACCCACCCAGTGTAAGCGGTTCCGGGACTGCACCTGGGGCCACCTGTGCAGAAGTCAGCACTGGTAAAGAAGGGCCTGACAGACAGACATCGAGTGATAGACACATGCACACATTCACACAACTGCCATTTCTAGGGTTGACAGATGTGTCTAACAAACACTTCCATACCCACCCCTGGTCCTCTCACCCCCTGCTACACTTGCTTCCTGGATCCTGCCTGTCCAGTGTCTTGATGTAGGAACATGTTCTCAGCTACACAGAAGTCTGTGTGTAGCAGTATGCAGTCAGAACCAGACATGGTGCACGATTGTAATCCCAATTCTCGGGAGACTGAGACAGGAAGATTGCTCCAAGTTCAAAGCCAGACTAAACTACAGAGCGAGGCCATGTGTACAAAATGTCGTTGGGTGACTGAGGATGTGGCTCAGTTATCAGGATATTTGCCTAGCATGCACAAAGCCCTGGGTTTGAGTCCCTAGCACCCCCAAAATATGGTGTGAGAATGCATGCCTGTCATGTCAGGACAGGAAGCCAGAATTAAATCCAAATCAGGTGGAAGTGGAAGCTAGTAGATGAGGTCCTCTCTGCTTTGGAGTCTGGAAGTTTGTAACTACAACACGGATCCTTGCTGTCCAGCATGGCAGACCCCATAGTTGTGAGCCAAGGACCCAACAATAGCCCCTGCATGGTGCCCATGGCCCTGGCGGTTCCCACAGTGGGTACTGAACCACCTCTCCTGTTTTCTCCACAGCTGGAGCCAGACGGACTGCTGGTGTGGGTGCTGGCCAGCGCCCTGGGGCTCAGCCTGGTCTTCTCCCTGGTCTCTGTCCCACTTCAGTGTTTCCAACTCAGCAAGGCATATGGCTTCTGCCTGCTCTTCTTCTACTTCAGCTTCCTTGTTGTGGTCCTACTCACAGAATTTGGAGTGATTCACTTGAAGAGGATCTGACTGAAGCTGCTTGTGGCCTGGTGGTTTAGGGGTGATTCTCCCAGTCTCCTGAGGGGAGAACTGGAGGGGGACCCTCTGTAGTTCTCAGGTAGCTCCTGAAAAGGTGGTCTATCACTGCCAGAGTAGAGCTCCACGTGGATCGGAAAGTCCTGACTGCCAGTCCCCAACAGCCTTAGTGTGGGGATCTGGAGGTTGGCTCTGCTGGGGACAATCCCTGGTGGACTTTGATTGACTGCAGAGGCCCTTGGGAGGTCATCCTGTCAGCCCCCATCACTGCCGGGCTTTGGGCAGCCCTGTGCTTCCCTCATAGGCAGTATCAGCCAAGTCCCGCAATAGCAGTGTTGGCTGAACAGACTCAGCACATGGATACCACACTGGTTTCTCAGGCTCCATGTCGGTAAAGCCAAAGAAAATAGGTCAAGTTAATAGTAATACACAGTAATGAGCCAGGTGGCCCCAAGGCACCTGGACCCTGCCCTCCCCAATGAGTAGTTGCCACATTTGGACTGTGGATCTAGACTCTTCTACAGATCAGAACTCTGGCTCCCCAATGTACAGAACAAGAGCCAGCCTGGGCCCTGTGCCTACCTCAGGGGAAGCCAGGGGGAGTGCCCCTCCCCAGTGGCTTCTTGCAATTGGTGTGACAGCCTTTTAATGCCACTCCTGCCCTGACTGCCTTCAGCTATTAACTGAGAGATGACTGTCGCCCCCCCCCCCCCAATAAAGGATGTTTCAAGCATCCCAGAAGGGGCAGATCTTAATCAGTTCTTTGGGCGGGTGACTGTAAGGTTGGGTAGGGTTGAGGTACGGTCAGTAGTGGCCCACCCACCGACAAGCTGAAATCAAAGGCTGAAGCCACATCACAAAGCAGAGGCTCTTTATTGACACCAGAAATGTGGGCACAGTGGGTTTCTGGGTAACAAATCACTGTATAAAACCTTCCAATGTGACTCCTGACCCATACAAAATGATTGTCTGCATGTGTGGAGTAAGGCTGGGGTAGGGGAGGGGAAGCAAGGAAGAAGGGGCTGGACATTGTCCCCACAGAGTGCCTTTGACTCATGGGAGAAGCATGATTCCATAGCCACCCCTGCTAGGTTGTGACGCAGAGCCAGCAGTCCCCACTTGGCTGAATTGAGGGAAGGGGCATCTGGGGTAGGCAGGTTCCCAGAGTCCTTAGCACCCAGCCTGTGGATGGGTGATGGCTGTCCCGTGTGAGGGTCAGCTTGGTGTGCTCAAGCTGTTCCTAGTCAACATGACAGGCTGAAGTTTGGCCTGCCAGCCCTGCCTCCCTCTGGTGCCTGGGCCGTATGTGCTAACTAACTCCAGAGGTTTTTGTGCCTCCACAACGGACCAAAGACCTGGGCTCTGCTTCTGTAGGCTGAGAGGTACTTACACACCGTGGGGTAGAATAAGGGCCTAAAACCAGGCTGGATGCTCCAAGGCCCCAGGCCCTCTTTGGAAGCCTGTTTCTGCTTCCAAAATGCCACAAAAGCTAAGGCACCCAGCTGTGCAAATGAAGTTGCTTCTCTGAGAGGGGGTGGTGGCCCAGAGTCCAAGCAGAGCCAGAAAGAGCTCCAGTGGAAGTCAAGAAACTTTGCCAGCCTCCTGACTCCCTGTGGGAACCAGTGGTTTTCCCAGGGAGCTAGGCTTTGTTTTATTTAAACTGAAAACATCCACTCGCCAGCTTTCCAGCTTGGCCCCAGGTTCTGCAGCTGGGAGAACATGAGGGGGCCTATGCCTGCTAACTCCAACTCCCAAGTAACAGCAGGTATGGAAGGCCAGGTTACCAGGGGTGCCAGGCAGAGATGGGAGCTGCTTCCCCAGCTCTCCCCCACCCTGCCTGCCTCTGCGCCTCATCCCCTGGTGGACAGAACAGTGGGATGAGGTGACCATGGGCTCCATCCCTGCTTCTACTGCCTTTGCTCCTTTTGCTATCCAAACACCAACTTGTTGAGATGCCCAAAGAACTCCCACAAGGCACTGGTGGAAGGTAGCTGAGTGCTCCCCTCCCCCTCCTCCCCCACCACCTAGCTTATGAGAACCTTAGGGAAGGCTAGTCTTCATTGTGCCTCAGAGTCCTTGAAAAGCAGCTCCCAGGGTGGTGTGGTGGATGTGGCAGCCAGCAGGGAGTGCTGTGGCTCCCTCCCCAGACACAGTATCTACTGTTCTGTGTGAAGCAGGGGAGGGGACTGCCTTCAGCACCAGCTCAATTAACTGCTGAGCAGTTGTCTTACAGAAGGGACTCAGGTGCCCTGGGCAAATTCTTGGGGCCTCCTGCTAGCTTTCTCCTACTGGGCCTAGCTTCCCCAGGAGGCTGTTGTAGGATTTCCAGAGTGTGCTCTGCTGTCTGGTGCCATCTCCCAGCAGCGGCCTGGGAGATGTCCCACTGGGTCTCAGGCACTGATCCCCTCAAGGGAACCTTCTAGCACATTATCTACAGACAGCATCCTGCAGGACATGGGGTTTCTTCCTAGTGGTTTTGTCCCTAGTAGCAGACACAGACACCCGTAGTGGCTGCAAGTCTAGTGGGGACAATGCAGGGAAGAAGCCTGAGGCAGCAGCAGGGAAGCAGAAGGTCCCACCCCCCGGAATAGCTGGCATTGCTAAGATGGCACAGCCTACTCAAGGGGCTTCTCCAGCAAGTAGCTTCCATAGTTTTCCAAGGCAAGAACTCAGCCAGGCCTGTTCCTCTAGCCCAAGCTAACTTAAGGAGCTCAGGAAGACAGAGTGAAGCGGTTCAAACTGGCCCTGGCTAGTCCTTCTCTGTCTCTGTGTGAATATGTGCATATATACGTGGTTTCCATAGTAGTACATAATACTGTGGTGTTATTGCATAGAAGAGCTGGCTTCATGAGACCCGGCTAGGTGACAGTCTGGGAGCGCTGGCGACTGCCAGGGGGCTGCTGGGCGGCAGGGCCAGGCACGTGGCACCTGAGCTGCTGCTGCTGCTCCTGTTCCCGGGCGTGCTCCTCGTACCACTCCTGGAGAAGAGGTGGGTGCTGCTGAGGGTGGCTCGCCTGCCAACCATCCCACTTCCCAAGCTGACATGAGGGACACACAACCCATGGGGGGGGACACACGGATGGACGAACAAAAGAACCTCTGCTGAGGGAAAGGGCAGAGGAGGCAGAGCCAGGGCCCCACCCACCGAGATGACCACCCTACCACAACCCTGGGGACAGTGGCCCCCATTGAAGAAAAAGTCACAAAACTGCTAAAGGCCCAACCTATGCAAGAGGCCAGGTTCCCAGGCTCAGAAGATGTGTGTGGCAGAGTGCTGTCTCTAGTCAAACAGCTTCTGCTGCCCTTGGATGGGCCACAGGGGTGTGTGTTTGGGGGGGGTGCCTTCCAGAAACTTGTACCACCCACCCTACCCAGAAAGCCAGCCACTTTCAAGGCCTTGGTCACTCAGACAGGGCAAATGCTAAACAGCTCCTCCATATTTAAAGAAACAGAACCCAAGCCATAGACTTCCAGAGCTTAAAGTATTCCCCAGAGTCCATCCCTCATTAGCAGAGGGGAGACTGACGCCAGAGCGGCTGGGCAGGCTCAGAGAGGACATGAGTGGCCTGGCCTCAAGGCGCCTTGAGTACTCCTGGGCCGTTGTCCCGCTGCTCAGCGAGACCCAGACTCTTCTGTCACTTGGAGTGGGGTCAGCGTCAGTGCCATCAGTGGCCTCCACATACATAAGGGAGCTGACCACAACTTCTTGTGATAATGAAACTGCTGCAGAGGGAGTCCCAGGGACCCCACAGGAAGGAAAGCCTAAACGGGGCTCATGCCTCTGGGTTCCGCTGGAAGGGCACGGTGCCAACCCACATGGTGTTTATATGCTTTTAGCAGCTGCCAGTATGGAAAGATTGGGAGATGGAAGACGGAAAGGAAGGAAGGAAGAGAGGAAGGAAAGAAGGAAGGAAATTGACTTTATCCTTCTTAAAACAAAAAGCCCCCAAGTCAAAGTGCCCATTGCTCGGAGCTCAGCAAAGGCTTATTCCCATCAGGGAACAGGGGCAGGAAGAGGGGAGCAGCTGCTCTGCCTGGGCAGGAGGTCCTGCAGGGAGCATGGTCTCTTCTCTCCTGTCATTCAGATCTCTAGAAAGAACCACAGAGAGCACTGGACACCCTCGAGACACAGCGTAGCCATGCAGTGGACTGGATAGGAAAGAGTGACCACCCAGGAATGCATCAAAATATCAAGGGTCCCGTGGAGGACAGGGACCCTTCCTGAGTCCTCCACCAGAAGGGACCCTCCCAGGGCATCTGCCCTACCTGGATCTCCTCCTGGTACATCTTCAAGCTCAAGTCACTTTTGGTTCTTGATCTCCGTCCCAGAAACACCAAGGAATTTTGCTAGGGAGGAAGGGAGGCTGTGAGATATGCTTAGCTGCAGGTGGCAGGGACTCACTGGGGGGCTGGGCCCTAGGGCTGCACCTTGGAGGCTACTCCTACCTTGCTGACATTTGCAAGGGTGTCACCAGCTTAAACTGGCAGGCCCCTCCCCCTTGGCAACTGCAGAGCCTGTATGGCCCCTCACCTGGTATTTCTCCATCTGAGAGAGGGTGTCGAGCAGCCGGGTGACGTCAGAGGAGGCGCCTCGCACCTCTCGGTAAAGCTCCAGGATGGCCAGAACCTCCTCCTTTGACATTTCCTTCTCAATGATGATGCCGCTGTCCACTGAGGGTGGGAAGAGCTGGGTCCCATAACCACTTCCCTGCACTGTGGAGTCGGACGTCCCTCCCAGGCAGCACCTACTCTGTGTCCTAGTCACCGGTGGTCCCTCCTTCCCCTCCCCTAGCTAATATGCCAGGAAGGAACGTCTAGTCAACAGCTTACAGGGACACAGGGCATCAGGGAGAGCAGTGTGTGGAGAATGGATTGACCATCTCAAAGCCAGCCTTGGCTACCTAGCAAGTCTGAGGCCAGCCTGAGCTGAATGAGCACTCACTTATCTCACAGAGGGGTTGAGACAGTCTCCAAGAAGACAGAAAAACGTCAGGTGGCATTCAGGATGCCGAGACAGGAGGATCACTTAGCAAAACTGTCTCTAATCACACACATTTGGGGACATACAGAAAATCAGCTAGCTCGATACCACATCGATTTAAGAACAAGTGGGAACGGGAGGAAAGCTCTGGCCTTTTTTTTTTTTTTTTTCAGTTTCGGGTTGGAATCTGGGGTTTTGCACACATTACACATGGAAGCAGCTCTACCGATGAGCTAATAATGAAGATAGCAGCACAAGCAGGAAGAAGTAGGCTGCAGAAGAGACCCTATTCACCTCTGCAGTGAAGTTGACATGTGGGAGTTGGAGCTGTGGTGGTCTGAGTTTTATAGAAAACACGGTATTGGCTGACAGGAGGACTAGCCTGTCCGCTGTCCTGCCTCTTAGCAGTTTGTGCTTGTCAGAGTCTGTACAGGGTTGGGAGAGACAAAGGGCTGCTCTCCCACAGCCTTCTCCACTCAGAATGAAATGATGGCGGCTAGCTGCTTTACATTTAGAAATTGTGAGCACTTTTAACAGTGGAGCAAAAAGGACCTAGACAGACAAGCCAAATACAAAAGCTAGTCCAATGCAGCTGAGACAGGCATGTGGGGACAGCCAGTGGGACAGAAGAGTGCCGCAGATGGGCTACGGGCAGCCAGCCCCCGGGTGACACCCATACAGACCTTCCGAGTCCTGGCTCTTGCGGCTGTAGTTCATACGGAAGACGAAGGCCTCCAAGATGAAGGCTACAATAATGGTCATCACCACCTGGCCAGGGAGGGGCAGTGTGTGGGTGTGGTGGCCCCACTACAGGAATAGAGAATGGCTGTGGTGGGACCTACCATGGTCACAATGTAGAAGGTCATGAAGTACAGTCGACTCCAGTGGGACGTCTGCGAGGTGACACCTTCCTGCAGGGAACAGTGAGTGGGCAGCACTGGCCACCGTCTCCTCGATCCCTCAGTCCAGGCCCAAAGCCGAGTGACACTCAGCTCTTCCCTGGCCCTCCCTGTGGGTGCGGGGCACCAAGGAGAGGGCCTCTTGCTCCCCGGATCTGAATGTCCCTTCCATGGCATCAGCCCCCAGCCCTCTCCAGCATTGCTGACTGGACCCTGGGTCAGCACAGACAGTCTTTGACTGGAGAGAATATAAGGAATGGGAAAAGGAAAAACAGCCTACCCACTCTCACCATACCTTGTTTTCTTTATTTTAGAGGCAGAGTCTATGGACTAAAGTGATCCTCCTGCCTCAGCCTCCCAAGCAGCTGACACTACGGGCACATGCCATGGGTCCTGGCATGGCACACTGTTGACCAACAGTCAGATACCCAGAGGCTGTCAGGGTGCACAAGGCGGGGAGACAGCCAGCAGCGTAGAGCCAAGGGGTGCCCTTCACTAACTCATGATAAAGACTCCCATACCCATGGAAGAGAAGTGCACCCCAGCCCTCAGAGAGGACAAAGGTCGGGGGAGCCCCAGAGCTTACCATGATGATGTACCAATTGTTGACAACTGTGAGCTCAAACAAGGTCACTGCAGAGGAAGGGGGTATGCCTCAGGCCAATGTCAGAGGCCCTCTCTGTCCCTGAGTAACTGCTTGCAGGGAGTCCTGTCACCCAGCCCATCCCCCAAAAGGCATGTTCTTTGCCCGAAGAGCCCATGGGGGGCCAGCTCTGGCTGAGACTGGTAGTGAGAAGGGAACAGCAGATTTTACAGGGTATAGATGGGAGGGGCTCTCCCTTCCCCTGAGAGGCCATGTCCAGCACAGTGATGTCCCTCCCATCATCAGAACAGGGGAGTTGAGAGGAGCCCCGGGGCCTCCATCAGGGGCTGCATGACTACTGAAACTGCACCAGTGTGCTGGCCCTCCGATGGGACTGACGAGGTGTGCCATGCTGACACCACAGCCCTTCAGCTAGTGCCTCTTACGTTCTGTCACTGTGAGGCCTGGTGCCCAAGCAAGCCTGGATCTGCCTGGTCTTCAACCACACAGCACTGCTATAATAAAAGGGACCCCAGGAAGGGCACCCAGTGGCTAGAAAAGGAGGGAGGCCTTGTAGCTCTGAGCCAGACCGAGGCCAGGAATACCCTCCAGGGCTCACTCACCGAAGCTGTTGAGGATGTTGTCGAAATTATTGAGATAGTAGTAGCCTTCCTCCACCTTGGTTTTATTGTCTACTGTGTAGTTAATGAATCGGTAGGAGTCAGCCACCGTGCTGGTGCTAACAAGGGAGACATGAGGGCAGGAGGGTCAGAAGATGACTGACCACTTTCACTGGGACAAGCATGCAAACCAAGGTCTGGCTAAGGGTCTCCTCGTCCCTCAGTGTTCTCCATAGCCTGGGACAAGCATGCAAACCAAGGTCTGGCTAGGGGTCTCCTCATCCCTCAGTGTTCCCCAAAGCCTGCTCCCCATGCACCATCACTGGGCAGGCCTGCAAGTTGCAAAGGTAGAGATGGAGGTAGTGAGACATGGGGGCTTCCTCTACCCTCCCAGGCTTCTCTGGGCCACTACCCATGTGTTCCACCCTTGACCCAGCTGCCCCACTTGGAGGGAACCCTGTTTTCTACACTCCAGCTTTATACTCTTCTGTTTAAAATCCCTGCTGCCATTTGTAAAAGCTAGGAGCCCATGCCTCCAGGGATCTCGCTAGCAAGGCTATGTCCTGAGTCCCCAGCCTGATAGGTAAATGGACGCTGAAGGCTGATCTAGAATGTGCACTTGAGCGCTATGGGAACCATCACTGTGGGCTCTTGGTGCAGCCCTCAGCTGGATACATACCAGGATCACTGGTGACCTATCAGTGCTCAAGGCCAAATGGGTCGGTGATAGTGGAGCATGCTCATTTCCTTTTGGAGTAGAGGAGATGGGGTAGGCCCATAGGGGTGTCACCCCCACTCTTCATCCTGCATCCCTGTGACTTTTTTGCCATGTGTCATCTTTCTAGTCTCCTGCGGTCCCAACGTTTCCTGGATCAGGGGTGAGGGTTACTCTGCTTCTGGGGAGGGGGTGTGTTGACTGAGAGCCCTGCTAGGGGTGGGTAACAATGGTTTCCACACTGTCACTCAGCTGTGTCCCCAGCCTAGGAGCGAAGCCCATGCTGTGCAAGGCCACCTGTGCCCAACACTTACTTGCAGCAGTTGCGGTACAGTCGCCCATTGAAGAACTCCATGCCCACGATGGCAAAGGAATAGTAGAAGGTAAGCAGTGTGAGGCCAAGGCTGGGGAGGCAGAGGGACAGGGTAGTCAGGGTGGGAGGGGCAAGGGGTGACTGCAGTGCATCCTGGTCCCTCGGCACTGACTATGGGAGGCATGCCCCTAGCCCTGGCCAAGTGACCACCGAAAAGTGCTTGCAGGGGAGGGGACGCGTGGCTCATGGCAGGGGACACTAGGGACAGATGCCCCTTGACCAGAGATGCACCCCTTACCTGTGAAGGTAGGCTCACAGGTGACCCTTACCTGTGAACGTAGACACAGGTGGTAAGTTGACAGCTCCCTCCCCGCCCCACTAGACAATTCAGCCAGGCCAGTGGTGCCAAGAGGACCTGCACGGTCCAGATTCTGTCTCTCTGAAGGCCCCGCCCCCAGATCCCTGAATCCAGCCTTCCTGAGATTCCTCCTTGTTCCCGCTTCCCCTGAAGCCCTACACAAGCCTTATCCCTCCTGGACCTGCAGGCTAAGAGGCGGGCAGTACCTGGCCATTCGAGGCAGCAGCTCAAACATGGTGTCCAACACATTGCGGTAGCGTTTCTTCAGTTTAAATAACCTGAGCAATGAGAACACTATGTTGCTGGGACCACAGAGGCAAGGGCATGACCACTTCCTTCGATGGGCCAGAACCTCGTAAGCCCTCCTCTCCCCACAGCAAGACAAGGCTGAGCTCACTTCCCTCATGACTCATAAACCGTGGTACTGGACAAGACAGACCCAGGACACTGGGGCCCCAAGGCCCTCTGGGGAGCCGCAGACTGTGCTAGCCTCATATTGTTATGTGGTTAAAAAAAAAAAAAAGCAAGTCTCCGACTGGAGTGGACAGATGAAGCCTGCAGCTCAGACAGTATGACAAGCCCAGGAAAGGAGTGCAGTCACATTCAGAGACCCTCAGGGAGGGGAGGGGGGGGGGGACAAAGGGATGAGCCACAGTGGACTTGCTCTAGTTGCTTGGAAGGAATGGCAGGGACTGGGGACACAGCAGCCAGCTAAGGCAGCCATGACTGCTGACGTTCCAAGAGCCCATACTCCGAGGAAGGCATATAAGGAAATGGGGCTCCACTGGGGCCTCACTGAACCTGAAAAAGTGGGACACCAGTGGCAAAGTGCCCAAGAACACAGGTTGAAATGGGAAGCAATGATGGGGATGTTCCTCCAGTCCCTCAAAGGTAAGATGCCCTGCCTAAGGACCGGGCAAGTAGGAGGTGTGGCTCTTCCCAAACTGCAGGCTGGGCCATTCTGCCCACTGAGAGCACTGTGTGCCCTGATCCTGAATAGCCCATGCTAAAGCTGGGGACCCTGCCACTAGCTAGCAAACCTCTTGGCTAGTCCCAAGGGTTCCCAACCCTTGAAACCCACTGCCCATTCCCAAGCCCTGCAGATCACCTCAGCAGCTGAAGGGGACGCAGGACCACAATGAAATAGAAGGGTTCCATGTTGAGTGTCAGTGCCAGTAGCCCCAGGAAGGCAAATGCTGTGACGGAGAAATCGAACCTGGGGCCAGGGGAGAAGCTGGTTTGTCGGTGACATCACAGACTTCCCTTCCACCACTTCCTGCTCTTAGCTGACTTCTACGGAAACTGACCCTGTGCCACTCTAAAGGCAAGGTAGGAGCCTCAGCCTCAGTAGCCCCGAGATGGCTGGGCGCACACACCCCACTGTTCCTAGGTGACGGAGTCAGGGATGGGACCCAGGGCCTCATTCCTGACAGATAAGCTTCCACTGAGTTTTGTCCTTTGTTCCTTTCCACCCCCACTGCTTTGATATGGTATCTCTGTGTCCAAGCAAACCTTGGACTCTGGGCTCAAAGGATGTTCCCTCTATCCCACCCTAAGTGGTGATGACAGGCATGCCCTACCACCCCCATTTCTTCCTGCTCTGGCTGGTTGTATTTTAATGACCCAAGCCCTGACTTCACACATGAGTTAATCCTAACTCAAGGAGGGTGTGTGACCTCCAGAGTCACACTGAGGCCATGTGGTCCTTTTCATTTGTTTTTTATTTTATTCTTTTAGAAAAAGGGTCACAGCTGGATGATGGTGGCGCATGCCTTTAATCCCAGCACTCAGGAGGCAGAGGCAGGCAGATCTCTGTGAGTCTGAGGCCAGCCTGGTATACAAACCAAGTTTCAGACAGCCAGGACTACCCAGAGAAACCCTGTCTCAAACAAACAAACATTAAAAAAAAAAAGCCAGGTGTCACATAGCCCAGGCTAGGTGCAAACATCTAAGCTGTTTGCTGGGGATGACCCTGAACTCCTGATCCTCTTGCCTCCACCTCCTGAGTGCTGGGATGACAGGCTGCGGCGCCAGACCAGCTCTGCCACATGGCTTTTTTAACTGCCAGTCAAGAGGAGGTGGCTCTTGTGATTTTAGTGAAAGAGAAGACGCTCAATGACTAGGAAGAGCCAGCCCTGGGGACTGGTGGGGACCAGTGAGGACTGGTGTGGGTGCTACCTGAGAGCTGCCTGCCCTTTGGGTGTGGGTGGAGAGAGGGTGCCTGACACAGATACCGCCATCAGAGGGTGACGGCGTACGCTACTTACAGGTTCCATCCAGAGGATAGGTAGTCCACCGGGCCCAGGCCAGCCACCTTCATGAACAGTTCAATTCCATAGACTAGGACAAGAGGGGGATGTCAGGGGCTGATCTGGAGCTCTCTCCCCACTGTAGGCAGAAGGGCAGCTAGAGGCAAGGCTGAGGGACATGGTGGAAGGCCTTATATGGCCAGGGGACAGTGAGAAGGGCAGGAGTTTGAAACAGGGTAAAAGGCCTTCTAAGATGGGGATCCTTCAAGGTTCTGTTTCAAGGAATGGCCATGGGATGCTGTAGCTGGTCAGAGCTCTCACAGCTGGGTTTAAGCCAGCAGCCGGGCAGAGCCACGTAGCACACTTACTGGTCAGAAACACAAGGTAACTCCAGGGCACGTGCTTCGAGATGAAATTCCCACCTGCGAGGTAGAGAAGTGGCACTTGTGGTTAGGCAGGGGCTCTGAGTAAGACAGGAGAGGCCCTAGCCTTAGCTCACCTTTCAACATGAATGTCTCCACCAGGATCCACACGCCATTGACAGCTACCACCAAGTCTGTGATAGAGAAGCCATGAGAGGAAGTCAGAGGGATGGGCCTGCCAGCCTACAGAGAGAGCTATGGGCAGGAATCCTTGGGGTGTAAACTGAGCAGGCCTGGGTCACACACCATTCCCGGAGGATTCCCACTTCTGCTTAGAACTCCCACCATGGACCAGCCACAGGCAGGGGATTCCCTTAGGAAACAGCCAAGAATGGCTAATGGTGTAGTTTAAATTACTATAGCAACTGGATTCAGTTGAGTCCACATTGTCAACACAGGTGGCCAGTATACTCGGGTTTGTCTGCCTTTAAAATGACTCTGTGATGTTAATAGCACTTGTTGCTCTTGTAGAGGTCCTGGGTTCGGTTCCCAGCACCCAGATGGTGGTTTACAGCCATCCATAACTCCAGTCTTGGGGATCTGACACCCTCCTCTGAGCCCTAGGTGCTCCAGTACACACGTGGTGCACAGAGACACAGGCAGGCAAAACACTCATACTCATTATATGTAAAATTTTTCTCTTTCTCAAAAATGACTGCATGAACACAGTAACATCACATGCATAAACCTTCTGCCCAGTACTCTCACTTATGGGATCCAGAATCTAGATATGGGGGAAATATATACATGATGGGAGTGGGAGATTGGTTGAAGCTGACACATTTGCCAACGGGCACGCCACCCACAACAAAAGACCATGTGGTCCCTCTCTGTGTTACTATGCTGTGGTCTCTACTCCCTAACCATGGAAACACACCCCAGTGGGGGAAGGGTGCCTAAAGGGTACTCTCATGTGTCTAAGATTAAGAGCCATTTGCATATACTTTTTTTTTTTTAGACAGGATTTTGTTACATTGCCTCGACTAGCCTGGTATTTGCTATGTACCCCAAGCTGGCCTCAAACTCCTGACGATCCGCTTGCCTCAGCCCCTGGAGTACTGGAATTACAGGTTTCAGGCATTATGTCCAGTCCTTACAACTTTAAGAAACTTATACTTGCTTATATATTTACTATTTACTTGTGGAGAGCAGGGTGGGCCATGAGCCACCAGATGCCTGTGGCAGTCAGGGGACAGCTGGTAGGGTTGGTTTCCTCCTTACACTGTGTGGGTTCGAGGAAACTGAACTGTGTGACCTTCAGGCTTGGCAACAAGTTCCGTTAGCCCCTGAGCCATCATGCTGGCCCTCTTACAGCTTTTAAACAGAAAAAGAAGAAACAATAAAACCCAGCCATTGAGTCGGGTGGTGGTGGCGCACACTTTTAATCCTAGCACTTGGAAGGCAGAGGCAGTCAGATCTCTGTGAGTTCGAGGCCAGCCTGGTCTGGTCTATGAAGAGAGTCCATGACAGCCAGGTCTATTACACAGAGAAATCCTGTCTTTGGGAAAAAAAAAAAGCTACTCATTGGGAAGTAATGGGTAAAATATGTACTTACTTGTATATATTTTGTTTTGAAAATTTGACTTGAAATGTATAAATATGTTACAGAATTATAATATAAAGTTAAATAAAAGAAAGGACCCTTAAAGCTGGGTGTGGTGGTGCACACCTTTAATCCCAAGACTCAGAAGGTAAAGGCAGGTGGATCTCTGTGAGTTCAACAGTCTGGTCTACAAAGTAAGTCCAGGGCAGCAGGATATTATGCAGAGAAACTTCTCAAAAAAACAAAACAAAAGAACAACAACAAAAAAAAGAGTCCTGGTGGTAAGCCTTTCTCTTGGCAAGAAAAACCCCTTGCTTCAACTGTAGACAGACTGCTGTCCAAAAAGGACAAAACTTGGAAGCAGGTAAGTCAACAGCCTAGCTCTGCCAAGACAGGGTAGGCAAGTCCTTAATAATTCCTGCTCTACAATCAATGTCTGTCAGAGAAACGGGGCCAAATGACTAAAGATTGATGCTGTAATGTATGGAGAGAAAATGGGAACTGTCCAGGCAGACACTGGTATGCCATTTCTTAGTTTTGGAAGCTGCAGGCCCTGCACTTCCTATATAATCAGATATATTTATCCCTCTCAGGTCTCTGAGGTGGTTGAAGAATAGACAGCTAGAGTCTCATAGTTAAATTTTGAGTTGTTTAGGAATCAAGAGGGTGTTCTGGATCTAAGAAGATATTTTTAAAATTATGAGGCAAGTTAGTATGAAAGCTGAGTTAGATATAGAACTTTAAACTCATGGAGATGGTTAGATAGTAGAATGTTAAAGTCAGGTGCCAAATACATACGGACTGGACATTGGGAATGTATGCTAAGCCATATAACTCTTATAATTGTGGCCTATTTATTTCTGTTGTTTTGTATTGTATTTATAGTTATAAGAAAAAGAACCATTTTTTGAACTGAAAGGGAGAGCTGTTGGGGGGAAAAAAGAAATACCTTAAACTAAAAAAAAAAAAAGGAAGGGAAGAGGATGGGGGGGTTGAGGGGGAGGAGGGTGGAAGGGTGGGACTGGAGGGAGGAGTAGGGAGGGGATTGTGATTGAGATGTAACTTGAAGAAATAAAAAATAAATTATTAAAAAAAAAAAAGGCAAAATCCAGCAGAGCACATTGTCTAATGCCTGTGGCCACAATGCTTCAGAGGCTGAGATGAGAGGAGATGTATATGTTCAAGGCCAGCCTGGATTATAGAGAAACTGCAGGATAGGCTGGGTTCCAGACTAAGACCCTGTCTCAAAAATTAAAAATAAGTCAATATAAAATGAAAATAAAGCCGGGCGGTGGTGGCGCACGCCTTTAATCCCAGCACTTGGGAGGCAGAGGCAGGCGGATCTTTGCGAGTTCGAGGCCAGCCTGGTCTACAAAGCGAGTCCAGGACAGCCAGAGCTGTTAAACAGAGAAACCCTGTCTCGAAAAACCAAAAAAAAAAAAATGAAAATAAATGAATAAGGCACACTTTTATTGATGACGGGTCCAGGAAGATCTGCCTTACAGAGGTTGGTTTCTATCGATTTCTGCCTCTTTGCTTCAAATCAAGCTTCTGAATAAAATGATCACACACACAAATAACTACCAAACAAACAAACAGAACCCTGGCCGTGTCTGCGGAAAGCCTGCAAACAGTGTCGAGCAGTGAGTCCCTCTACCCCTCACATTGGGGCTTCTCAACGTCATTCCCTTCCAGCAGGAATCAAAGCCAGTCAGAGTCCATGGAAGCTCTGAGGGCTTCCCTGAGGGTGCTGCTCCAGTCCCTTCTGGCTATCCAGTATGTGAAACCTGCTGGGGACTTGAACTGTTGCTCTGTTGGCAAGTCTGTGTGATGCTGGGGGACCCATGGCTTCCTGCATGCCAGGCAGACACTCTACCACCGAGTGGTACTTCCAGCCCCTGAAATGTTTTCCTTCAGATAAGGCCTTGCCGTTGGGCCAGGCTGGCCTTGAACTTGTGGTCATTACTCTGCCTCCCAAGTGTTGGGACTACAGTCATGAGCCAACACACTTGCTAGATTTCTTTTCCCAATTAGCTTAAACGTGAAGAATGATACATGGCTAAAGGCTACTATGTCAGACCACAGGGCTCTGAAAGCAAGTACCAGATTATGAGGAGTAAGTATGTGAGGGATAGGCAGAGCAAAACCAGACTTGCTTCCATAACTAAGTACTGCAGCAGGCACAGGTCTGCAGAGGAAGGGGCATCAACCCAGGATGCCCCCTGTCCCAAAGGACCCAGGTCTACAAGAGACAACTGAAGCAAGGGTCCACAGACCAGGACATGACCACAAGATGATGAATGCCATACGTAATAAGCATGGCAATCCCAGTGTGCCTAGATCTCAGATTTTTTTGCTTTTTTTTTCCCCCAGGGATGCTGGGGATAGAACTCAGTGCCCCGAGCTACATGCTTGGCACCTTCTGATCCCTTGTCCCTCCACCTTCAAGAACAAAGGACTCAGGAGGACAGGGGCCTGGAGCTGTGATAGTCCTTACTTACACATGAAATACTGGAAGGCCTTGGATTTTACAAGGATGTTAATTCCTGTTTGAGGAGAAGAAAATGTAAAGGTTAGAATGTCCAAGGTAGGCCAGGCAAATGCCCACACCTTTAACCCTAGCATCCAGCACTCGAGAGGCAGAGGCAGGAAGATCTCTGAGTTCAAGGTCAGTCTGGTCTTCAGAGTGAGTCCAGGACAGCCAGGGCTACAGAGAGACCCTGCTTTAAAAAAAAAGCAGCAAAACTGGCTTTGAACTAAAGGGTGACTATTCTATGAGGAACAATGATGCGGGCATCTGGTTTAACTTTCTTTTGTTTATTTGTTTGTTTGTTTTTGAGATGGGGTTTTGTTATGTAGCCCAGAATGATTTCACACTTGCCATCTTCCTGGTTCAGCCTCTCCAGTGCTGTGATTATGGGTGCCTGGCTGGCCCCTGGATTACTGATCAGGATCCTTCCTGGTCCTTCTCTAGCTAACTGCTTACTTTCCAGCTTGGTCAGACACTCACCTTTGAAGATAAGGAAAGCCGTCCGGGGAAGCTCGTCAAACCAATGCTGTCTGTTCTTCTTTGCCTGCAATGCAGAGGGCCAAGGGGAGATGAGGTCAGGGCCAGAACCTAGCCCAAGCCTCCATAGGGGCGAGCCTCCTGCTCTTGCTGCTAAGCTGGGAACAACAGTAACATTTAGGGATGGGGATAATAAATTGGACAGCTGGCCTTGAGTGCCTGTAGTGCACCAAGTAGGGACCATGTTTGCATATGGCTCCTCTCTCTAAGAAGGCATGCCAGATTGAGCCTTAGGAAGGCTGGGTCAAGGGGTCTGGGTCCCTCTTGTGGCTGAGCTGCCCTCCTCACCTGCTGCACGTGGATGCAGGGACACTCACCTTCCACTGCAGAGCAGCAACTTCGTAAATATCATAGAAGTCCTTTAGGCTGTCACAAGCAAAGTGGAAAGGCGGTCGGTCACACATGAGACCCTCACCCTCTGCTCCCCACACCTGCTCAAGGCTACCTCTCACAGGAAGATGGACACCTTGTGTAGCCCAGCACTGAGGCAGGACCCTCACCTGCATCATCCTGATGGCCTCTGTCCTCCAGGGGCTAAGATGACTCAATTCACTTTGCCCACACTTAGTACCTCTGTCCTCAAGAGACAGCCCTTGAACACTGCCCTTTAGGGGAACAGAGGCCTTCAGGGACTGACAGAGTAATGATCTCAGCTCAAAGAACACAGCAGGTGGTACCCAGCTGAGTGGGCAACATCTTCACGATTACCAGCCTCAAGGACAGCACTGAAACCAGAGATCTCTTGGGCTCATCCCTTCCAAGATAGAATGTGCGTGCACATGAGCATGCATGTGTGTCAGGAACGCTTGTGTGTTGGCCAGGGGACAACTTTCAGGAGTTGCTTCTCTCCTGTCACCATGTGGGTCCCAGGGAGGAAACTCAAGTCCTCAGGCTTAGTAACAGGCACGTTGCTGAGCCATCTTACCCTCTTCTGTTTTTATTCGTGTCTTTTATTTTATTTTTGACACAAGATCTGAAATAGTCCAAACTGGCCTTAAACTTACTACCTAACTGAAGGTGGCATTAAAATTCCAATCCTCCACCGGGTGTGGTGTAGCACGCCTTTAATCCCAGCACTTAGGAGGCAGAGGCAGGCGGCTCTCTGTGACTTTGAGGCCAGCCTGGTCTACAAAGCAAGTCCAGGACAGCCAGGGCTGTTACACAGAGAAACCTTGTCTAAAAAAACAAAACAAAACAAAAAAAATTCCAATCCTCCAGTGTCAGGCTTTAGACGTACGCACCACCACACCCAGCCGCAGACATTTCTTTTCCATCAAATCAGACTGAAGTGGACTATTGTTTGGTTTTCTGTGGTGTGCAGAAGATTACCAAGGAACATGACCATGTGAGAGTTGTGTAAATTGCATCTCTTAAAGGCCTCCCTATACCCACCTCCTAATACACAGAACTATCTCACAACAGGACAGAAAGGTCTGGCCACACTACCACACATGGTACCTGGCTCGTACCTGAGCAGAGGCGTGTTGCTCTGATTCAAGGCCTTGAAAGTCAGGAAGCGTTCTCTAGCAGTCATCCGGGGCTTGTAGAAGCGCATCAAGCCTTCGAACTGCCTGTAGGAGATGCCAGCCGGTCTCTGGGGGAGAGGGAAGGCAGTGTGGTGGACCACAGGGACATGAGGACCCAGATAGCACCACACCTGGGAGTAGTTATTACCCATTTTGGCAACCTGCACTTTCTCCCATGGGCAATACAGCAGCCACAGGGTCACCAGCTCTGCCAAGCCAAAAGGGATGCTTTTGGTCGGGAGAATGAGGTCCCCTCTGGGACTTCCCTACCCGCTGGCCGACAAGCAGGCGGTAGGCATGCTGGATGGCGGTTCGCTTATGCAGCAGCAAAGACTTGAACTTGTGCTTTTCGATGTCACTGAAGGTGTCGAACACCACGGCCAGGAGCTGTGAAGGACAAGCATGAAGCCTTGGCTGCCCTCTGAGCAGACCAGCAGGACGAAGGGGTCATTCTCTGTCCCCAGACAGGGCTTTGATCCAGCTACCCTAGGGCACTGAGAAGACCCTCTGGTGGGCTGCACTGCCCAGGACAGCAACAGCCACTTGACAGCTGAGGACATGAACTGCTGCTCTTTGTACATTTCTCTCTTGAAAACATTATTGCTAGGTTTTCCTCAGGCCCCTCTTCTGTCCTCCACAGCTGGCCCCTAGCTGGCCAGAGGACAGGCCAGGGTAAGAAGTTGCATGGACTTAGAGTCTGGAGCCTCCTCCTACCACTGTTACTCTTCCGGTGAGTCATGGCTTCATGTGAAGCTCCAGGAATAGGGGGAAGGAGGAGCCTGCAAGTCAGGAAGGAACATTCTAGAATCACTCCAGAGCAAAGTTGGTTTATCAATGAGGAGAACCGAGGGTGGGGAAGATCTGAGAGGTACTTTGGCTTTCACAGTTGTTTGAATGAGTGCTCCTGTTCCTTCTACTGCTTCAAATCGACACCCTCCCCCCTCCCAAAGTTTTCCATGTAGATGGAAGATGAGCATGTTTCTACCATAGGCCACATAGGAAAGACTTTAGGATGCTTGGGCAGACAGGCTCAGTCACATATTTACTCAACCCTATGGTTGGACCGTTCCAAAGATATCAGCCATAGAAGAGAATAAACACTAGGGTGTGGTTGGGTGTCAATAAAACACACCAAAAATGATTATTGTGTACACACACATACATGCATGCGTGTGTGTCTGTGTGCACTCGTATGCTACAGTGTGCGTGTAAGGGTCAGAGGGTAACTTTTGGGGATCCATTCTCTCCTATCCAGGCTGTGAGACTTGTAGGCAAGTGCTTTTACCTGCTGAGCGGTCACTCTGGCCCTCTCTTAGTTCTTGAGACAGACTCAAACCATGGTTGGTCTGGACCTTGCTGTCCCCCTGCCTCCACTTCCTGTGTGCCAGGGTTACAGGCATTCGGCACCAGGCCCAAGCCTTCCCTGCTGTTCTGACTTGGTTCCAGCCACACAGAAACTCTCTGACTTTCCTTGTTCTGGTCATTAGACCCTCTGTGTCCCAGAGTCTTGCCTCACCCTGGAGGGGGAATTTGGAGATGGATAGATTTTGCCCACTCAGCCTGGCAGCACACTATGCCACACTCTTTCTGTGCAGCCCCCTGTGGCTGTCCACACTCCCATGGTGCCTGTATAATAGAGTCTCTGTGAAAACAGGGTTTGGGGTATTTCCCAAAGAGCCTTACATGAGGAGGTTCCTACACAGGAAAGTCTGGAGAGGGCAGGAGAGGGTCCGCTGTGCCCATATAAATCTCCACCTGGATTCCTTGCAATTTCTTTATGATAAACATGCAAACACTTCTCCCTAGTTCTGTGACTCACTTGAAAAAATTACTGAGGAACCCGATATGCAGCTAGAGAGCCAGAAGCAAAGGATGCTTACAGCCACCTGAAGTATGGGGACCAAGCCCTTGACCTGTGGGGTCCGGCACTGCCCAGATGTGCTGAGGGCGGAAATTGCTAGAAAGCACATCTGCTTGACCACAGGCTGATGATCCTCAGAGACTGGAGAGTTGGAATGTGGCTGGTCCAGGACCTAATTACAAACTACCCTGGGTCCTTCACAGCCACTCCCTACCCACCTCTGCATGTGACCTAACGTCTCGGTGGCTATTAAGGAAATCCTTCAGAATGTACAAAACAGACCACCAATCCAAAGGCTAATGCCCTCAGCCGGCTCCTGAGGTCCACATCAGAGCCCTCCTTCTCTTTCGTAATGGTGTTTCCACCAATGTATTTGAAAAGTGCCTTGATTTATGACATTCTTTGTTCTGTTATGACAAGCTCTCATGGCAATGTTAACAGAGAACACAGGATTTGGGGTAACATCAATCTGTGTTCCCGGGCCATGGTCACTCAAATTTAGTTCCAGGATAAATGGTTTCTTATCCCCACTAAGGTGAGTGAGGGCTGTTTGAGTGACAGTGGACAGTGTCACACTGAACTGTACTGAGGACACCAGTTAGTGTCCACTGGAGTGCTGTTCACTGACTGGTGGGAAGAAGCCCCTCACCCTTGTGGGGTTTCTCACGTCTCTTGCAACTGTGGTGAGAGCAGAGGAAAAAAGAATATGTTACTCTTGGTGCCTCTCAGTAGATGATAACTTAAAACCACTATAGGAAGCAGCTGGTGTGTTACTTTGTGATTTGAGGAATTTATTTTATTTTATTTTATTAGGTTTTTCGAGATAGGGTTTCTCTGTGTATCCTTGACTGTCCTGGACTCACTTTGTAGACGAGGCTGGCCTTGAACTCACAGAGATCCGCCTGCCTCTGCCTCCCTGAGTGCTGGTATTAAAGGCGTGCGCCACCATGCCCGGCGATTTGAGGAATTTAAAAAAGAAGAAAATATTTCTTTGTTAAGTCTGCAAATTTTTAGATTTCACCAAGCCACACAGATAGAGTATGTTCCATTTCTTTTCTTCCTTTTTAAAAAAAAATTTCATGTGTGTGTGTGCCTGAGTGTATGTATGTGCACCATGTGTGTGAAGGAGCCCTTGAAGTCAGAACTGAGTTGTCATTATAGGTTCTGGGAACCAACCCCAGGTCCTCTCCAAGGCCAGTAAATGCTCTTAGCCACTAAGCCATCTCTCCAGCCTGTTTTCCATTTCTGTCCAGGACCTGACAGGGTCCTGTGGGGACAAACTATAGAATGTTTTTAATAAGTTCACAAATTAGAGTTGGGATGTGTGGGTCCACCAACCGAGTGTTTGCCTAACATGGATGGATGAGGCACCCAGCACCAAAGAAAACCATGTGTGGTGGCCCATGCCTGTGATCTCGTGATCCTCCTGCCTCTGCCTCCTTCAGCAAATCCTACCGGCGTGCGCCACCACAACCGGCAATGCCTGTGATCTCAAATGCAATGGGCTAGGGCATGGTCCAGGGATACAGAGCTTAGCCAACATCTGAAAGGGTTTGGGTTTGATTCCCAGCATCACAAAACCCAAAAGCTATGGGGAGCCCCAGTCTCTGCTCACTCTGCGGTTGCTGTGGGTCTCAGCCCAGTGTTGGCTATAGTCTATGATATCAGCAAACAAACACTCCTGGTGGCCCTGGGCCACAGCAGGTGTCTCCCCAGCCTCAGTGTGCAGAGGGTCTTGGTGCCCTTCACAGGTGGGATAGGATGCAGGGCCAGGCTACACAGAGCTGTGTGGTGACTGGCCCACAGGTCCCTGTGATTCTCAGCTGCCTTCCCTGCACAGGATGTGAACAGAACCGAAGAACCACTGCCCCTGCATCTGTGTACAGTCCTCTGCACAGAGCCTGGTTGGCTTCATTAGGGCAAAATGTTTGCTGTAAATCCAGTACCATCTACAGTGGCGGTGGCACAGAGCCGGGGAAGCCCAGCCATCATCACAGCATTCTGCAGGGCACCATGCCTGACTGTGGACCTGGGACACACCTGCTTGGTATCCTGACATCTCCATCCCTGGGGCCCATCCCTCGGCACTGCAGCTGAGCCGAGAAAGACACTCACCAAGTTCATGATGAAGTAGAGCTCAATGGAGAGGTACACGATGAAGAAGACACAGGACCAGGGGTTCCGGGAGTAAGAGGGCATCATTACATCTGGAAAGCTGTGTGGCAGAGGGGGTCACCTTACCGTCTAAGGACACATCTGAGACAGCTGATTCCCTGCTCTCCCAGACACCCCCTTTTCCTCCACTTAGCCCTGCGTGCACTGAGACGGGGAGAGCCTTGGGTGGAAGGAGATAGCCCTGGACTAGAGTGAGGACAGAGGTCAGTGGTGGGAGAGAACCCACACTTACTTGGCTGTGGTCAGAAGAACGAACAGGTTGACGATGCTGTTCTCCAGGGTGTTGAAGTACTACAGGGGAAGGGTGGGGATGTGTCACCAGGTCTGGACAGTCACTTCCAGGGCTCACCTCTCCCCCTTCCTCCTTGGAACACAAGGGGCATCAGAGCAAAGATGCAGTTCTCCATGAGCCTGTGCTGATGGTGAGTACAGGCTACCAACTAAAGGAGTTTCCTCAGGATGTCACATGTCTCTGCAAGGAACTCCCCTCCTCTATTCTTTACTAGAATATTCCAACTTCCAAACCTGGTCTTGGAAGCTTTGGCCATAAGAACAGACCTCGGCCCCTAGGGAAAGCAATGGCTCAGGTCTGAGGGACAGGAACTCTTGGGAACCAGAAAAGTGCCCCTCCTAACATGGCCAGGGTCCTCCCGCGACTCTGCCTGACAGAAAGGCCTCCCCATACAACAAGGGACCGAAACCTAATTACTTACTGGGTCAGAAGGGTTAGTGGAGAATAAGTAGAAACCTAGAATGTTGTAGAAAAACAGACCAAGAGTGAGTTAGAGCAGGGCTCCCACGCGTGGCGGGGGGGGCTCCAAAATTAATGAGAGCCAGAGGGGAGGCTGGGGGAGGGCATTAGGGTATGGTGTGGACTGGAGCACTCGGAGAACACGTGACTTGCTGTCTAAAGGGAGTCACGCTGCTGTGTGGAGTCGTGCCACTGTGTGCCAGCCTGCTGACACCTGGGAATGAGGGTTGGCTCTGTCAGGACTATCGGGTGTAAAGAGACTGACTGACTGGGGGTGGTGCTCACCAAGGATGGCAAAGATGATCATGAAGAAGAGCAGCAACAGAAGGATGTCCATGAAAGGTGGCAGTGACTGGAAGATCTGCCGCAGGTTGCTGGGGAGAAAGAAGGCTGGCTGAGGGGTGGCAGGGGTGGGAAAGGTTATCTGGGCCTCAAGGTGGGGGGATATGCTGGTGGGGATGCATCTGCCACACCTGACCTACAATACCACATCCTACTGTACCCAGGAGGGCACCATGCTTATCTGAGTCCTAATCCACCTGAGGCCTCCACTCAGAGGGTGATGGGGACAATGTGGGCACGAGGAGTGGCAGTACCTTAAAGGGGAAGGCATAGCAAAAGGCTACATCACCTGGGGGCCAACGTCACCTTCCACAGGTAGGAGAGGACAGACACACATACATGTACTGAGCCACCTAGTTGCAGGATGGTTGTTCCTAGCTTTGGGCACAAAGGATCAATTGCTCATTCCCTGCCATCAGCAGGTCCCTGGCCATGTGACCAGATGGAGTTTCCAAGAATGGGTTTAATTCTGGGTTGGGTCAGCTCTGGGCTCAGGGACCTGACAGGGTGGGAGGAGCCTGCAGAACAAGGCTGGGAAGTCTGCCTGAGGCTACTGCTGTAGAACTGGAGAGGTGATACACCCACAAAGGGAAGGGCCTGAGCCAGAGTGAGGACCGCTGTTCTCCCCAGTAACGCCTCCCCAACTCCAGGTTGCAGCGAATGCTGACCCTCTGCCCAGAAGCAGGACTGACTGGGGCTAGTCTATTGAGCTCCTGCTCACTCCCTTCCCTGTCAACCTGAAGGGCCAGGCAACCACACGGGACTAACTGGCAACTGAGCCCTGGGCCTTACCGCCGAACACCGCCGCAGTACCGACAGTCCACCAGGAAAATGCAGCGTAGTGCCCGGGTCACCCGCATGTGGGACGTCTGCCGCACCAGCACCACAATGGCTTCGATGAACTGCACGACCAGGACAGACGTCTGGAGGTGACAGTCAGAACATGGTTAGCTCCCTGACACTGATAGCCACACTCTGTGAGGACTGGCAGGGCTCCTTCCATTTCTGCCTCTCTCAAGAACAGCAGTGAGCCCTCCTGTAGCCAGTACAGATGTGTGGCCCGAGATAAAGTTGGTGTGCGGGTCCTCTCTACAGTGAAGCACCACACTGTCTCTGGGTGCCCGCCAATATTCTCCCGACAACCTCACAGCACCAGGAAGCCCTTGAGGACTCAGCTCATCCCAGCTCTGTTCATCTGGGGGTGTTTTCCTAGTCACAGTGCATGGCCTTTGTCATGGTCCCACTGAGGTCACAGAGCTGGGTCTGAACCTCACTCTCTGGGCCTGAGACCCCACTCTTTCTCTGGCTGGATGTGAAAGGAGAAGCCCAGGACATTTGCCCCCAGGTGACCATGTAGGTTCCTGGTATATGTAAATCAGCTCACCAGGCTACACTCCTGAGCATACCCTGGGCTCAAGGGGATTTTTAAAGGAGCCACAGACACAGGTGTGATAGAGAGAACACGCTGCAATGGGATGGACAGATACTTTACCTTAACCATGGTGCGTTTGTGCCGGACAAATGTGTGGAAGCCCAGCCACCGCAACTTCATGCAGAGTTCAAACACTACCACCATGAGGGCGAACAGCTCCAGAGTGGCATGGACCTGCAGCCACAGAGGTGAAGTGAAAGTCATCTTCACAGAGCCCATTCATGGCACCTCATCTCTCCTGGGACTTCTCCCAGGCCACTCGCATGCACACACACACACACACACACACACACACACACACACACACACACACAGAGCTACCAAACCTCAAGATGCCAGCCAGCAAGGCCTTGGAGACAGAGCTTTGCCCAGACAGCTAAGAATAAACTTGACATTCAAGAGATAGAAATGGGGACCCACATAGTGCAAAGTTGGGAAGGAGTCCGAGGCTCTAGAAGAAAAAAGAAAGCTTTGTTCCAGGGAGAACTGTGCAGTACTCGAAAAAAAAAAAAAAAAAGAAAAGAAAAAAAAATCCACAAAAGGCATTCAGGAAGCAAAAATGGGATGAAAATAAAAAAGAAGGCAAAAGACACCAAATTTAACTGTATCTACATCTAAGCGGGCTGCTAGGGATGAGGGCATGGCTCAGTGGGTAAAGGCACCTGCATTCCACCCCCGGAATCCCACATGCAGAGAACCCACTCCACAGTTGTCCTGCAACCCCCATACATTTGCCATGGCATGAGTGCATGTACACACACACACACACACACACACACACACACGAATGCACGCACACACGAACACACTAATAATAAGTTCTTTTAAAACGAAGGATATGTAAACAGCAAACTCTATAACCAGTGCTTCCCCCTGGGATGGAAGGACAATGACGGGAGGGAGACCCTCAGTGGGGCTTCACCCACATGGGCCGTGGCTCTCCCAGGCCAGACCACAGGGTGGCCAGATGAGCAGAGCATCTGAGTGAGCTCTACAGAGCCCCAGCCAGTCCAGGGGGTCACTGGGAAACAGAAGGCACCTCCTTGAGCAGGGAGCAGCTGCACCTTCTCTCTGTACTTCTAGAAGGTTCCCCGTTAGGTCCCCTGAAATCACTGACAAGACGCTGTGGCTCCCTTTTCCGGGCACTCACATAAATGCCGAGTCGGAGCGCAGGGACAGCGGGTGACTCGCACAGCGACAGCAGCAGCAGAAGCAGGGCTGTAAGGAGCTCCATCATGTAAAAGAGGTGGTTGTGTGCGAAGAGGTAGGCCGCCAGTGCTCTGGCATCCTTGGGGTGGGTGAGGAACTTGTCATTGTTCTGGCCTTCCTACAAAGACAGGAGAACCTGAGCACGCAAGCACAGAGGCGCCAGCCCTGAAGAAGTAGTGGGGCAGAGAGTGGGGGCCAAGACATGGTTCAGGCTGTAGACAGGTTAGCCTCACTGAACAGCCCCACCTCTGCCTGCTGATGGCTTAAGAAATGCTGCTTAAATCTGCAAACCAGAAGGTCTCAGAGGGCACAGAGAGGTGTCTGATTCCTACAGGGGATGAATACTTAGGCCTGAAGTAAAGAGTTCATGAGTGGGCCAAACTAGCAGCATGGGCTTGGCTTCCCCAACTTTTCTTGCCAATGGTGACTAGGACAAGGCTGGAGCTTCCCCAGAGTTGCACAAAGAAAGGGGAACTTATCAGGAATCTGATGGCTGACACATCAAACAACAGCCCATAGGATACTGAGTGACAGTGCCACTTGGGAAGAGCCAATGACTACGCTCAATGAGACCCCTATAGTTCACCGACACTGCCCAGTAGAGACTCTGTTGTATTCTGAGTATACATAGCTCCTTGTGTAGGGCTTTCCAATGTGGGAGAATACAGCACCCCAATTTCACCTTGGACAGACTCTAGGACACTGCTCAGGGTCCTATGACGCACAGAACAGCCCCACACGATAAACAATGCCCCATTATAGAGGCTAGCACCTCACTCATTCACACCTCAGCGGCTCAAGAGAAAAGGGCAAGCCAGATTCCTGTATCCAGAAATGCAGTGGGAAAGCAACTGCACTGGGGGACCGCCCTGCTGACCCCATGACCCTCTTCCCCTTCTGAAGAGGCTGTACCTGTAGCTGACAGGGGATTCAGGTCACTTCCGGAAACCTGGATGCTGCTGCCCTCATCAGTAATATATGACAAACCACAGGCCAGACAGAGGAAGAAGTGGGAGGGTCATGTGTGCCAAGGGGAGGTCGAAGAGCCCTCTAATCTGTGCAGGGTCAGGGGCTCCCACCACTTCACTGTAGCCTCAGGGGCACAGAAGGCCCGAGAGCTTCTGCTTTAAATTACTTTAAAAATGCAACTCTTGTGCAATTTTTTTCCAACCAACAGCTAGGGAAGAAGGTGTGACTAGACACAGCCTGATGGGAGGGCTCAGCTCTGAACTCCAGGACCCATAACCACCAGGGTATGCGAGGAAGCATAGACTGGACTAAGAAGCCAAATCACAGGATCTCACTTGGCTCCCAAAGAGAGCTCTGGGCCCACCCCAAGCCTCTGCTCTCTGGGCTCAAGTCTCCAGGGTGCCAGAACCTCAGCGCTCACAGTTCCCAGGGTTGAGGGAGAAAGCTAACAGGCAGGCAGCTGGGAGAGAAGAAGAAACCACCAGCCACAGCCAGCCTTCGCTGCAGCCAAGTCCAGCAACCCACATACACCAATGACCTGGACTGGACCTTCTCCAGAACGGCTGCAGGAGGAGGGAAGAGCTGGACGTGGTGCGCATGCTTGAAACCCCAGAACTCCTGAGGCAGGCAGGGCTTGGTAAGTTTGAGACTAGCCAGGTCTACATAACAAGGAGCAGGACAACCAGGGCTACACAATGAGACTTGGTTTCTTAAACAAAAGGGAGAAAATTATGTTGTCTGAGACTGTCGATTTATGTTAACAAACATGTAATAGTTTTTCTTTTTTTTTTTTTTTTTGGGTTTTTTCGAGACAGGGTTTCTCTGTATAACAGCTCGGGCTGTCCTGGACTCGCTTTTGTAGACCAGGCTGGCCTCAAACTCACAGAGATCCACCTGCCTCTGCCTCCCAAGTGCTGGGATTAAAGGCGTGCGCCACCACCGCCCGGCTTTTTTTTTTTTAATTTTTTAAAATATTTTATTTATTAATTATGTATACAGTATTCTGTCTGAATGTATGCCTTCAGGCCAGAAGAGGGCACAATAACTCATTGTAGATGGTTATGAGCCACCATGTGGTTGCTGGGAATTGAACTCAGGACCTCTGGAAGAGCAGCCAGTGCTCTTAACCTCTGAGCCATCTCTCCAGCCCATGTAATAGTTTTAAAGAAAAGTATGGCTTAAAAAAAATCCCTAAATATTCCCAGTTGTGGTGGCACATGCCTTTGTTCCCAGCAGAGGCAAGTGGACCTCTGTGAGTTACAAAACTACATAAAGTAACCCTTTTTCCAAAAAAAACAAAAACCAAAAACCAAAAAAAACAAAACAACCTTCTCCCAACAACCATGAACTATCAGACCTAACGGTGACAGCAAGGTACATGAAAATAAACTGTGGAGCCACCCACTGCATGAAAAATCCCCTGCTATAGTATGAGGCAGACAAAATGTTCCCTGAAAGCTGGGTCTGTGCATACGGTCCTGGGAAGACAAAGGGGATAGACTGGGGACCTCAGGCAGGCATCATAACCAGGGCTCAGAGGAGCAGCTGGCACATCACACTCCTGCTGCCCAACCAGGTGGCTCCCCCATGCTAGTCTGGAGTAGGGGCAGCCAAGCTTCTGAGCATCTTTTGGAGCACTGGCTGCAGGCAGTCCCCAATCCCACCGCCGCTGGTCCCCCCACCCCCAGTCACTGACCCAGAAGCACTCACCTGGAGGTAGATTGCCGCCTCTTGATAATTCATCTCCCAGTTGTGTCCAGTGGGACTGGAGGGGGAATTGTCAGTCCTGGAGACCAGACTGGGAACCTGGGAGTCCTGGACACTGTGGCTGCCCCCCATCTGTGTGAGAAGGGGAAAGAGGATCACTTAGAAGCCAGGTTTCAGATAACACAAAGCCCACTCAGCACAAGACGGGCCTGGTGGGTCTCTGTCAGTATGCCAACCTGTACTGGTAGCACCAAACATCATGGTGGCTGGTCAAAAATGCTTTCTCTTGAAGAAGACGAGGAAGAAGAAAATGTGACATCCAGTGTGATGACTCAGCAGATAAAGGTGCTTGCTACTGAGCCCTATGAACTGAGTTCAATCCCTGGGACTCACATGGTGGAAGGCGTACAGATTCCTTAAATTTGTCCTCTGACCTCTGTATGTGAACCGGAACATGTAGGATGCCAAACCCCTTCAATAAATAAACAAATTTAATTCTCTTAAAAAGAATCACAAAAGGGCAGAGGGAGTGGAGGAGGGAACACGTCTACACAGCTTTAGAAGAAACAGGAAAGAAACTGGCTGCCTGTGAGGGGTAAGGACAGGCAGAAGGGCAGGCTTATGCATAGACTTTGACTTTTGGAACCTTGTGGAGATCCCACTGAGTCAAACATTTAACCAAAGTGGATCCCCTTCCCCGGAGTGGGGGCTGGGTAGGATCATCTGTTGCTTTTCCTTTGCCCTACCCTGCTCCCACCCATGCCCACCTCTCCAGGAACCCTGACCTGCTTTGTCCCGGCACAGTGCCCTCTCCCACCTCAGCCACACTGTTTGGCTTGGCTCACAGGCAGCTGATAGCCAGGGATCATAGTGGGCTCTGAAGCCAGGCAACGGGAGCCCAGTCTGGCACTTGTCGTGAGTCAGTTGGGAAAGAGGAGTTGAGCTCTCTCCGTGCTCTGGCTACATGAGAAGGAAAGTCAACAGGACCCTTTGATTTCCAAAATCTGAGAGTGTTCCAATGGCTTCCCAATCTGCAGTCTCTCCTGATGTACACGGTGGATTTGAGCACCGGGCCGTGAGTCCACTTGTTAATTTACTGAGAAGAAATTAATCTATGATAATCTTGTTCCCCACATCCCACATTGTAAACAAGGCTTCCATAGGAGGAACTCAATGTATAGATACTGTCATTTGCATGGCTGGTGGAAAGCAGATGTGTGGTGAATACAACCACACCAGCTAGGACAGAAGAGGTCTATGGGGGCCCCTGGGTCCCATGATCTCTCTGACTTGGAAATGGAGGCCAGGGTCACTGGGTATGGCCATCCACAAGGCCCTCCTCACAAATTTATGAAACTACATGGAAGGGACCATCGGTACTCACTGATACGCACATGTTTTAAAGGGCACAGCTTGACAACTGTGTTTTTTGGTTGTGTCGGGGATGGAACTCAGGATCTTGGAGGTGCTCACCTCTGAGCTATGCCCTCAGCCCAAGCCCAGGCTGCCCACGAAGTCGAACCAGTGGGGCCTGTGTAGCGCAGGCTGGAGTCCCAGCTAGCTGAGAGGCCGAGGCGGGAAGACTTCAAATTCAAAGCCTGCCTGGATTATAGAGTTCAAGTCCTGCCCAGATTTTAAATCTCTGACCAGAGAGATGGCCCAGAGGGTTAAGGCTGCCGAGTCTGATGACCTGAGTTCAACCCCCCTCCACCCGGGACCCAGGCAGATTAAGGAGAGAACTGATTCCCACGGTGGTCTGATAACTTCCATGCACAAATAGACACAATTAAAAAGAAAGCACATATTAAAAATGTAAAAATAAGCCAAGTGTGATGGCACATGCTGTTACTTGCGTAGCACTCAAGAGGTGGAGGCAGGTGGGTCTCTTTAAGGTCAAGGCTAGCCTGGTCTACACAGCAAGTTCCAGATCAGCCAGAGCTATATGGCGAGACCCTGTCTCAGAAAAAAATTGTTTAAAAATAATTAAATAAATAAATGAATCAAAAGTAAAAGTGGGCCACAGATACAGCTCAGCAGGAGAGGACTAGCTTAATGTACAGGAGGCCTCGAGTCAATCTCTAGCACTGTAAAAACTAAACTAAAAAGATAAATAAATAAAGCTGGGTGGTGGTGTCACACACCTTTAATCCCAGCACCTAGGAGGATGAGACAGGTGGATCTCTGAGTTCAAGGCCAGCCTGGTCAAAAGAGTGAGCTCTAGGACAGCCAGGGCTACACAGAGAAACCCTGTCTTAAACAATCAAAAATACATAAACACATAAATAAATCTAAATAAAAGGGTGAAAGAGCCTCGCTCCCTCTACCTCCTGTCCCACCCCAGATCACCACTCAGCAGGTACCCTGCCTGATCACCCTGCACATCTTATAACATTCTGTAAGAACACTGTCCAATCTGTCTGCCTGCTGCCTCCTCTCACCCTAATTATTCTGAAATGCATCCACGCTGTGCGGAGTGTCAGGCAATTCTGTGTTGAGCATATTCCTTCCTGTAACTGTGCCCTCATGTACCCCATGTCCATCCCGACATCCGCTGACAGACTCAGGTGCAGCTGCTGAGGAGCCAGGCTTGCTGTGGAGTGTGTGCCCTCATTCCTTCATAGTAAATAAATACCTAGAGGTCAGGAGGTACAAACTAGGCCAGGCACGGTGGCCCTATGCAATCCCAGCACTTTGGGAACTGGGGCAGGAAGATCCTGACAAAGTTTGAGCTACAGTGAGACCCTGCCTCAAAAAGAAGATGAAAAACCCACCAAACAAATTCCCAATAATACCTTTCTCTACTTCCACCAGCTCCCTGAGCCTGTTATTTTCGTGGACCCTCACAGGCCAATATACTCTGTTTTCAAGCTCTCTGAAAGGTATGTGCCGGGGCTATATTTTAGGCTCACGGCTTCAAACCTGTAGTTCCCCAAAGTGGAGCTCCATCACTTACATCTAGTAGTCACCCCCCAGCACCCCACCCACCCAACTCCAGCACAGCACACCCCCATCCTGTGGTGGGGATGGAACTCAGAGACCCATGCATATCAGGCAAGTGCTCCACCTTGGAGCCTCAACCTGAGCTGCCACTCCCCCCCCACCACTCTCTATGCAGGTGATCATGCTACTGGAAAGCAAGGACAGCTTCCCAGCTTTCCCAAAGCCATGCAAATGAGTGTCTAAATACTGGGTTCCTCCTATGGATATCTTGTGAGGTGTAGGAGTCAGGCTCATTTCTTCCTGTCCAACTCAGATATCTTGTTCTTCTGTTGATCACAGCTGTGAAGCAAGTCTGTGTGTGTGTGTGTGTGTGTGTGTGTGTGTGTGTGTGTGTGTGTGTGCGCGCACACGCGCACAGGCACACATATGCACACTCACGCACAGTGTGTAAGTAGGGAACTCCCAACAGAAGGGACAACACAGGGAAGGAAGCACATAGCACCACTTCTAGCTCTAGTGTGACGTGTTGTACGATCATGGAGTTCTGAAACACAATAACCTGTTACAATTGTGCAAATGAGCCCAAGACCCCATCACTGTGAGAGGCTGAGGCAGGATGTGGCCCTGGCCCTGGGGCCCCAGAGGGGCGCACTGGTCACTGTGCTGCGCTGCTCCTCTCAGCTGCCAGTGTGGATATCCCCGTGAAGTGCCAGCTTAACCACGTCCCTCTCCTGCATAAGGTGCTCCAAAGGCCCAGCCTCAGGAGAAAACCCAGAATGCTGTTTGTCTCTTCATGTCCCAACCTGTACAAAGTCCTCATAGGCAGGTGGGTCATCAGCCTGGGGCAACTCGCATAGAGGGCGGATGCTCATCAGAGCACCACAGGGCCCTGCAGGGGACAGTGACAGTGGTACCACAGAGGCAACATGTCACCACCCAAGAGCTACAGATTATACATGGCTAGCAGGAACAGTGAGGCCAGGGGTGTGCAGCGAGGCCTCAGAACTTGATGGCAACTGGCAGAGACTGCGTAAAATACCAAGTCAGCACTAATCTCCGCTGCAACTGGACACGTGCATATTTTATTTGATCCCAGATATAAACTGTAACTTGGAACTAAACATTGCTCAGGATTGCAAACACAACAGTTTGCCTTGCTCACAGGACAGACTCCCCCAACCCTCTCCCCAGGGACCTGGACAGTCCTTACCCCATCCCCTGGAGGAGCACCTGTCTGTAGAGGCAGCCAGTACCCCTACATGGGCACCACCCACTGATGCTGGGGCTCAGTTGATAGAGCGCTTGCCTAGCATGCTCAAACACCCAATCCCCAGTACCACACATAATCTATAAGCCAAAACTGGACATGGTAGCACACTCCTGTAATCCTAGCACTTAGGAGGTTGACACAGGAAGGTCAGAGTTCAAGATCATCCTCCGCTACAGCTTATGACCTGCCTGAGCTTCGTAAGACCAACAAAACAAACCACAAACCAACAAAAGCAGGCAAGCAGATGCAGGTGGCCTGAGAAACAACCCCAAACTCCTGAGGGGTCAGCAGTTCCACCACCACTGCCTAGCTGTTCAGCTCCAAGGGGACAATAACACTGTTAGCATACAGGAGCCTCTCCCTCTGCCTGATGAACCACAGCCCTCCGATATATCTAGCATTATGCAGGAATGGCAAACACCACTTTCAGCCCTGCTGCAGCTGGCACCAAGTCCAGCTGTGAGTTAAGCTTGTCTGGATGGATTCAGAGGATGAGTGATGGGCTCTTGGGATGGTCCAGAGGACCTCAGGCCGGCTGTGAAGAGGTAGAACAGAGGATGCTGAGAATGGACTGTCCTTGGCCTATGACTGAAGAGGCAACAGCTGAATCTACTCCTGCAGAAGGGGCCTCACACCCCGCCCCTAGGATCAAAATGATTCCATACAGAGTCCTGCCTCAAACTCTCCTCCTTCGGCCTCTGCTATGTTGCAAACAAGCACCAAATACTGTATAAAATTGGTACACAAGTCAATTCAAGTCAATGTTTTGGGGTTTTGTTTTGTTTTGTTTGTTCTCCGAGACCAGGTTTCTCTATCTTTTTAATCTTACTTCTCACTGGCCCTTCCGCTCTGCCACCCCTGGAGCCACCTTTCCTCTGGACCAATCCGACCACTTTCATGGATTTGTCATTTTACTGTCCTGCCCCATGACCTTTACTATACCAGAGAAATCATGGGTGTGTGTGTGTGTGTGTGTGTTTTAACTTCCCAGTTCAGCATAACCACTTTAAGAAAAGGGCAGCAGGGCTGGGGAGACAACTTAGCTGGTAAGAAGCTCCCAGCATAAACATGAGGACCCTCACTCAGCTCCCCGGCTGCATGTGGTGGGCCTATAACACCAGCACTGAGACAGGGGAGTCAGGTGGGTCCTGGGGGCTTGCTGGTCAACCAGTCCAGCTAAAAATGTGAGCTTCTGGCTCAGTGAGAGATCTTGCTGCAAATAAGACATTGGAATATAACCTCCACACATGTTTGTATGGGCATGTATACCCACCCCCACATGCGTACACACATCCCTAAGACAGCTGGTATTGGCCTTCTGCTTCAAAACTACACAGTGTCTCCCTCCCTGGAAAACCCTAAGCATTTACTCTCAATACACACTCCCAATTTAAACCCCCTTTAATCCCAGCACCCAGGAGGCAGAGAAAGTCAGATCTCTGTGAGTTCTAGGCCAGCCTGGTCTACAAAGTGAGTCCAGGACAGCCAGGGCTGTTACACAAAGAAAACCTGTCTGGGGCGGGGGGGGGGGGAACCCAACAACAAAACCAAAAAACAAACAAACAAACCCCCCTTTGTATCATCTTTAAACTTTAACCTCTAACCTCTTCACCACCACCATTCTGACCCCTAGTTATTCTGGAACTTTCTGCCTAAGGGACCTTTAAGCAGTCAGCTTTCTCAGGCCTTTCAACTTTCCACCCTCACGTTGTCTTAGGAGAGACAGCTCTTGGCTCCTCTGCGAACTCCCACGGCCATCTGCCTCTGACCTCTGACCCCTACAAGGGTCAGTGAATGCTTGGAACCTGGCATGGTTGCCTGTTCCCCTGGCCAACTGTCAGCTCCACAGGGACATGAACCTTTGTAACAGTCATGGCGGTGTCCCCAAAGCAGGAACAGTGTCAATTCAGAGTATAAAGAGTCAACAAATGTGTCAGGGCTGATGTGAAATAGAGGATCTTGCTTGAAGATAACACACTCCCACAGTGCACCGAACAACAGGTGGCCTGAAGCAAAGGACACAGAGCCAGGCGCAGGACCTGGCAGTGTTTACCCATAGTGCACTAGGGAGCACCCAGGGGTGGTAAGGGCACGACACAGTTGTTCCTTTGTATTCTGAGGTATTCTTTTAAAGATTGGCTGCAGAGGGATGAATCTATACATGGGTGATAAAGGACAGACCTTTCTGAAAGCACAGAAAGGAAAAACATGGTTCATACATCCAGGTAGGGGAGTCGAGCTCTCTCTCCCACTTGGTTCTGTGCATCCAACCATTCAGCCCTTCACCTCGGAGAGCTCAGAGAGCGCAACACAGAGCTTGGCAAGGCTTGGGACTTGTTAGTGGCGCTCACACAGGGACAGGGCTGAAAGGCTCTGGATAGCCTCGGTCACTGAAGGGCTTTTCAAGGAAGCCACAGGTGACTCTACAAAAGCCTCCTTCAGTCATGCAGGTGGCTGGGTAGGATATTTAGGGATTACAGAAAGGTCATAAGAGGTGGGCAGGGAGCCACTGCCCCTCCCAGCCCTTTCATGTGCAAGTTTTGGTGGCTTCAGGTCCAAAAGCTCTTGTAGTCTAATCTGCAACTCCCTGCCTGTGCCTGCTTGGCAGCCCGGCTCCGAGGCTGGAGTTGCTCCAGCTCCTGAGGGTCCATTGTCCCTTGTATGAGCTATGCTCAGGGACTCGGCAGAGTTCCAGAGGCAAAGGGAAATTAAGGATCCCATGGAAGGGCAGAAGGGAAGTGTCAAAGCTGAGAGGGTGGAACATGTGGCCTGCCAGTTCAGGTGGGGAACTGACCCCAGGGTCCAGCTCTGATGAACACATGCAAATTAGGAAGTAAGCAGAGAATGCCCCGTGGCTTCTCTGCGTGTCACCAGTGTCACCACAGTGCATGGTCTAGCCCCTGATCCCCCTGAGGCCCTGCTCTTGGGATCTGCTCCAGAATCCCTGGCTGCGCAGTCACAGCCCCCGTGACCACTGCCACTCACCCACTCCTGTGACAAGACCTGCCTAGTCTCCTCCTGAAGAGCCTCCCATGAGAAACAGGTGGCAGGTGTGCAGGTAAAAGGGCTGGGCTCACACAACATCACTGGGCGCGTAGCCCCTCATCACAGACTGCTACAACAGGCCCTCTCTGACCCAGACTGTTAGACCCCCATCAGTCCCTGGCACTTTGGCATGCCCAAAAAAACACCTACCAGGTGACCTGCATGGCCAGGAGCAAAGCTTACCACAAGAGCCATGATGGAGGGGCCAGGATAACTTCATCAGGGGATGGTCACGGGGCTAGCCTTCCCCAGCCTCCTCCAGGACAACATCTGGTCTATGCCTCTGCATTTCCACTTGTCTGAGAGGCAGCTAGAAACTCGCAGGGATGTAGGGACAGGGCCCAAGTGGGCACTGGAAGCACAGTTTCCCTGGCTCTGGCACCTAACCTTGGAACAGGCCAGAGGTGGTGGCTCAGGGCACTCAGCCACCAGGAAGTCAGCATTTTGAGCCCAGGAGAAAGTACCCTAGCGGCAAACAGTGTGTTCTGTACCACAGGTGCCCTGGGCAGGGCTCTCTTTTGAAAATCAGACTGAACAGACAGACATGAAGACCTTGATCACTAAGGATCTGTGTTGTCCCTGCCCCGAACTCCCTCCCTAATCCCTGGCCATGGGCCCAGGGACATGAACACAAAGTTATCAGAGAACAGAGAGAAGGAATGGAAGGCACTAAGACACAAGACAATTGCCCAGACTCTGGAAGAACACAGCCCAGAACGACCCATGTGCACAGATGGCCATCCCGCCTCTACACTGATGTAACGGGCTCAGACGCTCCCTGCAAACAGCTGGCTGCTTCGCATGTAGCCTCTCAAATGGCCCTGCAGGGAATCCGAGGATTCCACTCGCTGGAGCACAGCAAGAAGCAGCATCCTGGTGCTGTGGATAAATAGAAATGGCTTCCATATGCCAGCCATAAAGCTGGGGAAGAGAGGCAAGGGAGGGAGAAGGATGAGAGGGAGTGGGTGGGCAGGGGAGGGGCTGAGCTCCCCACACACATCCAGCAGGCGGCTCAGCCACTGCTGGCCTTGAGGCCTGGAAAGGTAGCTTTGGGGAAAAAGCCTGGGAGCTGCCTGGGTGAGAGCTCTGATCCAAACAGCGGCAATGAATGGCTTAGCCTGATGCAAGAGACTGGTCCTGGGAAGTCCACGGCACTCTGCCTTTCCAAACAGCCCTCAGCCTCACACATTCTTAAACACACAGCCAACACGAGTGTCCCTCTGGGACCCAAGAATATCCCTGCCACGTGGTCATCCTCCTCTGTGGAGCCTCAGTTTCTCCACCCATGCACTGGGACCCATGCCAGCTGTGCTCTGGGCACAGAAGAAATAAATGCAAATACCCAGAAAACACTCAGAGCCCTCTGGAAACCAGAGCCCACCAGAATGACAATGAGCAGCCACACAACTGTTTGCCAGTTGTCACTGAGAGTCCCACTCCACGGGCAAAACTTGGGGGGGGGGGGGGGAATCAAGCAGACAGCTGCTGCGTTTGCAGGGGCCACAGAGTTGCTCCCATGCGGATGGCGTTTTGAGGACTCCCAGATGGAAACCAGGCAGAACACAGAGAAGGAAGGACGAACACTACCCTCTTCAAAACCTTTGCTTTCTGGTAATTGACTTCAAGATGGGATAGAGTGGACCCTGGTATCAGCTCGTCTAGTAAGGGCACACCCAGGCACACAGGCTGGCCTCTAGGAAGGCCAAGCTGGCCCAGGGCCCTTCCCTAGTTAAATGGGTGGCACCAACCCAACACCGGTCCTGCCAAAGGCTTACTTGGGCCCAAGGAGGAACAGAAGGCTCTGCAGGACGGCTCACCGGTCAAGCGCTGCTTTAGAAGAAATTCTGGCTCAGAAGTGGTCAGGATAAAGCCATGTGCCACCTCTAGCTCTGTCTTCAACCACCTGACTAGGACTCGAGTGGTCAAATCTAAAGGGATTTATTTATCCACGTAGTCTGTCCTGCCAGGACTTGGCAGGCACAGGGCCAGAAGGTTGAAAGCAATAAACAGAGGAAGGGGAAGGCAGGATGGGGCAGAAGGCAAACAGCTGGCCTCAGGGAGTCTGGAAGGAGGGGAGGAGGTGCAGGGGAGGCAGGGGAGGACAGGAAAGGAGACAGGTATCACTGACACTGCAGGACCTATAGCCTGCAGTGCCCACCCCGCAAAACCACACAAGAGGAGGTACTAGCTAGGTCTGAAACCCCAGCACTTGGAAGACAGATAAACAGCACAGTCTAGAATAGGGGAGGGGGAGGAGAGAGTGGGGAGCCCAGGCAGGAAGCATAAACAGGCATCTGGCAAGGTGTATTTGGAAAGCTAGAGAGTTCCAAAATCCAGGAGCTTAAAGAGTCACAGAGAAGAGGTAAAGCTGAGGCAGGGGACTGACAACAGTGAAGGTAGCCACTCACACTGGAGTCCCTTGGGACCATGCCTTGTTCTTGGGGCTCACTACGTGTTAGGTGTTCATTATGGAATTAAAAAAAAAAAACAAACAAACCACGCCAGATGTGGTGGCGCAAGCCTTAAATCCTACTAGCACTTGGGAGGCAAAAGGTGGATCACCTTGAGTTCAAGGCCAGCCTGGTCTACAAAGCGAGTCTAGGACAGCCAGGACTATCACACAGAGAAACCCTGTCTCGAAAAACAAACAAACAAACAAACAAACAAACAAAACCACACACACACATACACACTGAGGAACTGGACTTTGTTGTTTTCCCGCCATCCACAGAATGGGGGCACTATTGTGCAGAAAAGAGACTTTCCAAGGTCAGAGAGGGAACTTGAGTTCCCATCTCTCTTCTGTTGTTTCTGACAGCCCAAAGTTGTGGGATGGGAGACTGGTGCACAGCCGGGGCGACAGCTTCAGATTTGGGCTGGTTTCCACCTGAGGACACATAATCACGTGCCCCATCTTTTCAAGCCTACTCTCACTCTACCTGAGTCAAATCACAAGATCCATTTCTGCCATGGCACACCACTCAGTCACAATGATCCACCCTTAATCCCAGTGGAAGGTTGTCTGATCCCTGTGGCCACCCCATGGTTTGCTGATGCATACATGACATCACCTTCTTCAGGCCATGAATTTCGAGGGCCAGCTTGGAATACCTGTTCTCCATTGGTGGGGTGTGCCACTGTAGGTTTCTATGCCCACCACCCTGTTTACTCCTAGTACTGACTGGATACTTGCCTAGCAAAGTGCTCATAATATCACAAACATGTAAAGGCTCATACATGAACACGTGCACACTCATACACGATACTCCATTTGCTGCTTCTTATTGGAGACATCAGCCATATTTATACAGACATCTGGTCCATGGTTACTTGGAAGCATCTAGGATACTGTGAGCCCCACCTCAGGGAATGGGGTAGGAGTTAAAAAAACAAACCAGGGCCTCCTTGGGCCCCTGAATGAAGCCAGCAGACAGACCATACTCAGAGGACAGACTGGCTTGAAACTCAACCAGTACCAGGCTGCAGCTGTGTCCTGTCAGTACCCACACAGCCCCTACGCAGCAGCTACCAGAGTCATGGGCCAGGAGGCTCTGCCTGGACCCAGCTCTGTGAATGCTACATCCTCAGAAAAGCAGCAGCCAGGGGCAAAGTGGCCTCCTGACACAGGCACCTCCAGAAAGTCACATTAGAAGGAAGTCTATGTCCTCAAAATCTAGTAGGACAACAGCCTAAAAGAGACATTATAAAGAAACCCAGCGGGGAGGGGGATGCCACATCCCTTTAATCCCAGCACATTGGAGGCAGAGGCAAGTGGATCTCTGAGTTCAAAGCCAGCTTGGTCTACAGAGTGAGTTCCAGGACAGCCAAGACTACAGGGAGAAATCCTGTCTCGGAGAAAAAAAAAAGAAAGAAATCCACTCTGGAGGCCTGGAAGGGAGTTCCGGACTGCCCAGGGTGTGGGAGTGGGGTGGGGTAGGGGCATCAAGGAAGTTAACTATCCTCAAATGCTCAGCCAGGATAGTAGAAGTCAGAAAGCCAGCTGGCATTCCCTAAGAGGAAGTCAGAATTTAGAATGCGGAAGAGATGGACTCAGAGGGAGAGGGAGATCTTCCTCTATGACTCAAGGCTCAAGAGGGTGGCGCACGCCTTTAATCCCAGCACTTGGGAGGCAGAGGCAGGCAGATCTCTGTGAGTTCGAGGCCAGCCTGGTCTACAAAGTGAGTCCAGGACAGCCAGAGATATACAGAGAAACCCCGTCTCAAAAAAAAAAAAAAAAAAAAAAAGAGAGCAACCTGCAGAGTCACTACTTTGTTGCTGACAGAACCCTGACACAATGTTACTAAGCTTCCGCCAGACTCTGGTGAATCTCCCATTAGGTCTTTACATTGACTCTCACTTAGCAGTTCTGAACACTGTGTCACAGATAGGCTCGGCAGGCACGTGTGCGCCCGAGCAGACAGACACAGACACACGCGCGAGCGTGAGCGCACACACACACTTACAACTTTGTTCCAAGTTGTTCAGCTGGCACATCAACTTCTTTCCTTTGCTGAAGAACCCTGGGCAGCCGAAGAAATATTAGAATCCCTGACTATCTGTGGGCACTAGCAACACCACCCTGCCCCTCTGTCACAGACTCCTACAGCCTAATAATTCTCCCAAGCTATCCCCAGCTCCAGGCTCCACAGCCCCTCCACATTCTGGGACACTGCCCAGTCCCCAAATAGAAATGGGGGGAAAAACCCACTATATAACAGACTGAAATGGCCAACTGGCCTAGAGGCCAAGTGGCTTCGGTACTAATAAAATTGAGCTTTGGTGAGGTTCCAGATCCGCTTCAGGGTCTGCAAGACGATCACGATCGCAAATGATGAGGCAGGCCAGCCAAGTGTGAAGAGCCAAGCTCGTGAGAAGAGGGGACCCTCGAGAGCCACAGAGAGAAGATATAATGCTCACTGTCGACCACCCACACGAACGAGCCGATGCAGCCGGTGGCCTGGAGCGGCTCCAGGCCATTAGCCAGGGCCGAGCTCAGTCGTCACCCAGCTGACTTTCCACAAGAGCTAAGCGAGAAAGAAAAAGAAAATGGAATGAAGTAGCATTCCACTAAAGAGAGAGATCTTTAAGAGGTGGCAGGCAGTCTCCAAACGGCAGGGCCGGTGAGGGAAGATGGGGAAGAGCAAGCAGCATAGACTGTGCTGTAATTACAGGGTACCTGCAGGCTGGAGGCCGAGCAAGATCTCCATGTTCAAAATCCAGGCTGCTCTAGGGAAGCACGCCTCACCCTGCCTGTTCTGGGATGGTCACATGGACTTGAGGGAGTCTCTTCCTTACCCCAGAGGGCCTCTGGGGCTGGTGAAGCTGTGACTCCATCTCAGATATTAAATATACAAAGGTGTACAAGACCTGATCTTGCCTTTGCGAACCTTGCAGTGGCAGGAAGAAGCAGAGCTGCGTGACCAACAGCTCAGAAACAGCAGCCACCTACCCAGCCAGGCACTCTATCTTCCTACCCCATCTCACCCAGCCAGATCAGACTGGTGTCACCAACTGGAATGTATTTACAAACCCAGCCTGAGCCTGGCGAGTGAGGAGGTGGTAATCGTATTTTGATTCTCTGCCTGTTTGTCAAAATCCCATTTCCCTACAACTGTTAGCAACCCATCACTCTGCAAAGTGAACCCAGACTAGAGAACAGTAAACGCGGTTGGTACTCCAAAAGCTGCGTTGGGGGTGGCCACTGTGTGACAGGGTAAAGTATGGTGTGGCTGTGATCTGGGATCAGCTCCATGATGGTGAGAAAAGGCTCAGGAGAAAAGGAGCCAGGCCTACAACAGAGGGAACGTGCCGGAGACAGAGGCCCCAGATGAGGATAGTGACATTGGTTAGTGACTATCAGTTACAGGAAGCTGGTGTAGAGCTGTACACCTGTCAGCCTAGTAAGTGGTCGCCCAGATAGGACAAAAGGACACGGAGATAGGATAACTAGACACGTAGGCAGGACAACTGAAGAGAATTCTCGGCCATCCTGGGCTGTGTTGTGAGACCCTGCCTCAAAAAAAGAAAGAAAACCAGATGGACTGTGGTGGCACATGTCTTTAATCCCAATCTTTGGTAAGTGGAGGTAGGTGGATTTCTCTGAGTTTGAGGCCAGCCTGGTTTACAGATTCCAGGCCAGTTAGGGGCTACACAGTGAGACTCTCTCAAAATAAACAAACAAACAACAACAAAATACAGGGCTGCCAAAATGGCTGACTGGGTAAAGGCATCTGAAGGCACACCTGAGAACCTGAGTGGAATCTCTGCAGACCCCCCAAGTCGTCCTTTGGTTCCCACATGTGAGCCCTAGCACAGCACATGCATGCATGCATGCATGCACACACGCATATACATATGCACGCATGTACACATACATACAAATAAATAAATCAAGTAAGTAAATAAATGCAATAAAAAATTTTTAAAAAACAAAAATGGGGCTGGACAGTTCAGTGGTTAAAGTATTTGCTGCTCTTGCAGGGTACCGGAGTTCAGCTCCTAACACTAACTGTAACACCAGCTACAGGGATTCCGAGCCCTCTCTGGCCTCAGAAGGCGCCCATCCCAAGTGCACATACATGCACACAGACAAACACATATACAGTAGCAAACAACAAGATACACTGACTCACCGTTGACAAGAACTGGACCCAGTGCCCTCTGTTTATGATTTCCTCGACAGCCACTTTGATCCTCCTGCCTCCACCTCTCGAGTGCTGGGCTCACAGGCCTGAACAAAAATCCCCAGCATTTATGTCGTGCTGGGGATGGGACCCTCTGCCAGGTGAGCTACAGACCTAGCCCTTTTGTACTGACTACCAAGTCAGGCTTCACAGAAGTTGCTGGTGCCAAAACTACAAGTCATGTGGCATTTGTGAATCCATTATTGTCATTTTTAAAAACTGTTACTTATTATTGAACGGGTGGAGTGGACGTGTGTGGCACAGTGCTTTTAGGGAGGTCAGAGGACAATACTGTGCAGTCTGCTCTCTCCCTTCATCTTTATGTAAGTTCCAGGAATTGAACCCAGGTCACCAGGCTTGGCAGCAAGCACCTCTACCAACTGAGCCATCTTGCTGACCAGTAGCCATTATTTTTTAAAGTAATCTTATATTACTTGCATAATTTTAGATCTAGAAACAGCAGATAAGAGACTTGTTGTCAAACAATCAGTTACAAACACAGAAGCTCTTCCACCCATCCTAAGTTTAAAAAAAAAAAACTAAAAAAAAAAAAAAAAAAAAAAAAGAACCCTTAATCTGCTAGGGGTGGAGCACTCACTTGTACACTCACTTGTACTCTTGGGACTCAGGAGGTGGAGGCAGGAGGATCAGAAGTTCAACATCGTTCTTGGCTACGCAAGGGGTTTGAGACCAGCCTGAGCTACCTGACACCCTATCCCCTGCCCCCCAAAAAAGTGCACTATTTACTGTTAGTTGAGGCCTTCTGCAGCTGAGTCTATCACTGCGAGGGAGCACTGGCACACTTAGTAGGGGTTAAAACAACCCCCTATCTAACCCGGGTGTCTTGGCAGTCTGTCAAGAGACTGTTTAGATACCTGGCACCCAGGTGGGCACATGGCTGGGAACACACTCTGTTTCCAGGCTCCTGGGCTGTCAACAACGTTCATCTCCTCACTGCCAGGCAGCCTGAGGCTGAACTTGCCAGTGGGCTGCTCCCTAACCGGCTTCTTCTCTAGCTGAGGATTGGCCTCTCTAGAGTCACCCATAACTTAGGCATCTTCCCCTCTATCTTTTCAACGACGCACCAACATCAAATTTTCTTCCCTTATTCCTTTGTTCTGAGACAAGGTCTCAACTCTGTAGCCCAGCTGACCTTAAACAGCATTAATGGAATAGTCTAGAACTTGAGCAGAGACTTGGCCTAAAACAGACATGACAGGGCCCTGGGGTCATCACCAGTTGGTGTCATCACCAGTTCCTCCTTTGTCTCCCGGCCAAGGCATCCCAACAGCAGACGCTGAAGGGAAAGATCCGGTGGCTCAAGGTCTGCCTAATAGAGGCCTTCCTCCCACATTATAGTAAGAATTCTGGAATTTTGGTTTCTTTAAAAAATAACACACAAGCCGGGCAGTGGTGGCGCACGCCTTTAATCCCAGCACTTGGGAGGCAGAGGCAGGCGGATCTTTGTGAGTTCGAGGTCAGCCTGGTCTACAAAGCGAGTCCAGGACAGCCAGAGATATTCAGAGAAACTCTGTCTCGAAAAACCAAAAAAAAATAAATAAATAACACACACACACACACACACACACACAGAAATAGGGCTGGAGAGACAGCTCAGCGATTAAGAGCACTGACTGATCTTCCAAAGGACGTGGGTTCAAATCCCAGCGGCCACATGGCAGTTCACAGCTGTCTGTAATGGCTGGGCGTGGTGGTGTCTGCTTTTAATCCCAGTACTTGGGAGGCAGAGGCAGGTGGATCTCTGAGTCAGAGGCCAGCCTGGTCTACAGAGAGAGTCCAGGACAGCCAGGGCTACACAGAGAAACCCTGTCTTGAAAAAACAAAAACAAAAAACTCACAGAAATATTAAGAATGTGCTTTCATTTTAATGCCAGGTGCAGGGATGTGGGCTGCTTGGGACTGTCCGAAGCAGCTATGATTTGCCTCGTGCTCTAGCAGAGGTGTGGTTCTGCAAGCTTCAGATAGTTTCTGAAACTGTGTGACATTTGGAATTCTGGTAATTTTCCAGAGGGTATATAAATTCGGGGGCCCTGAGAGACAGTGCTGGTGGTTGGTAGTGGTTTGTTAGTAGTTGTGCTCAAAGAAGAAATAAGAAGTTAGATTCAGGATTTCTCTCTTTCCCTTCTCCCCTTCTTTCAAAGGGTGGGAAAAAGAACCCACAAAGTAGTAAAGACCAACTATACCACATCTCCAGAGGCTTGACTGCAGAATGGAAGCAAACCCCACACATATCTTGAGTGGAGATGACTGTCTATAATATCAACACATGTGTAGTGCGTGCTTGAGCACACACACACACAGCCACCAGCAAGGGCAATGACAGTGGCTGGAGAGACTGTCATTTAAGTGGCATGAAGGTCACTCCATTTGTAACTCTTGTACTTGCTGCCCAGCCAAGGAGCAAGAGAGACACCTGTAAGTGCTGTAACCCATCATAGGCTGGGAAGCTACCACAAGTTTCTCCAGGGAGTCCCCCAGTTATAATGGAGTCTTCCATAGAGAAACCGTGCCCGGCATCATCCCTCAAATAACTCAAAGTGAAGCCATCCCATGCAGCAACATCACGCTCCCACTTCCATGGCTAGGACACAGGGCTGGTGAGGTCACCGAGCCACAACCTGGCACTGTATAAAATCTGTAATGCAGGGATCTGAGCTGTACCCAGGGTGGGTAGCTCAGAGAGAGGATTTCTGCTTTGTGAGGAACGAAGTGATAGAGCGCAGCCACTCAGCTGAGCGGTGGGACACTTACCCATCTCTGGTCAGGATGGAGGCTTGGGGACTGGCTGGAAAGTGGGGATACAGCAGGTGCCTGAGACAGTGGCCTGGACTTGGAGGCCCCTGTGATCTGGGGCTGGGCAGATGGGATGAGGAAGGGCACAGCAGGAGGGTGGCGTGATCAGCTCTCACTTCCTGCCTCCTGCTGCCAGGACGAGACTAATATAAATATCTCCCAGGCCAGGATAGGGTGGCCTGGGACAGTCCTGCAGGCTTATTGTGGTCCAGATGTTTCCTAGCACCTCTGAAGCAGGAGGTTGCTAGGCTTCCAGGCTGTGCAGATGAACAAGGTATAATGTGTTCCACCCTGGGAAGGCTTAGGGAATGCTAGGGAGCCTGTACCACCAAACCTGGCTCTGCCCCCACCACATGGCCAGAGTCTCCAAGACCAACTCACCCTGTGGTTACTAGCTTCAGGCACAAATGTCTATAATATCCCCATAGGACAGTCCCACCCAATACATTTCACAGCTCCAGTCAGGGCAGGATGACCTCTGTAAGCTGAGATTCCTTGCTCCAGTACCAACCAGCAGTAATAGCAGCCATCTACCAACCCTCCACCTGGAATACTCCAGGCCCTGTGCACACTAGGAAGGCTCTCATTTCAACCCCAGGACAGTACCAAGGAGCAATTTTGGCCTGACTGTCTCTTTATGAACGAGGGAACCCACGCTTAGAGACGTGCTAACATCTGCCTGAGGACCCCAGCATATGCTGTGCTGGATTCACACTCAGCTCCTGACACCAGAGCCCAAGTTCACCCCACACCCTACACCCTCTGCCCTTACTACGCTCTTCATCCTGTCCCAAAGGCCACACCACACTTCCCTGTGTCTATGCTGCATCCCCTGCCAGCCTTGACTCCCACCCTCCTCAGATCCCACATTTTAAACTGTGGTGGTGACATAAATGAACATAAGGGTTCAATTATGGAAAACAAAGACTTTAAATTCTTTTCCTATCGTCATTCTTCAGCATATAGTTTTGGGTTGTACTGTTGGAATGCTTGACTTTAAAGATGTTTGAGTTTCTTAAACTTAAAAAGAAAAAAAAATCACTAAATCAACTCTGGCTTAGGACTAGGCCAGAATTTCCAACCTTTTTAGAGGACCCTAAACTTACTCCTGCCACTGCACGCTAAGTATTCATGCAAAGAATTGTTCTCAGTATTGATGATAAAATCCAAATACTGATCAGCTCTAGGAAACATTGGAGTCTCTGCATCCTGCAGTGTCAAGTATTCAGCTAAGATTTGATCCTGCATGTAAAAAAACCAAGCACATCCATCTCACTTAGGACGCAAACTGCGTTCATCTTTAATAAATGTAAAAGTGTATACACCAAAGAATCGTTTTCAAATAAATTTCCTGGGCCACTCTGATGACCCAAGTGGGTAAAGCACTTGCCATCACACCTGACAACCCGAGTTTAACGCTCAGAATCCACATGTTGGACAGAGAGCTAACTCCCATCTCTGATCTCCACATGCGTGTGTGCATGTGCACACACATGCCGGCACACGCGCGCACACGCACAGAGTAAATAAATGATTAAAAAAACTGTAAAGAAGGGATTGTAAGGAGAAACAGTTTAAGAAGTCCTGCCCTTGCCGGGCGGTGGTGGCACACGCCTTTAATCCCAGCACTTGGGAGGCAGAGGCAGATGGATCTCTGCGAGTTCGAGGCCAGCCTGGTCTACAAAGCGAGTCCAGGACAGCCAGTGCTACACAGAGAAACCCTGTCTGGAAAAAACAAACAAACAAACAAACAAACAAACAAACAAATAAGAAGTCCTGCCCTAGCTCACCCATATGCCTAAATGGATCTGTCCTCCTCTAGCTGAGTGATGTCTTCTAGTGTTCTAGTGTCTCCTACTACAATGGGACAATCAGAACTCACTACAAAGGCTATAAACTCTGTGCCTGCAGGCACCAGGTACCTACCAGAATGTGAGAAGCTGAGGTTTCAGAAGGTAAGGTTCCAGCTAGAGGAAGCACAGTGCCTGTCTGACTACCCTGGTGCTCCCTAAACACGGAGCCCAACCAAACAGGCAACGTGTGTCCCAGGCCACTGCCATACTGTCATTTCCTCCTCTCCTGGCTCTCCCTACTCCTCGCCCCCTTTTTGGTGGGTTGAGATTGAACCCAGGGCCTTGTACATGTCAAAACACATCCTGAGTCTCCACCTGGTCCTGCCAATCATCCCTGGCACCTTTCTAGAGGCAGACTGGGTAAACCTTCAGATTCCTGTAGTATGACAGTAGACCCTGCTTAAGGTACCTGTGGCCTTCTCCATCACTCTGATGACATTCCTACACCTCAGCAGAGGTCTGGGGTGGAGGCAAGGCAACTTCAAAATCTCTGTTCCCCACCTCACCCTGTAATTAAAGCATTGCTGTGCCACTCACTCACAATAGCACAGCTCTCTCTGGCTCCTTCAGGGACAGACTTTCACTTCCTGTTCATCATCCCTTTAAAATGTGGGGCACACTCAACCGTAAACCTCTAGAGCAATGGTTGCAAACCTGTAGGTCGTGACCCCCTTGGCAAACCTCAATCTCCAAAAATATTTACACCACAATCCATAACAGTAGCAAAATTACAGTTTATGAAGTAGCAACAAATATAATTTTATGGCTGGGATCACCACAACATGAAGGACTGTATTAAAGGGTCACAGCATTAGGAAGGGTAAGGACCACTGCCCTAGAGCCTTTCCTGTCCTACCCCAACCCCCCACCTGTCCCCTTCTCACCTCCCACAAGTGCTCTGAGAGTTATTAATTCATGCAACAAAACGGGTACACTACACACTCCCCCAGCCTGTCAACACCTCCACAGACCATTTCCTGCAACCACCACAGTGCTTCTCTCAGGAAAAACAAGCTGGCTATTAGAAAATGCCACCTTCTTTGCTGACATGAAGGCAAAGGTTTAAGAAGGAGGACTGGATAACAAATTACTACTTTAAAAAAACTTTTTAAAATATCACAATTTTGGGCTGGAGAGATGGCTCAGCCGTTAAAGGCTAGGCTCTCAACCAAAAATATAAAATATCACAATTTTTTTTGTGTATAGGTGTGTCTGTCCCTGCTTGACAGTATATGCACCATGTGAGTGCAGGTGCACATGGTGGCCAGAAGAGGGCACCAGATCACCCTAGACCTGGAGTTACAAGTGGTTGTGAGCCTCTGGATGTGGGTGCTGGGAACAGAAACTCAGGTCCTCTGCCAGAGCCACCAGTGCTCATAACCACTAAGCCACCTCTCCAACCCCACACATTTTTTTTCTTTTTCTTTTTGGTTTTTCAAGACAAGGCTTCTCTGTGTGACAGCCCTGGCTGTCCTGGATTCATTTTGTAGACCAGGCTGGCCTTGAACTCACAGAGATCTGCCTACCTCTGCTTCTTGAGTGCTGGGACTAAAGGTGAGCATCACCACGCCCAGCACCACAATTTTTTTTTTTAACTTGTAACTTCTGCTTGAATCTACACTACATATCTCAAAGTCAAGGACAAAACACACATGTACACATAAACACCTCCAGGCTGGGATTGTAGCTCAGTGGCAGAGCCCTCAGCTACCAAGGCTAAGGCCATGATTCCAAGCACTGTCAAAAAAAAAAAAGTCAAAAGTAAATAGTAAATAAACCCTCATTATCAGCTAAGGCGAGTCACTGCAAAGGGGGTGTGGTTCGGTGCTGCACCCCTGCAGCTTAAAGGAGGTTTGGGGTTGAAGCTATAGCACAAAAACCAAAAACTGGTAAAGAAAGAAGATGGCCAGAAAGCTGGGAAAGATGAAAACTGGCCCCTTCTCCATTCCTTGCCTGACTGGCTAAGCCTGCCTCAACCAGTTCTGAAGCTCAGTGAATGACACCCAGGGGAGGTGACCTCAGACTGGGACAGGTCGCTGGTGGTGTTTGCCCTGCTTTCCTTGACTTGACAGGATCTGCAGAACTGAGCTAGCATGAGGATGGAGCCAGGGTTACAGACTTCTTTAGGTGGCTCTAGCAATGTCAGCCTGTGACCCTGTGACAACCAGACAGAGCAGGGTGGCAGCTGCCCTGGCAGATAGCACACACGTCGGTGTGTCCAGGGTTGCTTCTCCCACACCAAAGCCCCAAGGGTTCACAACCGTATTTTCTGGATTTGACTTAATGATCCTCCTGCCTCAGCCTCCAGGGTCCTGGATTATACAAACAAACCACTGTGCCTGGCCCAAGACTTCTGCAACCAGCTATACACCTTGACAGAAAGCAAACAAGGCCAAGTGGGTACCAAGAACCAAAGACATGAGTGCTAGAAGCCTGCAGTCTGGGGCATATCCTCCACCAGTGTCCATACTGGCCACTTGCCACCGGGATCCGATGTCAGGGATCCACACAGTCTCCAGCTGTCCCTGGAATCTTGGTTCCTGACACATATTTTCATAGGCATAGTGGAAAACCCAGAGACTCTACTAATGTGGAGTTGGGTGGTGAAGGCAGGCAGGGGTGGGGGAGGGTGCACGGAGGAGGAAGCCGTGGCTCATGACAGGAAGCTGGGGTTTTCCCTTACCCGCTGTCCAGGCCACTGGGTGATCCCACAGAAACTGTACAACAAAACACCATCAGGGTGGCCATTCTGACAACATGGAACACTGCCTCAGATGCCAGCCACCATCGTGGATTAGCACACACTTTAGTTTGGTAAAGCAAAGCTAGAAATCACACAGCCAAGTCCTGCCCCCTCAACTTTCACTTCCTGAAGGAGGCACATCAGCTAAGGGCTAGGATGCTTGGATCCAAGTGTGCCAGCGAACCTTTGTGGCCTGGGGCAGGTTTCGACCCCTGGGAACCTCATTTTCCTCCCTGTAGGAGGATCTTGAAAGCACTGACCTAGAAGTCTGTAGGGTCACGATGCTGGGGGAATGAGCACAGCATTCCAGGAGCCGCCCAGCACAGAGCAGGGATTCCACAGTGGCATTGGACTCCTATGACCTTTCTCACTCAGACAGACTGGGTCGGGGGAGAGGAGTTTGAGCCAGAGAATGACAACATCAGGAAATCTGTCCCTGAGCATGAAGGACCCCAACGCTTCTGGCTTCTTTCCTTGGTTCTTTCCTGTAAGAGCACTGGGTTTCCTCCAGGGGCTCACGCTGTTACCTGAGACAGTCCCAGGAGACACTGCAGCCAGAAACCACCAGATCAACAGAACAGTAAACCCTCCAGCTGCTCCCATGTCTCTCCCCTCTCTAACTTGGAGGCTGGGAAGTCAACTGTTCTGGCTCATAAAACACTTTCTGAGCAAACATGATCTCAGACCTCCTTTGGGTGGTTGGTGGAGGAGGGCAGCAGGGCCAGCCCACACCCAGCTGCTGCGTCTGCCATTTAGATGGTGGCTTTTCTTCATGCAGGGGAAGAGATGGCATTTCATGGTAGGGGGCCCCCAAGGCAACAGGCAGGATCCCCACCGAGAAGATGCAGAGGGCCAGGAAGCATAAGGCTTCGAGTCTCCATTATGAGGCCCCATCTCAGCATGCTAGGTGCTCGCTCATTTTAATTGGTACTACCAACAATCTGGTGACATCCAGCATTCTGCCTTGGTAAAACCCCATAAAAGCCAGAGGAATGACTCTGGCAGAGCCAGGTGGCCAGACAAAGTGGGAGGCTGTGGAAACTTAATTGTTCTTTTGGTTTCCCACTGCTACACTACCTCGGTGTCCCTGTGTGGTGGTAGCCACCTGCTGGGATGGAAGTGTGGTAATATGGGTTCACATGTCATTCTGGGTTCAAGACTCCTGCTCACTGCAGACATTCCAAGAGGAGCCCAGTCTGAGGCCTCATCGCCTATGTCATGACTGGCCACGCATGGATCACGTGATGTGCACCATTCTGCCAAGTCCCCGGCCGCCTGGCTGCGAAGATTGTTAAGACCATACAGCTAGGGCGCTGGCTGCAGTTTGGAGTGTGTTCTCAACTAGGAATGGAGGCCGGGGGGCTTGACTCCAGAACCCACATAGCCACCCCACCGCACAGGCAACAAGTGACAAAAGCCATGGAGGACGCCTTGGGTGTTCTTCTCTCTTTGACAAACATGCTGGAAAGTTTGGCCCAAGAAAGAGCTATGGAGTGAGAATGCTGTGTGGAAGAACTGTTGAGCCGACCATCCTTTGAAAGTAATCCCAGTCCCTCTTAGCCACATCTGCCTAAGGCCAGCTGCTCTGGTTTACCTAGATGGTGCCTGGGGCCAGCTGGCTCAGGCCATATGAAATCTCTAGAAAAGGAGCTGGGGTGTCACACACAGGTCCCTGTGGGGACAGTGACCTTTCTTATAGACAGAGCATAATGCCCAAGGCCTGAGTATAAGGACTCTGCTCTGTCCCCTTAGGCCCAACCCTGACCAGCTTGTCACCTGCAAACTATAATAATTCCACACTAAAGCATCCAGGAGACTGGGCACAGCTATCCTCACGTCCCTGATCCATTCCTCACCAGAAAATACATGTGTGGGCTTAAAGGCACGGGGGGGGGGGGGGGGGGGAATCCTAGTGTGAATTACCAGGAGCCACTAGGCACACCCACTGTATAGACTGGCATGCACACACAGTCGAGACTACTGTCTGCCCCAAGTGCAGACTACTGGTTGTCTCTAACCGCCCTGCCACCTGCCAGCCCCAGGACCCTTTTCATTTCGAGGTTTTAAATACCTCACTCCTAACTGCCTCCTTCATCATCAGCCTGACATCCTTCTGCCTGTGAGTCACTCATTAGCATCTTGCCAGTCCCTTAGAGCCAAAGATGTTGGAGTCTTATATAAAATCCACACACCAGCAGATCCAAACCTTGCATTTCCTAAACTGAAGGCGCCACACGAAAGTTAGGGGCCACTGGAGAAAAGGTTACAAGGGCTGTGAGCCTCAAAGGCCCTGTTAGCCAGGGAGGCAGGAGAATTTTGAGTTCCCAGCCAGCCTTGGCGTCTCAGGCAGACTCAGTCTCAACTCCTCTCCCGCTCAACAAAACAAAAAAGAATTCCTAGGGCTGTGGAGATGGCTCGGTGGATAAAGGCACTTGCCACCAAGACTGATGACCAGAGTTTGATTCTTGGGATGCACATGGTGGACAGAACGGAGTCCTGCAGGTTGTCCTCTGACCTCCACACAGGTGCCACAGCATATGCATGCACACATACACAGAAACAAATGAAATAGCATATTATAAAAACAGATCTCTGCATTGATGTACTGACCCCAAGAACCTCAGAATATGAGTCACATGTTTCAAGATGGCATCCTTAGAGGTAACTAAGGTAAAATGAGGCACTGTGGGTAGGTCACAGTTCTGGGGAGACAGCAACATGGCTATCTGCAAGGCACATGGCTGGTAACTTCACTGTCCTGCTATCTGCACCCTGATGCCCTGGATCCCCAGGGTCTACAGCAACTGTCCACTGGGCCTTGGGGCCTCCAGGACTTTAAGGTATTGAGAGAGATGAGACTCTAGCCACTGGTTCTAGACAAGACAGGATGCCACTCACACCTGACAAGGGCCATCTGTCAGCCACTCCTACCAGCTTCAAGGCCCCAGAAACTCAGCTCAGTTGGTTTCTGCCATGGCCTGAGAAGTCCCCTGCACTTACAGACAAAGCTAAGGGGTACAAAGATGAATGGGACTCAGGGCCCAGCAGGTGACCAGATGGCTATCTTCCTGCCCATCAAGACAGCAGGAAAGTGATTCATTAACTCTTTCTAGGGACAGCTCAGAAGATCTCAAGGAACTGTGTGAACAGGAAGAGTTTTCAGCTTGAACTGGAATCCTTGAGCAAACAGGAGGCTCAGGAATGTCTCCCAGACAGACTGCCAGACCAAAGCCCAGGCTCACCACAGCACTGGAGACTTACTGGACTGAAGGCAGGCTGACATCATGGGCTAGCTAGCCCAGGAAACAGGAAAGGCGGTGTGGGACACTACAGGCCTGGGACACTGAGCAAAATCACTTGGCTGCACCATGTAGGGATGGGACAGTTCCCAAAAAAAGCTTTAGGACCGGTGAAATTGCCAGGTTGGGTGTGGTTCATGTTGACAGCTCAGACAGTAGGGGACCTCAGGACAATGTGAAAATCTAAGCATGAGATAGTCAGGCCCGGGCAAAGGTCTACAGACTTCCTATATCAACTTGAGATAAACCAGAATCCTTTTAGAAGCAGGAATCTCACTTAAGAAAATGCTGCCTATGAGATTGGCCTGTTGGCAAGCCTGCAGTGCATTTTCTTGATTGAAAATTGACAGGGGAAGGTCCAGTCCATTGAGGACAGGACTAACCCTGGGCTGGTAGTCCTGGGTTCTATAAGAAAGCAGACTGAGGAAGCCACGAGGAAGAAGCCAGTAAGTGGCACCCCTCCATGGCTTCTGCATCAGTTCCTGCCTTGTTGATGGTCTGTTACCTGGAAGCATAAGAAGAAATAAACCTTTTTCACCCCAAGTTGCTTTTGGTTACGGTGTTTTATCACAGCCATAGAAACTGTGACTAAGACACACGTCTGCCCTTAGAGAGGCCCTGCTTGTCCTCAGCCAGCTGTGCAGGATATAGCCTCTGCTTCTCAGAGCTTCTAGAAAGCACCCCATAACAGTGTGAAAAGGGAAAACTGAGGTATGAGTGCTCTGAGCAGGAAACACAATGCCCTGTGTTGAAGGATCTACCTTTCCATTCCTAAGCCAAAAAAAGGCAACAGACTTCAGCAAGAGCCAGTGGCCTCACTGGTGGCCCCACAGGGTCAGTCTTACTGTCTCACGAACTCCTCTCCTCCTGAAGGCCCAACAGCAGCCCAATGCCTACTTCAGGTGCGGAACTGGGTTGCTCTCCTCACTTTCCTGGCGTGGGAGAGGAACTGGGTTGCTCTCCTCACTTTCCTGGCATGGGAGAGGAACTGGGTTGCTCTCCTCACTTTCCTGGCGTGGGAGAGCTGGGTCCCGCCCCCAGCTCAGGCACTCAGAAGAGATCTAAGAGCATGAAGACAGCCAAGGTTCCCATTTAGAAATGAGCTTGCCTATAGGCAGGCACAAGCCACGCCCTTAGCAAGTCAGCCACCCCTACCCCATTCAGTCCACTCCCTTTTGCAGGTGACAAGAGGCCCTTCTGAGGGGATGTCTCCTGAAGCTAACTCATTTGTCTCTCTCTGTCCCCAGAGCAACTCCATGGTTGTATGGGAGGAACTGTGAGAGAGGGCTCTGCTCACTAGCTGTGTGACCCTGGCCAAGTTAGCTAGCCTTTCTGAGGCTGTTTCTTCCTCTGTAAAATACAGGTAGCAATACTGTCTTGAGGTCACATGACAAGCCTGGCTTCTACCAAGCCTGGGTTGAAACTTCAAGATGGCAAATAAAGGAACTCAAATAAAAATAACAGCCAATCCTAAGGGCCTCCACCCACATTTGTTAAGAGATGGTGAAGAAAAATGGAGGAGGAGTAAGGAAAGGAAGGAACAGGCAGAAAAGAGGAGGAAGAAAAAAGGAAAAGAAAGGAAGAAACTTTAGTCAGACAGGCCTGAGTTCAAGTCTTTCCTTACTCACTAGCTGGGTGTGTTGCCTTAGGAAACTTACTCAACCTCTCTGCTTCAGTCTCCCCCTTTGTATGATAGGAAAGATACAGAAAGAAGCTCCTTCTTCCATGCAGGGGCTGTTAGAAAGAAAACCAATTAAAATAAGGATTCAGAGCCAGGGCTCTGTAGGCCTGCATGGCCCTGAGGGGAAAAAGCAGGCTCGGGTTCTGATCCTCTGGAACCACCCAGTTCAGCCACTCAGGATGGCAGGGACTGTGAGGCAACAAGGGTGGTTTGTAAGGAGTCAGCACGCTCCAGCACCCTACCCTCAGACTCTGTTCTCCTTCATCTCTTCCCGGTGAAGATCCCCAAAGATCTCCGAGATCCCCAAAGCCCAGCTGTATTCTCTCTGGACAAAGGAGATGGGAGTGCCAGGCTCAATGCTGCCTGGTCCATGGCATCTGTCCCTTGACCCGCCACCCTGGCAGGCTCTCTGCATTCCCCAGGGAGCCCTGAAGCCCTGCTCCATAACTTCTCAGGACCCTCTGCAAAGGCAAGTTATTTTAAGCCTCTCCTAAGCTCTTGTCCTGAGCGAACAAAGCAATGGTTTCGGGATGAGGACCAGGAAGGGCTTTAAGGCCTCTCCCTCTGCCAGAAAGACACTTAAAGTCAACAACACAGACAGCTCACCCCCTCTCTCGGGTTTACTTTGCAGCAGGCTTCGATTCCCAGAAAGACTATGTGAAACCCCAAAGCCTTGATCAATACACCACAAGGCTCGCCCTCCACCCATCCTGAGACAGCAGAGAGCAACTCATCTCCACTACCAGCTTCAGGTGGGGACTCACAGAGACATTTTTTATTAACAAGGATTGAGGCAGGGAAGAGAGGCCTGCCTGAGGACCCCAGCACAGGGACAGAGTATGCCAGGAGTGAGGGCTCCCGGAGGGACACTGGACCCACAAAACACAGCAAGGCTGGGCTGCAGCATCAGACAACCACTGTTTCATAGGAGTAAAGTCTGTGTCACACTTGAGATGGGTGACGGGGTTCTTCCTCCCTGTAGGGACTGAAGCCCACCTGTCTCTCATTCCATGGACAGACAAGCTAGGAGCCCCGCCCACCCATCTGTCCAGCAGCTTACTTTTGCTGGGTGGCTCTTCTTGGTCCAGGCCATCGGAAGGAGCCAGCGGAGCAGTCTCACCCTCATCCAAGGTCAGGATGAGCGGCACATCGTCATCTAAACTCACAGCCATGGTCCCCTGACCTGTGGTCCTCAGGATGCAATGGCCAGGGCTTTAAATGGTCTCCGGCTTGAGCTCCTGTTCAAAGCCACGGGGCCAGAGATGCTTCTCAAAGCTTGCTCCATTAGAGACATCTTCTAGGGCTTGGAGGAGAAGAAAAGGAAGGGAATGATTAAAACATAATCATTGCTGATGAACGTGTTCTAGTGTCAGGTAGTAGTGACAGCTGTGTAACCGGAGGCCAGGCTAAAAAGCCACTGAATTTTATCCTTTGTCATGGTAACTTACAGTATAAAAATTGTGTGTGTGTGTGTGTGTGTGTGTGTGTGTGTGTGTGTTGGAGTCTTATGTTTCAAACTTCCTATGAAGTAGAGGATGACTTTGAACTTCTGATCCATTTGCCTCCACCTGGATTACAGACGTGCACCACAACTGGTTTATAGAGAACTAGGGACTGAACCCAGGGCTGTGTGCGTGCTAGGTATCACTCCACCTGCTTAGCCACAGCCCACACCACCACTGAACTTCAACTTAAAAAAAAAAAAAAAAAGAAGTTAGGAATTGCCACACGTGCTGTGATTCCAGCACCTGGGAGGCTGAGGCAGGAGGATGACAGTTTAAGAGCAAGTTGAGCTATATAGTAAGAGTCTACTTAGAGAGAGAGAGAAAGAAAATAAGAGTTATGATGATATAGAAACACTAAGAGGGTATGACCAGTCATGGTAACCTTGTATTACCAGCACTTGGGAGGTCTGGGGAAGGAAGACCACAAGTTCAAGGCCAGCCTTGGCTATACATTATTGAGTTCAATGGCAGCTTGGCCTACATGAGACAGTCTCAACAAACAAAATCAGAGCTAGGTGTGGTGGCGCATGCCTTAAATCCCAGCACTCAGGAGACAGAGGCAGTCGGATCTCTGAGTTCAAGGCCAGCCTGGTCTACAGAGCAAGTTCTAGGACAACCAGGACTACATAGAGAACCCTGTCTCAAAAAACTAAAAAAGAAGAAAAGCAAGAACTCTCACTAATAGCTCTACACATCAGGTAGGGACAGAGACATTAGGTAACTTTCCTGAGACCACAGTCAGAAAGACAAGCTTAGTTTTCCACAGTGTGACACTCCAGGCCTACGCTCCTAGTTACTACACCAGGACATCACTACACTACACGTGTCTTCTAAGTTCCCAGGTCTTGTCCCCAGAAAGCAGTAATAAGGAATATGTCAGGCTGTCATACCTGTCTCTCCTTTTATGTGTGTGAACAACTTTCACTTCACCTTTATTAAGTGCCCTCTTGGGACCACACAAAATTGTCCTGACTTTGCTGGTCTCCAACACAGATTGTTCTTATACAGACATATGTATGATCCTCCTGGAGATGTCTGATAAGGAAAATGGGACATGTACTTTTTTTTTTTAAGTTTTTCGAGACAGGGTTTCTCTGTGTATCCTTGACTCACTTTGTAGACCAGGTTGGCCTTGAACTCACAGAGATCCACCTGCCTCTACCTCCCAAGTGCTGGGATTAAAGGCGTGCACCACCACGCCTGGCGACATGTGCATTTTTACAACTTATAATTAGAGTTCTTTTCGAAGGACCTGTCCATCCCTCCATATTTAAACACTGGGAACCGGCCTGTTAGAGCAGCTGTTTACACATCCCACTTCTGCTTACAGAGATGAAAAGAAAAGCAGAGTTCAGCAGATGTGGAGCTGGAGACCTTTGAACTTGGAAACAGCAACAGGTTTGCTGCCTCCAGCTGTAGCCCATGCACTTGACGGATCCTGCCTCCAAACCAAGCCACTGCAGAGCAACTGGGCAATGCCTCCTCTCTAGGGAAGATGGGAGCCAACAGGCACAGACATCAGGTTCTCTCAGCAGAGGCAGCTGCAGAAATAAACACCACTCTGCAGTCAGCTTAGCCTGAAACTCTTGCCCAGCAAACTTCCTGCAAGTGGAGTTTGTTTGGTTTGGTCTCCCCCCCCCCCCGGCCTTTTCCTCCAGATTTGGGGATTTATTTTGCTTTGAAATATCAACAAGGGGAAAGAAGGAAGAGGAACTACCATAAAATACCATCATTTGGCTGTCTAAAGAACTGTGCTGGGTTTTGTATTTTGGCTTAACTTTCTCCTCCCCCAGTGCCTTGTATAGGATAGGCTCACTCTTCTAACACACTCCACAGTAAAGGGATTACATGAATGCACTTCCTTGAAGCCATGATGAGGCTCTAACAGTACACTCTCTCCTATTCATTCGAAAAGCAAGAAACTCTCCCAACTTACAACAGGTTTCTAACTTCTTGTCACTTGTATCCTGACAGCTAATGGTTTTTATGTTTTAACTGCCGAATGTAGGACTCCATTCTTGCATGCCTTGTCTTACTTTAATGGTTCTCGCCTGGCGTGACTTTGTCCCCACTGTGTCTGGCGTCACAACTTGGGAATTATTTCGAGGGAGTCCAGAGAGGCCACTGCTACAGTACAACAGCCGAGACCCCACCCACAGGAAACAACCTCCTGGCTCAGACACAACTGCTCTGCCCTCGGTAGAGCCGGCCGAGTTAGCTAGCGCCCAATTTATAGATGAGGAGTAAACGGCTACAAGTAGTCAGGCTGACTGGAATGCAGGTGGCACGAACTGAAACACTTTCCCACTTCAGTACGGTCCCACAAGTATTCCTAGAAACTGCACTCCGCTTAAGTGAAATCCACCAACCACTTTCTTGTTTTTGTTTTTTGGGGCAGGGACATCCCTGTCTAGCCTTGGATAGCCCTGAAGTTGCCATCCTCCTGCCTCAGTCTCCCAATGAACCTATGACTTTTCAAAGAGAAAGAAACGGGGCCCAAAGAGGGTTACGAAGTTGGCCAAGGTCACACAGCTGATACAGAGGCAGAACTCGGGGCTCTTAGGGTCCTGCCCCTTACGCAGACTTCGGTTCTTACTCTGGAAAGGACCCAGAGCAGAGAGTCACCTCTGGTGGAAGGTCACCCCTGGAGGAAGGTCCCGGGATCAGACAGCTATCTGTCATACTGCTGTCTATCCTCTTGGGAAGGCTGACTCCGGCAGGAGTCCCCCGCCCGGTCACAAGAAGACGCAGCCGGGACGTTAGAGGGACGGGAAAGGAGTCCTCCACCTCCCCAAGATCCCCGCTGCGATCCGGGTCGCCCCAGGAAGTCAGGGAAAAGACAAGGGGTGCAGGGAGGGGATCCGCAGGAAGAGAAGCTCGCGGGCAATCTCCCCAGGCCCCGCCTAGGGCGTCCCGAGCGCCCAACCCCAGTCTCAGCCCCTTCTATGCGCCCTCTGACCCCTGACCCCTGCCCTCCGGCCATGCTCGCGCAACCCTCGGATTCTTACACACGCAGTCCTGGGACCCCTCACCGTGCACCGGATCTGCTCAGCGCAGCTCAGCCCGCAGCTGCTGTCGCCAATATCCCTACAGCGGAGCAACCGCCGGCAACACCGCCGCCTCACCGCTGCCACAGCGGCAGCTGCGCCAGCCCGTGAATCCGCCGACTCCTGTCACTCAGCCCCGCAAACCCCGCCCCATGGCCCCACGCCATGGTCCATTGGCCACCAAAGAGGCCGCAATGAAATTTGACAGGGTAGTCTGCACGTCACTCACCAGTCTCACATCCCTCCTCCCGCAGGGATGGCGGAGCGAGGAAGCTCCACCCCTTTCTCCCCGCCTAACTCGCTCAACCAACGGGAATCCCGGGTCTTTCCATTGGTGAAACGTCAGAGAGATGGCGACTTTGATTGGACATCTTTCAGGAGGCGGAGCCAACACAGCTCAGCTAGCAGTTGAATGGTAAAAAAGAAGGTCAATCAAACCCAAAGTCCCGCCTTCCAAGATTGGCGTGTAACCTAGCAACACAGGGACCACGGAGACGGCTAACTGTGGTTAGAAAAACTTGCAGCCTAAGGAGCCGGTAAGTGACAGGGAAGCCCCGGGCTGCGTGCTGTGTGCACCGAGTGGGCGCGCTGCCCAGTGACCCCCGAGGGGTCTGCGTCCCACTGCCATCCCGTCCAGCTCTAGGGTCTGCCTCACTCCCCTGCCCTACCTCTGTCTGAGCCTTCCCTAGTCCTCCTGCAAGGACCACCGAGCCTCCTCTTGGGATAGTCCTGAGTCCTGTCCTATCCATCTGTCATTTCATGACTCCGCCCCTTATCCCTCAGTGGTAGACATGAGTTCAAATAAGAGGATGGGTTGGTTCTACTGTCCCCACCTGGATCCTATGTTCCGAGGTTAGCTTGCCCGGTGCAGAATCCCCGGCAAGTCTATACTTAAATTAGAGGTCTGTTGTTTTGTTTTTGAGATAGGGACTCACTATGTACTCCTTGTTGGCCAGGAACTCATCCTGTAGACCAGGGTTGGCCTCAGACTCACAGAAATCTGGCCTGCCTTTGCTTGAGTCTGGGATTAAAGTCATGTGCCACGGCACCTGGCCTAATTATTATTTTTCTTTAATTGTTGTTTGTTGAAGGTTTGTTTTTATTATTTTGATCACTATGTGTGTGTTGGTGGGGTATGTGGATGTGACTAGGAAAAGGGTTTTGGATCCTCTGGATCCTGGAGTTGAAGTCACTGGCAGACATATGTGCTGGGAACTGAACACCGGTCCTCTGGAAGAGCCGTACATACTCTTTTTCAGAAACTTAAAGATTTGTCTATTTTTATTTTGTGTGTATCTGTGGGTATCTCTGTGTATGTATGTGCACAATGTGTGTGTTGTGACTGAGGAAGTCAGAAGTGGGAACTGGATCCCTGGGACTTGGAGTTACAGGTGGTTGTGAGCCACTAAGTGTATGCTAGGAACTGAGCCCGGGGCTTCTGCAAGAGCACCCAGTGCTATTAAACCCTGAGACATCTCTCCAGCCTGGTTGTTTTGATTATACACAGCATTTTGTCTTTGATGTTAATTTTAAATTTTAGTTCATATCCTGCCAGGCGGTGGTAGCCCACGTCTTTAATTCCAGCACTTGGGAGGGAAAGACAGGTAGATCTCCATGGGTTCGAGGCCAGCCTGGTCTACAGAGCGAGTTCCAGGCTACACAGATAAACCCTGTCTCAAAAAACAAAAATTAGCTCATATCCTTAAAATGTGATTTTCTTGTATATTCTGAAGACAACGAAGAATTTCTTGGGAAGATTGAATGAGGTGATGCAATGAAGAGTTAGCATGGGTACAGCCACAGAGTGATTGCTCAGCTAATTGTGGTGATTCCCACCATGACTCATTCTACCGTAACTCTTTCTGTCTAAACATTTCCAAGGACCATCTCTTGGCTCATGCTGCAAATAGCTCACATATTTATCATGAGTTTGTTGAGTGCTTATTGTGGCTAGTTGGAGGTGGTCTGAGCTGCATGAAATCTTGTCTCATAAAGTGAGGTGGGTGGCATAGAGAAGTGCTTGGTCATTAAGAGTACACGCCTTTAATCCCAGCACTCAGGAGGCAGAGGCAGGTGGATCCCTGTGAGTTCCAGGCTAGCTTTCTCTTCAAAGTGAGTTCTGGTATTACCAGGGCTGTTACACAGAAAAGCCCTGTCTTGAAAAACCAAAAAGGAAAAAAAAAAAAAGTACACGCTGCTCTTGCAGAGGATCCTTAGTTCTCAGCACCAATATCCTGCAACTCTACCTCCAGACGATCCAGCGCCCTCTTCTGGACCCACAGACACCTGCACTCATGTGCACATATTCAACACACACACATACACACACTTTTCCTTTGAGGTCTAGTTAGTGTTCTTGGATTTAAAAGTGATATTAAAAATCAAGAACAGGGGGCTGGAGAGATGGCTCAGCGGTTAAGAGCACTGGCTGCTCTTCCAAAGGTCCTGAGTTAAATTCCCAGCACCCACATGGTGGCTCATAACCATCCACAATGATCTGATGCCCTCTTCTGGCTGCAGGTGTGCATGCAGACAGCACTCATATACATAAAAATGAATAAATAGAACTTTAAAAGAAAAATCAAGAACAGGGGCTGGAGAGATTGCTCAGTGGTTAGGTTAAGAGCACTGAGCACTGACTGTTCTTCCAGAAGATCCAGGTTCAATTCCCAGCACCCACGTGGCAGCTCACAACTGTCTCTAGCTCCAAGATCTGACATCCTCACAAAGACATATGTGCAGGCAAAATACCAATGCACATAAAATAAAAATAAATAATAAATACATTTTTTTAAAAAATCAAGAGGCTGGAGAAATAGCTCAGTGGTTAAGAGCACTGACTGCTCTTCCAGAGGTCCTGAGTTCAATTCCCAGCAACCACATGGTGGCTCATAACCATCTAAAATGAGATCTGATCTGGTGCCCTCTTCTGGAATGCAGGTGTACATGCAGACAGAACACCCATATACATTAAAATAAATCTTTTTTTTTTTTAAATAAATCTTAAAAAAAAAAAAGGTTACTCCGGGACAGCCAGAGATACACAAAAAAGACTCCGTCTCGAAAAGACCAAAAAAAAAAAAAAAAGTTAAAAAATAAAATAAAAAATCATGAACATTTGAGATAGAGCATCAGGGGAAAGTATCTTTGAACCTAAACTTTTTTTTTTTTTTTTTGGCTTTTTGAGACAGAGTGTAGCCCTGGCTGTCCTGGAGTCACTTTGTAGACCAGGCTGGCCTCTAACTCACAGAGATCCTCCTGCCTCTGCCTCCCAAGTGCTGGGATTAAAGGTGTGTGCCACAATGCCTGGCAAACCTCAACTTTTATTATAGCAATAGGTCAGATCCTGTAGCCAGTAAAAAATATTTTAATCCTAATGCTTTCAAATGAAGGTGGCTTTTTTCTTTTAATTGCCAAAGAAATGAATTTTCCTTCTAGTCTCAGCACAAGTTCAATTATGAAAGCATAATGCAGGCCGAACGCATTTGAGTGGCACTGGGTGTGCACAGCATGTGACCTTAACTCCCAGAACTCAACGCATCTGAGTGGCACTGGGTGTGCACAGCATGTGACCTTAACTCCCAGCACTCAAATGCCAGGCAAACATAAATTCTGTGCTTCCCATATGTATTAAATATACTGATATTTTACACCCTGGCAATTGATATGTTTTAAAAATGAAGGTTTTATTTTTATTCTGTGTGTCACTCCTGGCTTTTATATGGGAGTTAGGGAGCTTCAGACTTGAGCAGCAAGCATTTTACTGATGAGCCATCTCTCGAGCCTATATTTTAAATTCTGTTTCGTTGACTTAGTGTGTGTATATGTGTGCATGTGCATGTATGTGTGTATGAGTAAATGTGTGTGTGTTAGTACTATGATGAAACCCAGGACTTCACCCATGCTGAGCAGATGCACCACTCCCGGCTGGCCCTTCCTTCTTTTTGAAACAACCAAAATAGCCTACTGTATGGTCATGTGTGACCAGAAATGCACATTTCTAAAGCATGCTGTCACCGAGAAAGGAATTCAAACCATCTGACATGGAAACCAGAAGAGGGATTAAGTGTCTTCTGTGAGTCTCTGCCTATTCCTTTTGTTGTTTGTTTGTTTTGTTTTTTTTAGGCTTTTTGAGACAGGGTTTCTCTGTGTTCAGCCCTAGCTGTCCTGGAACTCATTCTGTAGACCATGTTGGCCTCAAACTCACAGAGATCTGCCTCTGCCTCCCAAGTGCTGAGATTAAAGGTGTGTGCCACCACGCCTGGCCAGTTGGTTGATTTTTTTGAGACAAAGTTTCTTTGTTTAACAGACCCTTGGCTCTCCTAGATTCACTTTGAGACCAGGCTGGCCTTGAACTCACAGAGATCTGCTTGCCTCTGCCTCCCAAGTGCTGGGATTAAAGGCATGCGCCAGCCTCTCTTCCTGTTCCTTTGAGGCAGGGTTTTTCTCTGAACCTGGGACTCGAGTTTTCTCATCTATGCTGGAAGCTGGCAGAAAACACAGGCATCCTCCTGCCTCTGCTCCTGTTCTGTTAAATCCACAGAATGATGTACCACAGTCATACACTGGGAATTCCTTTCTTTTTTTCTTTCTGTTTTTTTTTAAAGATTTTTTTATTTTTATGTGTATCTATGTTTTATTTTTTTGTGTATGAATATGTGTGTATGTCATATGTATTGCAGTACTCTCAGAGGCCAGAAGAGGGCACTGGATCCCCAGAACTAGAACTACAAATGGTTATGAGCCACCATGTGTGTGCTGAGAACCAAACTTTGGTCCTCTCAAGAACAGCAGGTGCTCTTAGCCACTGAGCCACTCCTCCAGCCCTCACCTGTCATTTCTGCATAAATAATAAAAGTCATGAAAGCTGGACATATTTGGCAGGATTACATTCACAAAAGAGTTCCATAAAGCCCCGTCTGTCCTCATTTTACAGAGGGGCAGTCAAAGCCTGGCCAGGCCAGTTAGCAGACCCAAACCCATGTGACTGGGTGGGAGCCATAGAGATGGAGCTCCAAGTGAACTCAGTTACCACGCAGCGAACCCCTGGCTTCCCTTTTCACTTTGGAAGTTGTGGAGGTCAGGTGGCCATGACAAGGTCTGTCCCAAGCTGCAGAAAGTTGTTGACTACTGCAAGCAGCAATGTGAGCATGTATCCCCAGTCACTACTGGCCACTGCCCTGTCTGTCCCTGACGCTCTGCAGCCCCTGGCCACAGGTGAGAGGCTATCTGTTGACAAGCCTACCTCCAGTGCCATCGCCACAACCCGTCCCAGGGGCCCTCAGAAACCAAACATAACCCACAAGATGTAGTTCCCAGCTACTTGGAAGGCTCAGGCAGGGCAACACATGGTCAAGGCCAGTCTGGGCAATACAGCGAGATCCTGTCTAGCAAACAAAAACCAAACCCAAATGCTGTCGCTGGCTGGCTCTAATGGGGGTCGCAATCTGGCTAGTGAAGCCAGTACTGCTCCTGCATCACACCTCAGGAGATGATGGCAAGGCGGGGCCACCATCTCCTCCCTTACCAACAGCCACTCGGTGACTGAGCATCTACTATGTGATAGTTGCTGAGGATAAAAGTATTACTATTAGCCGGGCAGTGGTGGCGCACGCCTTTAATCCCAGCACTTGGGAGGCAGAGGCAGGCAGATCTTTGTGAGTTCGAGGCCAGCCTGGTCTACAAAGCGAGTCCAGGACAGCCAGAGATATTCAGAGAAACCCTGTCTCGAAAAACCAAAAAAAAAAAAAAAGTATTACTATTATTATCATTATTGTGTGACTGCTGGCATGCCACTGCACATGTGTGGAGGTCAAGAACAACTCCCAGGAGTGGGTTTTCTCCCTCCACCACAGGCTCTGGGGATCGAATTGAGGTCCTTAGTTTTGGCAGCAAGCATCTTTACCCACTGATCCATATCCATTGAGCATGAATGGATGTTTTCAACATGATTGACTGGACTTCTGTACCTCTCTCAGCTCCCTCCTCTCTCTCTCTCTTTCTCTCTCTTTTGATTTTTCGAGACAGGGTTTCTTTGTGTAACAGCTCTGGCTGTCCTGGACTTGCTTTGTAGACCAGGCTGGCCTCGAATTCACAGAGATCCGCCTGCCTCTGCCTCTCAAGTGCTGGGATTAAAGGCGTGCGCCACCACGCTCGGCTAGCTCCCTTCTCTTATCTGCCCTCTGCCAGATCACGTCCCCCACTAGAGCCAGCCAATGATATCATTTGGGTTTTTTTTTTTTTTGTTTTGTTTTTTGCTAGACAGGAACAGAGAAAATAATGTGACCTTGCAGCATAATAAAGACCAAAAGAACTCAGCCATAGCCCAGTAGTGGTGGTGCATGCCTTTAATCCCAGCACTCGGGAGGCAGAGGCAGGCAGATCTCTGAGTTCGAGGCCAGCCTGGTCTACAGAGTGAGTCTCAAGACAGTCAGGGCTATACAGAGAAACCCTGTCTTAAAAAAAATAAAAAACAAAAACCAGAAAGTACTACTTGTTTTTTATTTTGTCTGAGAGTCTCCCTATGTAGCCCAGGATGGCCCTCAACTCACTGTGTAGCCAAGGATGGTCTTGAACTTCTGACTCCTGGCCCCACCTCCAGAGTGCTGGGATCACTCTTGCATTTAGAACACTTGGGCACATAGGTAAGTCCTAACATTGGCCAGTATTTTTAAAAAGGTCCTTAAACCAAGATAGCCCTCTTCCTACCCTAACCTCCCCACCAGCCCATGTTGGGGTGATAGGGTTTCTTCCAGCTTCTCTCAGTGCGTGTGTGGGCTCCTTTAGCCCAAATCTTTTTTTGTTTTTTCCAAAAGGAGAGTGCAGTAATAAATATCTAACAGACCTATTTGAATGAAGTGAAGGCACATTTGCATGATAAAGATAAATCAATAGAACTCATGACAATTAAAACCCTGCCCCATCAGCAGCCCCACTTTACTCTGGTCAGGAATCTTACAAAGGAGAAGCTGGACTGACAACGATTTCAGTATGAATGTTGGGTGGCATCAAAAAGGACACAGAACAATCATATTAGAATTCAAGGAAAAGATGCTCGGGCAATTTTTGCTGGCGTCATCATCCACCCCCTCTTCCCACACCACTCCCTTCCCCTGATTTTTCCCTTGTTCACCCAAATGAGCTGTCAAGAGCTGAGGGATGTCTTGGTAATCAAAGAAAACAAGCTTGCCCTTTAAAGCAAAAGAGGAAATTTGGCTGAAAGCTAATTGGAAACATTCCCCCGTAGCTGTGAGTTTCCAGCCTGGTCTCCTGGGAATTCTGGGAGTTCTGATTAATGTCTGGAGAACTTTGAGAACTGAAGAACGTAGAAAAGTGCATCCATCCAACACTTTGTTCATTCATCCTATGGCCTCAGGGCAGGGACCCTTCATCCTCTGAGGGGAGAGGCACCACAACTGCCCAGAACACTTTATAGTCAGGAAAAGGCCCCTAGGGAACTCACTCTGGGATGAGAGAGCAGGTCGTTGGAATGAGTCCCAGGGAAGCAAGATAGTTCCCCCTTGGGCTAGGTCTTCAGCCTTTGAGAATGTTCTGACTCTGGGTGTGTTTTGATTGGCCACGAGCCTCCCATCCTTCACAACAGATCTGGCACCTCTCTTCTCTGTCCTTGGACATATTAGATACTCATCTGATTGCCTGGATGTCTTCGGTCTGATGAGCTAAAGGCAGTCTCCTGTGGCTTTGCATAGCACATTCTCCTCCATCTGTATGTGGGTCCCTCTGATCAGCAGCTCCTATGCTATTTGATGGCTCTTTGATTGCATATTCGATCTGCTGAGCCTCTCTGATGGCAAACAACGGAAACAAATGATGACTGGGAGTAGCAATGAAACCAATTCTGACCAACCAGACTTCAGAACTCAGACAGCAGTCAAGGAGCTCCACCCATCCCCACCCCTCAAGCACTTCAGGGTCTGGATTAGCAGGGTCTTCAAAGAGTGGGAAGCTTGGCATTTCCCACCCCTGTGGTTTCCCCTCAGCCAGAGTCCCCACTCCTCAGAGACAGTGGGCAGGGGTATTTGATGGACAGTTCCACCAAGACTGCAGTGTCATTCAGCTTTCTCACCATGATAAAGCCCCTAAGGTTGAATGACTTGTAAGGGGGAAAAGCTAGTCTGGTCTGTGCTTGGTGGCTCCGCTGTTTTGGAGGCTGTGGTGGGGTAGGGCTTCACATCACGGCAGAACCTGTGAGAGAGGAGCTTGTTCCCTTCCAAATGGTTTGGAGATAGAGTGGCAGTGTGAGTGTCCCCTTCAAGGGGACCCATGAACCTTGAACCAGCCAGGTGTGGTTACCTGTGCCTTTTGATCCCAGCACTCAGGAACCAGAGGCGGAGCCAGGCGGATCTCTGTGAGTTCAAGGGCAGCATGGTCTGCATAGTGACTTTTTAAGGCAGCCAAGGATACACAGTAAGTCTCTGTCTCAACACTTACCCACCCCTCCAAAAGGAAACCCCAACAATCACTCCACCTATCCCCACCTCTTCATGAAATGTCCCATCACCTGTGCATGGCGCTGTGGGCTGGGGACTAATACTTTAACACATCTGTGTGGTTTTGCACAAACCACAGGATTGCCTGTGATGGGGAGAGGCTGCTTCCTGAGGGAAACCTGGGTGCCTTCGTTCACCTGATGAGGACACAGATCTCCACAGACAGAGACATCAGTGCCACTCTCCCCTCCAGGGCTGGCAGCTAAAAACTTGAGGAGTCTGACATCTGAAAGCAAACTCTCTGTCCTCCCCTGCAAACACTGTCTTCGGGCTTCCCCGTCACATACATGCTTACTGCACCCTGATGAGCCCTGCTGGTGTTGGCAGGCAGGAAAAGGGAAAGATGGCAGCTAAGCAGGTCCATGTAGGGACACAGAGCCAGTCAGCAGGGCAAGGGACATGAAGAATGGGCAGGCTGAGCCTGGAGGTAGGAACTTGGGTGTGACTGGCACTCATACAGGACACCATGGTGTTCCAGACTCTCACCAGTTTCCCTGGTAAAATTAGCTGTTTGCTGAAGACTCTTCATGTCTGAGCCTTGTGCGCGAAGCTTGTATTGAACCCAAAGATTCTTGCCTTACAGTAAAGGGAGCCCAGGTCCCCTAGGAGTAACCCAGACCAAGGCCCCAAACAAAGACTGGGATTCAAGTGGGCTGCTTCAAGCTCCTGCAACAGCCACTATACTACCAAAGCCATAGAAAAATTTTCCTGAGTCAGGGTTTCTCTGTATAGCCCTGGCTATCCTGGAACTTGCTCTGTAGACCAGGCTGGCTTCGAACTCGAGATCTGCCAGCCTCCCAGATGCTGGGATTAAAGGCATGTACCACCACCGCCTGGCTTAACTTCATTTATTTACTTATTTACGTTTGGAGTTTTGAGACTACTCGGGCAGGCCTTGGACTCTCAGTCTTCACATTTCCTAAGCCTTCTGGGTGCAGGTCTCACAAGCTAGCACATCCCCTGAAACTTTCTGTAAACTGTATTTTGAAGCTGTTGTTACCACCCCACCCCAGTCCTCAAATCAATACTCAAAACTCACCTGGCTCCGGTCATGGGTGATGGCTGAGTTGAGAAGTTTCCTGACACACAACCGTGAGGACCTGAGTTCAATCCCCAGCACCCACATGAAAAGCCAGGGGTGCTGGTGAGAGTTTGTAATCCAAGCATCAGCGAGGTCAGGTGAAGAGAAGTGCTGGGGCGTGCTGGCAGCCAGCCTACCTGAGCTGATGAGATCCAGATCCAGCAAAAGATTCTGTCACAGAAAATAAGGTCCAGGGGCTGAAGAGATGGCTCAGCGGTTAGAAGCACTGGCTGTTCTTCCAAAGGTCCCAGGTTCAAATCCCAGCACCCACATGGCAGTTCACAGCTGTCTAGGTGTGGTGGCACACAACTTTTTTTTTTTTTTTTTTTTTTTTTTTTGGTTTTTCGAGACAGGGTTTCTCTGTTTAACAGCTCTGGCTGTCCTGGACTTGCTTTGTAGACCAGGCTGGCCTCGAACTCGCAAAGATCCGCCTACCTCTGCCTCCCAAGTGCTGGGATTAAAGGCGTGCGCCACCACCGCCCGGCAAGTGGCACACAACTTTAATCCCAGCACTCAGGAGGCAGAGACAGGCAGATCTCTGTGAGTTCAAGGCTAGCCTGGTCTACAAAGTGAGTCTAGGACAGCCAGGGCTACACAGAGAAACCCAGTCTCAGAAAAAAACAACCAAACAAAAAAGGTGCAGATGGATAAACAAAGACACCCAATGGTGTCCTCTGACTTGAATATGGACATATAATATGTGTGCATACACACACACATGCACATCTACACAATGCACACACTATGCACATACCTATACACAGGCACACACACTACACACACATGCACACACTATGCACACCTCAACATATACACTCCTGGCATATGCTGGTACACTGTCACCCTCCCTACTTGCTCTTGCCCCACTGTTGGCTGTGACCTATTCAGCTCCTACTGTGTCCATATCCTGTCCTATTCTGTGACCTGTCCTGCTCCTTGTCCCAGCCTCCTCTGTGTCCTGGGCTGCTGATGTAGCAGACTACGACCCAGGCTCTTCAATTGGTTTCCTACTGGTTTGGGGTCAACATGGGGCAGAGCACATATTCCACTCTCTGCTTGGAGAGCACTTCCAGCCACAGCTCCAACTCTGAAGTCTGCTGCCCCTGGTGAGCCCTACACTCACACCTTCTCCCCACATGGCTTCCTGCTGCTGACACTGCTGGGTGACCTCAGCTGCCTGAAGCAGGCCTCTCTATGTTTCTCCCACTTGGGAGCTCTTGCCTGATATATGTGCCTGGGACTTACCTCCATTCTCAACCCTCTTACAAAGATAAGCCTGACAAGGTGGTACATCCCTGTATCCCTAGAGGAAGGACAGCCTAGGCTATAAGAGACCTTGACTCAAAACAAGACAAAACAAACCCAAAGACAACAGCTAAAAGTAGCTTCGAGGTTCTGTACAGCCGGTATCATGGGCCAGCAGTGGCATACCTAACAACCACTCCTTCCTCTGCAGGGTTGCTGGAGATTGTGAAAGCCAAGAGAGCCTTGAGTTGGCTGACGCCTCAATGCCTGGGTATACAGAGACAAATCTAGCTGTTCCAGAGATGGTATTGGACATAATCAGCTTGGCCCCTTCCTACCAAGGCCTGGCCATCCAAAGAATCCCTCTGAGGACAGACATTATCCCAGCTGAGCCTATGAAGGCCTTACTCCCATCCAAATCCAAGCTCAGCACCACTGAGGCCAAGAGAGTCATGTCAGTCCTGGACGAGGCCATACACAAGGTGGAGCTGATGACCACTATGTCCTATGTGGAGTCCCACCCAGAGGCTCTGGAGGGAATGTTACCTGAGGACTTGAAGGCCATCAAAGAGCATTTGGACAGTGGCCAGGCCCTGCTGGAGGCTGTCAGCATCCTTCAGGAGAAACAAAAACACCTGGAGGAAATACAGGATGCCGAGGAAGCCTGGTATCAGGACCGCCAGCTGTCCATCGACCTATACAAGGCCAGCCTGTGCCCACTAGTAAACCAGTTCCGAGACTCCACCAAGACTGTCATGAGGTTCCTGCTCAGTAACCCCCAGGCCTCCAGGCTGCTGCAGATACAGGCAGTAGGCAGAAGCTCAGCGGCCCAGCGGTTCCTCAACAGCCTGGTGGAGCTTCGGGGCTTCCTCTTTGAGAAGCTCCTCACCAGCCCCATGGAGGTGAGGGAGAAGAACCAATTCATACAGGACATCAGCCGCAGGAACCAAAGGAACCAAGAGGTCATCGACACCCTCCAGGCTGAGCTGGCACAGGTGGTGAAGAGTAAGGAGTCAGAGGTATATCCTCCCAGCATCCCCCACGTGACAGAAGGAACTTTAGGTTTTCTCTCACTGGTTCCAATAGCTTTCTGTTCATTTATTCCATCGAGATTGTTCTGAACATCTCACTAGATGTGTCTTTAAGTAAGCCCAGTCTCAAGAGCTCACAGCACACAAGGTAGGTTGCACATTTGAGATGTATGGTGAAGGGTAAGGACAGGGCATCAACAAAGGGAGGATACGAGAAAACTGAACTTGGGCCAGAAGGACCAGGGACAAAATCACTAAGACAAGAAGGAAATCCGGTCAGTGGTGTTACACGCCTTTAATGGCAGCACTCAGTAGGCAGAGGTAGGTGGATCTCTGTGAGTTCCAGGCCAGCCTGGTCTACACAGTGAGTTCCAGGACAGCCAGGGCTACACAGAAAAACTCTGTCTCGAAAAACCAACAAAACAAAATGAAGCAAAAACAAACAAACAAAAACCAAAAGCAACCCCCCCCCAAAAAAAGAAGGATTTTTAAAAAGGGGGAGTGAGCCAGACAAGTGAGAAAGCCCTTCCCAGCCAGGGGTTGGCAAAGTGTCTGTGTCACCAACTAAGTGGGTCCTTTTTCATGGGTAGGATAGACATCAGACATGTAGGGAGGGGTTGGAGAGATGGCTCAGTGGTTAAAAGTGTGTACTGTTCGTTGTTTGGGAGACAGGGTCTCACTACACAGTGTGGCTGGCCTGTAACGCCATAGACCAGGCTGGCCTCGAACTCACAGAGATCCATCTGCCTGTGCCTCCCCAGTGCTAGGATTAAAGGCGTGGGCCACCATGCCCAATACATACTGCTCTATTGCAAAACAAGAGAGTTCAGTTCCCAGCACCTACTTCCAGCAGCTCCCAAACACCTGCAACTTCAGCTCCCAGGATCTGACGCCCTCTTCTGGAGACCACAGGCACATATTAACACACACGCACACACACATACAATTTTAAAATTATATTAAATCTTGAAAGAAGTCAGAAATCCAGGAGTACCGAAGCAAAAGAAAAAGAGAAAAATTATAAAAAGAAGTGCAGGGCTAGGCTTGGCTCAGTGAGTAAAAAGCTTTCTGGTGACTGGAGTTTGAACATCAGAGCCCACTTTTTTTTTTTTTTTAAAGCAGTCATGGTGGTGTGCCTTCGTAATCTCAGTACTGGGGAGGCAGGGACAGGAGGACCCCTGTCACTCAGTGGCTAGTCAGCCTACCCTAGCCAACAATCTCTAGGCCAAAGAGAGAGGTAGGTGACACTTGAGGGTGGACACACAAGCACACTCGCAGAGCGGTATAGCAGGCCACTCTACAACTGTGAACACAGGGCTATGTTCACCTTACGGAATGATTTCTATGTTTGAATACTCAAAGGTTGCCGGGCGTTGGTGGCGCACGCCTTTAATCCCAGCACTCGGGAGGCAGAGGCAGGCGGATTTCTGTGAGTTCGAGGCCAGCCTGGTCTACAAAGTGAGTCCAGGACAGCCAGAGATACACAGAGAAACCCTGTCTCGAAAAACCAAAAAAAAATAGAGAATACTCAAAGGTTGCTCGGGCAGCTTAAAGTGTACTTGTATGCATGTTCCAACGGCCCCACCCCGCATCCAGATGTCACTGGTGTATTGTAATGAGTCTCAGGGCCAGTTACAATGTAATTGGTCACATCTTCGTGGCTGTGGTCCTCAGTGCCTGCTGTCTTCCTGCACAGCTGCCACAGGTGAGCAACAGCAGCCTGCTTTCTTTCCGGCTCTATATCTTACCTCCAAAGGGACACAATCCACACACTGGGCTCAGTGGCTCTGCTGTTAGCGTAGAAGCCACGAACAGGACAGAAGGGCTGTGTCCCAATAATAAATTTTGAGAGATACAGCTGGCTGGATTTGGCCTGTGGATCTTAGTTTACAAACCCTTTCCTAGGTGGAGGGGAGCATATGGTCCCAGGCCTGAGATGAGCATAAGCCTGGCTGGTTCGGAACCCTAACGGGCAGCTGTCCCTGTGATTGTGTGTGTGGTAGGGGGACTCACTGTGTATTAATAGGGCCACGTCCTCATTTGTTCCGGCCTAGGTGGAGAAGGAGAATTTTGTGATCCAGGAACTGAAGAACCACCTGCACCAGGTGTTCAAGTTCTCAGAGAACAGCCTCCTCCGCACGAAACAGGAGGCGGAGAAACAGCAGAAGGTGGATTACCGGGCCTCCCAGGCCAGGCTGGCAAAGACGCAACAAGACATCCTGGCACTTCGCTCGCAGTACTACAACCTGGTTATGGAGAATCGGGAGGTGGAGCAGGCTCTGAGGAAGGTGCCCTGAGGCCTCAGGCACAGAGAGGGCAGGGCAGGGCTGGCTCAAGAGTTTGGAAGTCCAGTGTAGGTGGTATCTCCTGGGAGGTGGGACAGGGAAGCACTCAGGCTAAAAGTTGGGAGCGAGGAGGCCAAATCCCTGTCCCAGCATTAGGGGATCACAGGTCAGTGACCTTCAAAAAGTTCCTTGACTCCTCTGAGCCCCAGGGTTTACCCCTAGTTGAAGTAGCTCATGACCCTCAGGGACACTGAACTTGACCCCTCTTCATCTGGTTCTAATGAGATCTGAGGAAACACAGGCGGAAACCTGGGCACAGTGTGTCCAGGGGCACGCACCAAGCACGGCTGTGTAATTTTCTGTCCATCTGAGCCGTGCCCTACCCACCTTTCAAGTCCTTTTCTGAGGACACCTTCTTACGGACCAGTCCCCAGTCTTCCAGCATCCCGACCTTTGAGCATCTCATGGAAGTTGTCTCTAGAAGAAAGGCACAGGTCTGCACACTAGGTTGGTGGACAGTCCTGAGGGTCACAAGCCTCTGGAAGCCAGCCTGCCTTCAGAGCCCACACTTAGAACTGCTCTGTGGGATCAAGGAGTTCCTTTTCTTTTCTTTTCTTTCTTTCTTTTTTTAAGACAATGTGGAGCTGGGAAAATGGTTAGGTGGGGAAAGTGGCTTGCTGCCAAGCCTGATGCCCTGAGTTCAATCTCCAGGACCATTGCTTTTGTGAATGCTTGCACACACAGGCACAAACACACACACACACACACACACACACACACACACACACACACACACACCAATAAAAAGACAATGTTAGACAGGATGCCCCAAGGAAGCCTCCGACTCACAGCAATCCACTGCCTTTTGCTCCCAAGGGCTGTGATCACAGACGCTCACCACGACACCCAGCTCTCTGCTTCTTTTCACTTGAGGTAAAATCCACAGAAATACAAATATCCATTTAAAAGCAGCCCACTCAGTGTCACTGGACACATCATCTACAGTATCCTGCACCATGTCTGCCTCCAAGCTGTTTCACCACCTCAAAACATAGGGCTGGGGTGGGGGACAGTGAGATGCTGCTGCCAAGCCTGACAGTTTGAGTCTAATCCCCAGGACCCACATGGCACCAGGAGTGAACCAATTCCTACAAGCTGTCCTGACCTCCACATATGCGTGGTGACACATGTCTACTTACCTCACACACAAAATAAATAAGTGTGATTTTAAAAATTAAATATAACAGGGTACCCAGTAGGCAGGGAACTCCTCATCTTGCCCCCACTCTGGCAGTAGCTCATCTTCCAGTGTCTAAAGATTCACCTACAATGTGTCCTGTGAAGGGCCTCTGCTGGGGGACCTTTTGCTCTGGTTCCTCTCTCACCACCATCTCAAAGTTCCCCCATGGTGGTGGTCATGTCTTGCTTCACTCGTTTGTAAGGCAGAATCACATTTCATTTTATGTGTGGGGAGCGGGGGAGTGTTTCTTATTGAGACAGGGTTTTTCTATGTAGCCCTGGCTGTCCTGGAATTGGCTATGTAGACCAGGCTGACCTAGAACTCAAAGACCCACCTGCCTCTTCCTCCTCTATAATGCTGGGATCAAAGGTGTGCACTCCCGTGCCTGGCCCAAGTGTTTTCTTTCTCTTTAAATGTTTACTTGATGTATATGGATGTATTGCCTACATGTCTGTCTTTGCACTACATGATGTGCAGTGTCCTCAGAGGTCAGAAAATGATGTTGGATCCCCTAGAACTGGAGGTACAGAGGGTTGTGAACTAGCGTGTGAATGCTGGGAATTGAACCTGGGTCCTCTGAAAGAGAAACCAGTGCTCTTAACTGCTGAGCCCTCTCTCCGGCCCAAAGCATTTTTAAACTTCATTTTTAATTACTAGAGATGAAACGTAGGGTCTCATTCATGCTAGGCAGACGTTCTGAGCCACACTCCCAGCTGGGAGTGGACCCTTTTTAAAAATTATTGTGTGTGAGTGTGTGTGCGTATTATGTGTGTGTGTATGCATATGTGTGTATGTGCATATTATGTGTGTGCGTGCATGTGTTTGCGTGTGTGCATACTTGTATGCACATACCACATGCCTGTGTGGAGATAGATCAGCTCCCTTGTCAGCTCTCTCCTGTCACCTTGTGGGACCAGAGGATTAAACTCAAGTGCCTCTACCCACCCACTGAACCAACTTACTGGTCCTGGACCTTTTGTTTTTGTCTTAAGAAAAAATACAAAGTGGAGACAGAAATTGAGAACTGGATCCAGAAATATGATTTGGAGATGGGTGAAAAGCAGGTATGTGCCAGGGGCTCTTCCTGAGGGGTTGGGAGGGATGGGAGTTGGGTAGGAGCTGCCAAAGATGGCCTAGGCATGAGCCTCCCCTGAAGAGCGTTTGCCTCAAGGGGGCATGTTCAGGTGTGGGTGCAGGGTATGTGTGTGGAGAGGAATGGGGGATAGGGGTGCACATCGGGAAGAGTTGAAAAGTGGGCAACTGCTGAAATCCAGATCCATCCAGAAGCATGTGGCTCAATCTAAGAGCCACATCTTGTGGTCCTGTCCTCCAGCCTGGCTCAGCTCCTGCCTGCTCCTAGCTCAGAGGGGCGTCCACCCCCACTTCTGTCAATGAGACATTGCTGACTATGTCTGGGCCCTGATCTGGGTCTAGATGAAGTACTGACCTGCAATGGGTGTTTATCTGGCCCCACCCACTTGTAGGTGACACAGGTACCACCTATGCCTGACCTGGGCTGGCCTGGGGAGCAGGGGGTTCACACCACACAGTTTAAGGCCAGGCCTGGTCAGAAAAAGGCAAGCAGGGCCCCTCTCAGCCTGACCATAGCACCCTTCTGGTACAGGAGCTGCGTGTCTGTTGGTCTTGTTTCGTGGGTCCCAGTGGAGGTTGTGTGGCTGGGGATGTGACTGAGTGGTTCAGCACCTGTCTAGTGCACTTAGGGTCTAGTACTACAAAACAAAGCCTATAGACAGAGTCCACTGAGAGCTGCAAGGTCCTTGTTGGCAGGGACCCCGTCTGTCCAGACCTTATCCTCAGGGTGTTCTGCCCATCTCTGTAGATGCTGGTGAAAGGAAGGGCTAGAGAGAGGGAGGAGGTAGCAGGAAGTTGCTGTGAATTGCAGCAAGAGAGACATAAGGAGGGATTTTGGGATCACCAGAGGCAGATCTTTCTGCTCTAAGCCTATGGCAGCAGCTCTCCTTGTCCATGGCCTCACTGTGTCCAGATACTGTGGTATCAGATCTGGTAGCCAACTTTCTGCCATTGTGATAACACACCTGAGGAAAGGAAGAAAGGTTTGTTTGCGCTCAAAGTTTCGGAGAGTTCAGTCCATGATCACTTGGACCCACTGCCTTGAGCCTATCACAGAGAGGGAAGCAGAGCTGTTCACCAGAGTAGCTAGGAATAAGAAACGAGAGGGAGAGGAGGGAGACACAGACCAAGTAGAAGATAGCTTTTAAAGAATCCCCCCACCCCCGTATCTACTTCTTCCCTGAAGACCCCTCCTCCTGTCTGTTTAGCGATCAATGCATCCCCTAGTTAATCCACTGATGAGGTTGTAGTTTCATGATTCAGCCACCACTCAACAGCACCACCTAGCCTGGGACCAGGCCTCCAACCTATGTGTCTGTGAGGGCAGAATTTGGAATTGTCCCTGTGCTTCAAATGAGGAAAACCAGAAGCTTAAAAGGGTTCTCCTAAAGCGGCAGAGAAGCTAGATTCAAAACTCGGGCCAGCAACTGGGGAGCTGGCTCAGTAGGATGCCTGGCATGCAAACAGGTGGACCTGAGTTCAAATCCCCAGCACCCATGTAAGAAGTGAAGGCCTGCAGTGAGCATCCATAATCACAGCACTGGGAGGCAAAGACAGGCCCATCCTGGCCTGGGAGTTTGCTGGCCAACCAGCTCAGTCACATCAGTAAGCTCCAGGTTCAGGGAGAGAGCCTGCCTCAAAACATAAGGTGGAGAGATTGAGGAGGACACCTGTCTTTGATCTCTATCGTGTACACACGTGTACACACACACACACGCACTGCTCACATTCATATGTGCACTTAGACAAGGACACATGCACATCCAGTTTGCACAATTCACAGCCCTTGTTCTTCCCTCAATCCCGAGATCCGTTCAGATGGGGTCCTTTCTAGAGTAAACCTGGGTACAGAGAGGCTCTGCATCCCACCTGGCTGGGACAGGAAGCCGGGGAGCGGGAAGGCCATGGCACGTGCTGCGCCCCCAGTCCTGCCCCTCCCTAGGACGAATTCGAGGATCTGGAGAGCATCCATAAGGAGGAGAAGCTGCAGCTGGAGGAGCTGAAGGAGAGGCATGCAGTGCTGGTGGAGGAGTACTCCCAGATCCGTGCTGAGAGCGAGATCAACTCCAAGAAGCGGATGGAGGCCCAGCGCGAGATGGTGCGCATGGTGAAGGCTGCCACGCTCATCCAGGCTGTGTGGAAGGGCTACCTGGTGCGCTCCATGCTCAGGTCCAAGAAGAAGAAGAAGCGGGGTAAGGGCAAGGGCAAAGAAAAGGGTAAGGCCAAGGAGAAGGACAAGGACTACACGGACAAGGAGAAGAGAGCCAAGGGCAAGGGCAAAAAGAAGAAGTGACTGCTGCCTGGCCCAGCCACACCTTGGCGAATACGCCCCATAACCCCTACCCAGCCCTTCCATCCCAGGCTTTAATGATGACTAAAATAAAAAACAAAAACATTGCCAGGCGTTGGTGGCGCACGCCTTTAATCCCAGCACTTGGGAGGCAGAGGTAGGCGGATTTCTGTGAGTTCGAGGCCAGCCTGGTCTACAAAGTGAGTCTAGGACAGCCAGAGCTGTTATACAGAGAAACCCTGTCTCGAAAAACCAAAAAAAAAAAAAAAAAAACATTTTAAACCGTACTCAAGGGCTCACCCTTCAACAGACATGTCTGCTCCGAGCTGAGGTTGTGTGTGTGCTCGGGAGCACAGCATCCCGAGGAGGGAGTAAACTTTTTTTTTTTTTTTAAGATTTAATTTTATACATATGAGTGCTCTATCTGCATGTACACCTGCATTCCAGAAGAGGGCACCAGATCACATTGTGGTTGGTTGTGAGCCACCATATGGTTGCTGGGAATTGAACTCAGGACCTTTGGAAGAGCACTAGGCAGTGCTCTTAACCGCTGAGCCATCTCTCCAGCCCCGAGGGAGTAAACTTTGGGCCCCATCTTCCCACATCTTCACTGGTCCCAGCCCAGAAGCTACTGTGGCTGCCCTGGGACTCTCCATCCACCCACAGCTTCTGCCCCCATGCTATGAACCATGGGGGGGGGGGGGCAGCAACCCATTTTTTGTTGTTTAGATTGTTGCAGAACTTTTTAAAAGTATTAGTTGCTAGAATTTCATAAATTGAGAACTATCCCACAAAAACTTAACAGCCTTTCTATAACAATCTCATCCCCTGACATTCCAGTGTCCAGGCCCTGTGTCTCCCATTGTATAGCAGCAACCACCCTACAACTTTATTTTGGAAGTATTCCTATGTAGCCCAGGCTGGCCTTGAACATATGTTGATCCTCCTGCCTCTGATTTCTAAATGTTGACATTACAAGCTGGGCATGACTGACCTCTGCAGGTGATGATCACACATGTCCCCAGGCCTGTATAAGCCTAGTCCCTTCCTGCAGCATGCCCACCCTTCCACAGGCTAGAGGCCATCTGACAAAGGTGGGATGCCCACTGGGCTCCCTGGAATGCTCAGGAAGGGAGGCTGAAGGCCCTTCCCCATCATCCAGGGAAGGATACATGACCTTGGGTGAAGCTTTGAGGCCCAGGGCCCTGCCACAGTACAGTGACATGCACTGTACTCAGCAGCCTGGGCCTGGGCATCTGCAGACCTCAGCCTGGCTCTGGCTGCCTTTTCCACTTGGTTCCTCTCTAAGCCCTTTTTTTGTTTTGTTGGGGGTGGGGATTGCTGGAGATTGAACCCAGGGCCTCATTCATGTATGCTAGGCAAATACTTCACCACCAACCTTCCTCCCTGGCTCCTAACATGACAATTGCTAGCAAAGGACTCTCACTGTATCTTGATCTGGCAAGAAGCACCCGCCCTCCTATGTGTGGAGTTCCAGGACAGAGACAGAACTTGGGTAGGTGAGCCATTATTTGAGGTCTATATCCTCAGACTTCAGCAGCCACCATCATCTCTACCACATCGTCTAATCACCCAGTGTCCTGTTTAACTCTTTAAATTGACTGAGATCTTTACTTAAGTGGGGGAAGCAACAGGCCATCAGATTTTGGTGAGTTAAATATATTTAATACATGGACTAAATACATGAATATTAAAATAACGTCTCCCCATGTTCCACCCTTGGGGTCCATACACAGCCCAGAACACTCCCTTCAGGCCCCTAGACCTCTGTAGAAACTGAATCCTGAGCAGAGAGCTGGAGTTTGGCGCTAGGGACATCCTGAGCTTGAGGGGACAAAGTATGACCCATCCTAGTAGGCAAGGAGAGGAGCCCCATGGAGGGCTCCTCCCGCACTTGGGGGCCCTGGAGATACTAGTCCCCAGAGGATCCCACCTGAGCTGAGACCTGGCTGTGAGTCAAAGGCTTACCTGGTAAGAACTTCATTTCCAAGGAGGTTTTGGCTTGGGGGGGCCAGCCCCTTGCTGAGAGGCAGCTGGCCCTGAAACACTGCCTGACCATGCCTTGGGAGTGACCAGGGAACTCTGGACAGTCACCCCTGATGTGGAAGGACGGGGACTCCAAGGCCCATTGGTCTGGGGGACACTGGAAGCTGGACGACCCATGCTGGGGACAGTTAGATGGGTGAGTGAATGGGAATGTCTCCTCCCCAGAGAGCGGGGAGCATCCAACCCATCCTGGGGTATCTTCTGGGAGCCTGTGGCCACTCTGGGCTCCGTCCTGGAAAGTCCAGCTGGGTGAATGGCTCGCACTGGGGTCTCCCTGGGGCGAGGTGAGTGGCTGCCCCTTGGGGTGGCTGGTGGTGTCCAGAAGAGGGTCAGGAGCTTGGCAGCATCCCCCATGGCTGTCCGAGACCCCTCCTTGCTGGTGCCCTGTGGCTGTGAGCCGAACAGTGACTCATCACAGTAGGATGGGGTGTGGCCAATCAACCTGGAAAAGGGAAGCATACAGTGACCTGGGTTGCTGACCCTAAAGGCCTCTACAATCTCACTCCCCACCAGATGCTGAAAGCAGCAGGAGCCTGCCTGGCACCCTCAGGGGCCCTGAATTATTCTTCAATAGGCTGACAGGTTGACAAGGTATCAGCCCAAAAGCAGCTTGGGACTTTTCTCCCTCTTCTCCTGGAGACAGAAGAACATGTTGGGGAGGGGAGCAGTCCTAAGAGGGACCCTCACCTGGAGCACCTCATATAAGCCCCACCATCAAGAGTCCCAGTTACAGCTATTCCTTGGTATAATGGGGGACCACTCCAGGAGCCTCTGTGAATATCTGTACATGCTCAAGTCTTGTGCATCAGATGACAGACACCCTCAGGAATCTACTCAGCTTCAGATTAATGGAGTAATTAGGTCCATTAAGTGTTATATAAACAGTCATCATACTTAGGTTTAGGAACAACAAAAAACTCTATTAAGAGCGTGGGCCAGGGGCTGGAGAGATGGCTCAGCGGTTAAGAGCACTGCCTAGTGCTCTTCCAAAGGTCCCGAGTTCAATTCCCAGCAACCACATGGTGGCTCACAACCATCCACAATGTGATCTGGTGCCCTCTTCTGGAATGCAGGTGTACATGCAGATAGAGCACACATATGCATAAAATAAATAAAATAAATCTTTAAAAAAAAAAAGAAAAAGAGCGTGGGCCAGTAAGATGGCTCAGTGGGTGAAGGTGCTTGTGGCCAAAACTGACAACCTGAGTTTGATCCTCAGCACCCACATGACAGGAATAAAGAATTGACTCCCACAAGTTGTCCTTGACTTCTGCCAGTATACCCTCCTCCCATACAAAAATAACCAAACACAAATGTACTTTCCAAAAAAGTCTGTATGAACTCAGCAGAGATGCATTTTTTTTTTTGCCTAAATAGTTTTTTCCCCAAGAATTTCCTTTAAAGATTTAAAAATTTTATTATTACTGTGTGTGTGTGATATGGATAAGTGGGTGCATGTGCAGACCGCTGCACACATGTGGAGACCAGAGGTCAGCTCTGTGGAGTTCTCTTCCACCTTTATGAAGGTTCCAACAATTGCCAGTCACCAGGCTTTCAAAGCATGAAGCTTTACCCACTGAGCCATCCCATCAAGCCAACACTGCCATTTATCAAGACCTTCCTAAGCATTCAGTTGCTGTACCAAGGTATTCCCCACTGTCACTTAACGGGAACATTCATTCCATATGCCAAACGAATAAAAAGCAGCTCAGAGATGTCAAGGTGCTTGCCCGTGGCCACACAGCATGTGAACAGCAGCAGGCTGTGCCAGGAAGCCTAATGACTACTATGATGGCCAGTTTCATTTGTCAACCTGGCAGGATCTGAATTCACCTGTGAGGAGAGTGGCAGGATCAGGTTGGCTCGTGGGTCTGCCTACAATGGGTCTTCCTCTTAGTACTACTGTTTTATGTGCATATGCCTGCGTGCAAGTCTATGCACCATGTGTGTGCCTGGGATGTCAGAAGAAGGGTTCAGTCAGAGGTCCTGGGGCTGAATGGAAGGAAGAGAGTATGCTGAACAGCAGGCATCCAATGTGACCAGCTGTCTCCAGCCTCTGCTGCTGCAATTTCTTATAACTACGGAGTATAACCTAAACCATGAGCCGGAATAAACCTTTTCTCGCCTAAGTTCCTTCTGCCAAGACTATTTTATCACAGCAACCAGAAAAGAGACCAAGAAGCCGGGTGGTGGTGGCACACGCCTTTAATCCCAGCACTTGGGAGGCAGAGGCAGGTGGATCTCTGTGTGTTTGAGGCCAGCCTGGTCTACAAAGCGAGTCCAGGATAGCCAGAGCTGTTATACAGAGAAACCCTGCCTCAAAAAACCAAAACAAAACAAAACAAAAAAAAAAATAGAAAGAAAAGAGACCAAGACATTCACCCTTAAGTACAGGAGTGCACTTCCACCATTACCTGTATTTGTTTTTCTTCCTTGGCGTGAGATTCTGGGTGCTGCCCCTGGAAGGGGTCGACTCACAGTATCCCTTGGCCAGAGAGACTTTCTGTGGTCCCGGGCCCACTCCTCTCAATCTGTTACAATTCTGTACCCACGGTGGGTCAAAGTCTGGTAGAGGAGGCCGGGTTCCCGTTGGGCTGCCAAACAGGGTCTCGTCCACATAGGACGCCCTGGCCTTGACCCTGTAGCTGCTGGGGCTCCGGTGCTGAAGGTGAAGCGCCTGCATTCCGCGGTGGGCCAGTTCCACCGGGGTCTTCACATTGCCCAGTGAGTGTGCTCTGCCGGCCAGACTCAGCCTCCAGGGCTCCCTGTGAAAGGGGTCAGAGTGAGCTAAGGGCAGGGCCAGGTAAGTAACAGTGGGAGCCTGAAGTCCCAAGCCCAAGGGCAAAAAGGTCTTTTTCCTGCTGAGGGAAAGCGACTGGTCTTTCTCAAAAGGGGACTGTTATTCAGTGGGCACCATGGAAATGCTTTACTTGCCCCTCCCCAACCCGGTTTCATGTAGCCCAAGCTGTGCTGGAACTCACTATATTATACTATACTATATACCAAGAATGACCTTTAACTCCGGTTCCTACCGCTTCTATTTCCCACGCAGAACTGCACGATCGCCTGGCGTCTGAGGCGCATGGGTTCGAACCCCGTGCTTTGTGCATGCCGCAGGCTAAAAAGACACTCCTGTCTTTTTAGTTGTCAACACAGGGGAAAATACCGTCAGCAAATATTTAATGAATAAATAGATACACACTTTTAGTCTACAGTGTATGCTCAACAAATATTTATAGTACTACAGGCGTGCAGAGGGATGGCACCAGCCAGACAAACTAATTATGGTGGGAGAGGGAAAGGAGTTCCCAAGCCACCGTCTCCCCCATGCCTACCTTGTGCAAAGCGCTTTGCAAAGGTGAGTTCTAGTACTCGCCAACAGCCCCGTTCGTTCTCTCAGATTAAATCCATTTTCCCGATCACAACTCAGGCTCCAAACAGCGAAGTAGCACGCACCAGACAGCTTACAAAGCTGAAAATGCAGGCGTCTCGGACACTCCGGCGCTTTTGCTACCGGGGCCTTTTGCTACCTTTGGTCAGCAAGCTCCGGCCCCGCCACAGATTCCCGCACAGTACAGCACCCGCAGCGGTGCCACAGCGACTAGCGCCCACGCGCGTCCCGCACTGGGCAACAAGAGCGATGCCCCGCCCCTGCGCAGCTGGTACGTCCCTTCCCCTCCCGCCCCGCACAGATGGTACGTTCCGCAGGCCACACCCCCGGATCGTTTGTCCATCCCTTAGGCCCCGCCCCTCAGGGTCCGGCTTTGTGTAGTTGGTACATTCCTCAAGTCCTTCCACCCGCTCAGTTGGTATGTCCCTCAAACCCTGCTCCCAGTACAGTTGGTACATCCCTCCGGTCTTGATTCTCGCACAGTTGGTACGTCTTCTAAACATCTATCACGGTTCAGTTGGTATATTCCTCAGATTCCACCCTCACTAGTTGGTAGGTCCCTCAGGCCCCGGCCTCGCCCCGCTGGTACAGCCCTTAGGCCACGCCCCCGTCTTGTTGGTTCTTCAATCAGGCCTCGCCCCATTGGTGAAGCCACGTTGACGTTCTGTCTCCAGCGCAGTTGATTGGCCCCTCAGGCCCCTGCCCTCCACCCCTGATTGGTCCCTCAGGCCGCGCCCTACAGGGTGAAGCCTGAATCCCGATGCCACTGGTGCATCCCACAGGCTCCGCCCCCGCACAATCTGTGCATCTCTTAGGCCCCGCCTTCTTCCGGGTCTGAGTATCCGGCCCGCATGGCTGCCGGCAAACGCGTGGGGCCCGGCCTGCGGTCGCGTTCTGCCATGGCGCCGTGGAAGAAGAAGGGGCTGCGGAAACGCCGAACTGGGGCTTCCCAGGCCCGCGACAGCGACTCGGAGGACGGCGAGTTCGAGATCCAGGCGGAGGATGACGCCCGGGCGCGGAAGGTAAGAGCGCGGTGTCCCTCATCGGGACCTCGGCCTGCTTCCTTCCGCTTGTCCGTCTCACTGATCGGGGATTCTCATTGGGTACCTTCGCACAAGGGGCGGGGTCCAGTGTAAGAGGCCAATGGAAAGTGCAAGTGCGGAAGGTCCGCTTGTGTTTGGGGCGGTCTTAGGAGATAAAATAAAGGAGAGGCCGGACTAGACCTCCGAGAAACTGGTCATTAACTAAACTAGTAGCATTTAGAAACGGTTGTCGTGCTTAAGTTGCGCAGCCCTCGTCAGTACTGTCAGAGCGAACGGGAGGATTGAAACTAGGGATGGTCTTGTTCCAAGTGTACGCACGTGGGGAGGGAATCGGGTGTGAGCGGCAAGCGGGGTGGGGGGGCAGAAAAGCTTACCGTTCGAGACGCCCACCGACCTGTATATCTAGGTGTACAGCGGGTATATCTATCTATTCCTCCATTTCTCCTCTCCAGCGCAGCCGGTGAGCTGCACTCAATAGGTGGCTAGTAAATGTGCAGAAACTGCTAAAGGCAATGACAACGCAGGTAGTCATTGCCAAATACGAGAATACTGCCCACGTGGTTCAGACCAAGGGTTTTGCTGAGGCCCAGCTCTGTACCGGCTGTGACACTTAGGGAAGTTGCTCAACAAACTCAGCTTCTGTTCTCTGAATGTAGCTCAGTTGGTACAGCACTTGCTTAGCGTGTACATAGCTCTAGGTTTGAGCCCAGTCACCACATAAATACAGGTGTAATTCTAGAGCCCTAGCGCCTAGTGGTGGAGGGTCGTAAGTTCAAAGCCACCCTTGGTTATATAGTGTGTTGGTAAGAGCTGTACCACCAATCTTGAATATTTTGCTTTACAAAAGACATAAAGGGCCGGGTGTAGTGGGGTACAACTTTAATCTCAGCACTGGGGAGGCAGAGGCAGGCAAATCTCAGAGTTCAAGGCCAGCCTGGTCTACAGGGTGAGTTCCAGGATAACCAGAGCTACACAGAGAAACCCTGTCTCGAAAACAAACAAAACAAAAAAGACATAAAGGGTCCTCCAACCTGGGAAACACTTATTAAACATCTATCACACACTTAATGTAAATAGTACTAGGAGAGCAGCTAAGTCCACATTATACCCCCACCCCAAAAAGACAGTATCTTTGTGCAGTGAAATGAAACCAGAATACTGCGTGGGAAGCAGAGTTTGTCAACTTAGAGTCAGTGGGACAGTCACTTTCATTCCTCTCTCCCCCACCTTTAGTTTTGGAAGGGTTGGAGACCAAACCCAGGACCCTATATGTGCTAGGCATGCGTGTCTCTTTCAAGTAATCTTGGCTTAAACATACGGGGAAAAATTCCCCAAGCAGAATGCTTAAACTAGTAACAAAATCCCAAATGAACAAAGCTTAACAATTGTCAGGAAAGTTATTTGTATTTATTTATGCATTTGTTTTGAGACAGGGTCTCTGTAGCCCAAGCTGACCTTGAACTCACAGTGATCCTCCTGCTTCTGCCTCCCAATTGCTAGGGCTATAGGGTGAACCATCACAGCCCATCATATTAAAGTGTTAGAAAGGGTCTCTTGTAGCCTGAGTAGGCTTGGAGTCACTGAGGAGCATAGAATGGTACTGTTTTCTTGTTCCTCCTGCCTCCCAAGTGCTGGGATGACAGGTGTGTGCCACCACGTTCTCTCTAAGGCCTGTAATAAATTATACAATCATCTCCATCAAAGGCTTTAAAATTTAAAAGTTAGTTGATGAATTTCATCAAAAGAACTCCAGGGCTGGGCATGGTGGCACACACCTTTAATCCCAGCACTTGGGAGGCAGACTCAGGCAGATCTCTGTGAGTTCAAGGCTAATCTGGTCTACAAAGTGAGTCCAGGACAGCCAGGGATACACAGAGAAACACTGTCCCATTAAAAAAAAACAAAATAAAATAAAAAACCAAAAAAAGAAGAAGTCCAGTGAAGGAATTGACTGTGGTGCCACACACCTGTCATTTCAGCACTCAGAAAGTGGAAGCAAGAGGATTGGGTTTCAGAAGGGCAGCTTGGGTACAGGAGACCCTGTCTGGAAAAGACCAAAAACAAAACAGAAATATTATTAGAAGACACATAAAATACGTTATTTATAAGCCAGAAAACAGGTTGAGAGGCCAAGGAGGTGGAAATGCTTAGCTTGCTTATAAGCCAGAGTACCTGAATCTGATCTCTGGAACCTACCTTACAAGGCACAATGTGGAAGCTGGAGAGATGACTCATCAGTTAAGAGCACTGGCCGCTCTTTCAGCAAATTGGGGTTCAATTCACCCAGTTCCAAGGGATCTAACATTCTCTTCTGATCTCCTTGGGTACCACGTAGTGCACATAATCTGTGTAGGCAAAACACCAATACATTTGAAGAGTGGGACATGATGGCAGGCATCTGTAATCCCAACATTCCTAGGGTGGATCCACATGGAAGGTGGGGACAGGAGAATTGCTGAGAAGCTCACATATCAGCTACAGGAGTGCACCAACGACAACAATGAGGGAGACACTGCTTTATCAGAGTGGAGAGAGAGCTGACTTCTGAAAGTTGGCCTTGGCCACCATACACCCAGGCCTCCGTGCATGTATGCCTCCACATTTTAAAAGAACATGGCATAAAAGCTTAAGATAGCACTTTGTCCAGTGAGAACGTTGTGGAAGGAAATGGTCTATTTCTGTATTGCTCAGTGTAGTACCCACCAAATATGCCATCATAAATAACCGTGTTTGTCTCGCGCCACCAAATCTCTGGTGTTTAGTTACAGAATCTGGATTTGTCTTATATTTATAGCTACATGACAGTAGGCTTAGGGCCCCTTCTGAGACAGATGAAATAATGAAATAAGATTCAGGATGAAAATGAGAAAAGAATAGAAATAGACATAGGCCAGGCCTGTGATTCCAGCTGCTTAGGAGGCGGAGGCAGGAGGATTACAAGTTCAAGGCCAGCCTGGGCTACATGAGGAGTTCAAGGCTAGCCTGGACAATTTAGTGAGACCTGTCTCAAAAGTAAAGAGTAAAAAGCAGGCTGGGGATGTAGTTCAGTGGTAGACTGTTGCCTAATAAGTGCAGGGTCCTGGCTTCCGTCCATGGGACCATTAGGACAACAGAAACATTTGGTGGAGAGATAAAGTGAGATAAAAATTTTTATAAGGAATAGAAAGAATAAATTAAAAAAAATTAGTCAGAAGTAGGAAATGAGGTCCATGTATAGTGGCGTACTACGCCTTTAATCCCAGCACTTGGAAGACAGAGGTAGGTGGGGCTCTGTAAGGTTGAGGCCAGCCTGATCTACACACACACACACACACACACACACACACACACACACACACCCACCCACCCACCCCTCTCCCCTTCAGCATCGGCTTCTCCTGGCCAAGCCTGGATCTTTTACACCCCACACCCTTGAGCTCAGTTTCTAGAAGGGTGTGCTCAGGCTCAGGGATGAGGCTGTGCTGCTGGTTGGAAGGGACTGCAGCTCTGGCAAGCCCTGTGGTCTCTCTGCAGAACTAAACCTGTACCTCTGCCACAGCCTGGTCCAAGGAGAGCTTGTTACAGAGCTCTACCAGAGCTGCAGTGATGCCAGCTCTCTATTCCTCCCTCACAGCTAGGCCCTGGCAGAGCCTTGCCCTCCTTTCCTACCTCAGAGTGTGTATCAGATGTGGAGCCTGACACCCGGGAGATGGTGCGAGCCCAGAACAAGAAAAAGAAGAAGTCTGGAGGCTTCCAGTCCATGGGTATGTAAACAGGCTGGGTAGCAGGGGCCCTGGGGAGGAGTCTGGGGTGGGTGGAGGGTGCTATCACCCTGCCTTCTGCGCTTTGGTAATGATGTCTTCTGTAGGCCTTGCAGTGTGGTAGGTGTCAAGTAGACTGAGGCAGTAGCAACAAGTAATCTTTCACAGCAGCTTGGAAAGGCAGAGGAGGTGGCAGAGGGTTCAGTGTTGGACAGGAGGACAATCTAGAAGGGATGGACAGAGGATGATGGGATAGTGCTGAGACGCTTGTGTGACAATTACATCCCTTGACCGAGCAGCAACTGCCCAAGACAAGGATTGAGACACCCACTGAATGACATGCCAAGACTACATAGTAAAATCCTGTCTCACAAAACAAAAATATAGACAGAAGTTTATCATCTACAATATGCAAAGAGTTCTTGGAAATCAGTAAGAAAAGGACAGAAGCCCTGGTAGAACAGGGTGAAGAAACTGAATAGTTGACTCACAAAAGTGATTTAGATGGCTGTTTGGATCAAAAGCAAAGTGCTGACTCTTGATCATCAGGGGGACCAAGCAGGGACATACATGTATAGGTGGGGTGAAAAGGAAGGGTTGGCCAGACAGCAGAGAGAACTGTTTGCTGATCTTTAGGCTTCCTCCTGCTGCCTCCCAGGTTCTTAGTCCAGGTCTGTTTGATTCCCAAGGGCCACTCTCCCACCTACACTGGCCCCATTTCCCAACATCCCTTTCTAACACCTGTCAAATTGTCACAAGCCTATAATCCCAGGACTCGGGTACAAGCAAAGACCCCAAGTTGAAGGCCAGTGTGAGGTTACATAGCAAGACCTTGTCTTAGAAAACGTGACGTGAGATGGGCTTGGTGGCACATGCCATTAAGCCCAGCAGTTGGGAGGCAGAGGCAGGTGGATCTCTGTGAGTTCGAAGCTAGCCTGGTCTACAAAGCGAGTTCCAGGACAGCCAATACTTTTACACAGAGAAATCCTATTTCAAAAAACAAAAAAAGAAAAGAAAAAGAAAAAAAGAAGAAGAAGAAAACTTGTCATGAGAGAATTCCAGCAGAGGTTGGGCAAGGCAAAGTTCCTTTTACCTTCTTTTTTTTTTTTTTTTTTTGATTTTTCTTTTTTTTTTTTTGGTTTTTCGAGACAGGGTTTCTCTGTTTAACAGCTCTGGCTGTCCTGGACTCGCTTTGTAGACCAGGCTGGCCTCGAACTCACAAAGATCCGCCTGCCTCTGCCTCCCAAGTGCTGGGATTAAAGGCGTGCGCCACCACCGCCCGGCTTTTTTTTTTTTTTGATTTTTCAAGACAGGATTTCTCTGTATATCTCTGGCTGTCCTGGATTCACTTTGTAGACCAGGCTGGCCTCAAACTCAGAGGTCTGCCTGCTTCTGCCTCCCAAGTGCTGGAATTAAAGGCGAGCGCTACCACACCTGGCTTACCTTCCATTTTTTGTTTCTTTCTTTTTTCTCTCTGTGTGTTGGTGGACAACACAATCCCTTGTCCTGTAATGTCTGGTGGCCACTGTGGACCCCAGGACCCTGACCACTACCATGTCTCTCCTAGGCTTGAGCTACCCTGTGTTCAAAGGGATCATGAAAAAGGGCTACAAGGTGCCAACACCCATCCAGAGAAAGGTAAGGGGCCAGAGGGCAACCTCTGTGTCACAGTGGCCATGTGACAGCTGCTCCTGGCCCCAGCTGTCATCTTGCTAGCCCTCTTCTATGGCTGAAGCTCTATGTGAGGTAGCCATTTCATGGGTCAGAAGGTTGGGCCCAGCAGAGCTGGGGCTTGATCGTAGCTCTCTGCCTCTTGTCATGCTGAGCCTGCCCACGCAGCTTACAAGTTCCCCATGATCACCCAGCACTTGCAGTTGTGGAATGGGAGGCAGTCTCCTGGCACAGGAGCTGGGGTGCTCATTTCTAGAGGAGTGCTGATAGGCTTACGTGAGAATAGATGTAGAGGCCTGTGGCTCACCCGTGCCCAGCCATGCTGGGGCCAGAGCACACACTGCCTCCATTGTGTGTCTGACAGACCATCCCTGTGATCTTGGATGGCAAGGACGTGGTGGCCATGGCCCGGACAGGCAGCGGCAAGACAGCATGCTTTCTCCTCCCCATGTTTGAACGGCTGAAGGCACGCAGTGCACAGACGGGGGCTCGGGCCCTTATCCTCTCGCCAACCCGGGAGCTGGCCCTGCAGACCATGAAGTTCACTAAAGAGGTATGGGTAGCTGGGCCTGGTGGGGAGCCATGAAGGGGCAGAGGTGGTGGGCACTCACCTGTCTTTGATCCCTCTGTCTCCCTCTCTCCACAGCTGGGCAAGTTCACTGGCCTCAAGACTGCCTTAATCCTGGGCGGGGACAAGTAAGGGCCCATCACCCTGTATCCCAGCCTCTCCGTGCAGACACACCCCTGTGCCTCAAAAGTTCCCTTTGTAGGCCTGAGTTACTAGTCAGTAGCAGCAGCTTCTCTGCATGTTCAAACAAGCTGGCCAGGGGACATGTGGTAGAAGCTGGGACAGGTCCCTCTGCTGATTGTACAGGACGCCATTCTCTGGGTGCCTTGCTGAGTCTGCGGTTGGTTCATACTGCTCACCTGTTCCAGCTTCTACAAAGGGATGTAATCTGTGATTGTCAGAAAGCCTAGCCTTCCCCAGCTCCACAGACCCAGGATCCCAGCTTCTGCAGCTGCCCCAGGGGTGCTTCTGAGGAAGGCAGGAACAGGCACTTAGCCATCAGGGAATCTGTTCTAGGTGAAGCCAGTAGTTCCAAGCTGAGTCACTAGGGGGTGCTGTGGGTTAGCAGCACCTTTGCTGTGGGGAAGCCAGGGTCTTGAGGTTCTCTGTTGCAGCTCAGTTGGGGCAGTGCGTTGGTAGGTGCCATTTCTTACTTCCATTCCTGTGCTGTGTGTCCCCTTGGTGAGGTATGGGGATGCTTGGCTATCGGGTAGGGGAGGGCCAGACTCAGAAGCTCTGTCCTCAGGCTGACCCTACTTTCTCCCTAGAATGGAAGACCAGTTTGCAGCCCTGCATGAGAACCCCGACATGTGAGTTGTTGATGAAAGGTGTTGCTCTGGGGTCCCTTCCCAGAGAGTAGAGTGGAGGGTGCTGAGGGCTGTGGTGGGCCCTGCACCTGGGGTGGCCTGACCTGTGTACCCCTTTAGAATCATCGCTACCCCTGGGCGGTTGGTGCATGTGGCTGTGGAGATGAACTTGAAGCTCCAGAGTGTAGAGTACGTGGTTTTTGATGAAGCAGACAGGTGAGTCCTGGATAGACCTCTAAGCAATTCTCAAGGTTGTCCTCGTGGCCCAGGAAGCAGACAGAGGGGAGGTTACAAGATAATAGCTCTGCCTAGGGAGACCTGATGTATGTTTGAGTAGTCCCTTCCCTGGGGCGTCTACACCCAGGGAATTTTCAGCTTATGTCTTAGTACGGAAAAGAATGTTACCTTCAACACTAGCTAAGAGTGCTTGCAGAGGATGCATAAGGCCATTCCCCAGCACTGGAAAAACAGACAGACAAAGATTAACAGTAGCACGTGGCAGGAATTCTGGAGTGAGGGTAGCCAGGTTTCAAGCTCTTTAGGGTAGAAGCCCCTCTCCTGACCATCCATGCCCACCACTTCCTGCAGGCTCTTTGAAATGGGGTTCGCTGAGCAGCTGCAGGAGATCATAGGCCGCCTTCCTGGGGGCCACCAGACGGTGCTGTTCTCGGCCACACTGCCCAAACTGCTGGTGGAATTTGCCCGGGCAGGTGAGCCCGTGGGGTGTGGTGCTCGACTCAGGGTAGAGTCTGCAGTCTTCCCCTCGGTGACCCCTGCAATCTCTTCCATCCCCTAACAGGCCTCACAGAACCCGTACTCATCCGTCTGGATGTGGAGGCCAAGCTCAATGAGCAGCTCAAGGTGAGGCAGTATTGGGCCCTTTCCCTAGGCCAGTGGCCAGGTGGAGTCTGCTGGCCCGTGGCTAGGAGCCCACATCCATCCTTCTCCCTGCAGACCTCCTTCCTCCTTGTGCGTGAGGACACCAAGGCTGCTGTGCTCCTCTACCTGCTGCGTAATGTCATTCGACCCCAGGACCAGACTGTGGTGTTTGTAGCCACAAAGCACCATGCAGAGCTCCTCACAGAGGTGAGCAGGGCCTCTTAAGGAATGGAGAGACTATTTGGGATCTCAAACCAGCCTCATCCGGGGCCTGGAGCTGCTCTTCCAAGGGAGGCCACCAGAGGGCGGCAACAGAGCAGCCATGAACCTGGGTGGGGCTTTTTCACACACTTGACATCAGAAAACACCAGTGAACTGTCAGGGCCAGTTGTTCAGGTGCCGCTACTCTCCGCACACCCCAGCTGGTCTTGGCCTGTCTGGGATTCTGTCCAGATCATCTTCAGCAACTACCAGTTGTCTTGGATTTTTTGGGGTGGGTTTTCAGTTTGCAGTATGCCTGGTATCTAGTCATAATGCTAGCTTGTTAGTGGTGTGAGGCATCCCTGGCCTTTGTGCATTCACACCTGTGTGACCCTCAACTAGATGCAAGTCTGGGGCTCCCTCTCCACTGTCTCACACCCTAGCAGCCACACCTGGCACTGTTGAGAACACGGGTGCCTGGGTCTCGCTTACTTGACATGTTAATGGTGCCTTCTTCCTCCCCCGGGTGTCTGAGACCAAAATAGTAACATTGAGAGAGCGGTTGAGCCGGACGTGGTGGCGCACGCCTTTAATCCCAGCACTTGGGAGGCAGAGGCAGGTGGATCTCTGTGAGTTTGAGGCCAGCCTGGTCTACAAAATGAGTCCAGGACAGCCAGGGCTACACAAAGAAACCCTGTCTCAAAAACAAAAAAAAAAGAAAGAAAAATAGAAAGTAGTTGATGCTGTCACGGGCTTCCTGTGTTTCAGGCTCAGTCCTCAATGGTGCATTAACCCAGTTACTCCTGCCTGTGAAGCACAGAGAGGCTGAGTAATTTGCCCATAGTCACGCAAGATCCTTAAGCCAGCCCTCTGTATGCCTTGTGTCCTGTGATACTCCAACAACCTTTCAGAGCTGGGAGGTGGTACTCATGCCCAGCCTCCAGCCCTCACTCCTGCAAGGTTCCTCACCTCTGCCTTTACTCTGAGCAGTTGCTGACAGCCCAGGGTGTGAGCTGTACCCACATCTACAGTGCCCTGGATCAGACAGCCCGCAAAATCAACTTGGCGAAGTTCACACACAACAAATGTTCCACCCTCATTGTGACCGACCTGGCCGCCCGGGGCCTGGACATCCCACTGCTGGACAATGTCATCAACTATAGCTTTCCTGCCAAGGGCAAGCTCTTCCTGCACCGAGTGGGTGAGGAGCCTGACTGCACTGGTGGGCACAGGGAGGGGCAATGTGTTATGCTGGCAGCTGGGAATTTGGGGAAATTGAGGCCTTAAGCAGTGTTTATTGGGTGGGTAGATCCTGACAGATAACCCCCAGCGCTCAGAGTTTCCTTTCTTTCAGTGTTGATAACGGAACCTATGGTGTTGCTCATGCTGGGCAAGCTCTGCCGTCGACCACACTGAGTTGTGTGCTGTGTTCATAAATGCAGATAGATTAGAACATGCATGGGGGAGAAGCTGGGCACAGGGTTTCTTAGGGCTGTTCTCTGTGTGACTGAACGTGCTTGGATTCATAGGCACTGCCGTCAGGCAGAGGAAGGGCAAAGGTGTGAGGACAGCTGCTGGGGGTGGTCTGTGTCCTGTCACTTCAATGGCAGGCTCACAGGAGACCCTGACCGTGTCTCCTGCTGTGAGTCCCAGATCATGTCCTTGCTGGTGGCTGCCTGCTGTCTCCAAGGCTCCTTTGCTTTCTGGACAGTTGGCTCTCCAGCTGGGGGGTTTCCAGAGGTGCCAGGGGAATTCCTCAGGTGCCACATGACAGACCACTCCCACTGAAACCTGCAAATGAGGGGATTTTTTTTTTCCCTCTTTTCGTGAGGGGATGTGGTGTTTGCCTAAAACAAGGGAGAAAGCTGGGCATCATGGCGTACGCCTGGCCACTGCACTCAGGATGCTAATGCAGGAGGATCAGGAGTTCGAGGCCTGCTGGGCATCATGGCGTACGCCTGGCCACTGCACTCAGGATGCTAATGCAGGAGGATCAGGAGTTCGAGGCCTGCCAGGGCTACACAGATCCTGTCACAAACAACAAACCAAGCTGAAATGTGACACCTGCAGTTTACTTGACACAATGCTGGGATCACATTGAATTGTTTCTTTTAACGTCACTGTATAGCGTGACAGATGTTTCCATTTACTGTGATGTCATTCTTTGTGGGTGGCACTTCTTCAGTAAAGGGTAGTGAGCATTTTTATTTGAGGCACTATACCATCTTGGTTGTAGCTGTTCAGTCCACGGTGTTAGGAGGAAAGTTCCCATTGGAAATGTGTCAGTGAATAAGTATGCTGTGTGCCACTAAAACTGTATTGTATGAACAAGTGGTGGGCCAGGTGGAATTCAGCCTTTCCTCAGCTCTGTTTGTTTGCTTGTTTCTTGAAACAGGGTCTCTCTGTGTAACCCTGGCTCTCCTGGACTCACTGTGTAGACCAGGCTGGCCTTGAACTCACAGAGATCCCCCTGCCTCTACCTCCCGAGTGCTGGGATTAAAGGCATGCGCCACCACACCCAGCTTCCTCAGCTCTTTAATTCCCACTTGGTGTGGTCAGCAGCTGACATGTTTAGGAAGTTCTGGCCCAAACCTCTTTTTGTGAGAATTAGCAGTCTCAATTATTCCTTTCAGGACAACCTTCCCAAAGTGGGAGTCCCAAGGACTTTGAGCCCTGGTCATGAGCAGTACTTACTCTGGCTCTGCTCTCACTCTCTTGAGCTCTGTACCAACCTCTGCCCACTCCCAACTATCTATCCTGCAGGTGGGGACAGCAGTTCAGAAAAGGCCCTCACCTATCCATCCCTCAAGGAATTGGGATCTCTTGACTGAAATTCAACTTTTACCCCCACAGGTCGTGTGGCCCGAGCAGGCCGAAGTGGCACAGCCTATTCCTTGGTGGCTCCAGATGAGGTCCCCTACCTGCTTGACCTGCACCTGTTCCTGGGCCGCTCTGTTACTCTCGCCCGGCCTCATGAGGAGCCCTCAGGTGAGGCGAGACTGGACAGGGCTCAGGTCCCTGTGGAGTTCATGAGCAGGCAGGGGTGCAATGGTCTGGCTTCAGGAGGTGGCTACTGAGTCTGACCATAGAAGATCCCGCTCACCATGTCTTGGGAGATAGCTACAGGCACCTGAGTGGTGGCCTTGGGTGCTGGGACTACTCTTGGGCTGTTACTGCCAGAGTGGCAGTCTGTCTCTGCTTCTGTGTATCCCGGGGTCTGATTGAACATACCACTCTTAACATTCCCTCTTGTTTGTAGCTATTGTCCTGGGGTTCACAGGCCATGAGGGGATAGATTATAGGCTGACTCCTCAGTCTGCCCTTTGGCTGGCAGGTACAGTTGGCAGGGACGGTGTGCTGGGTCGGGTGCCACAGAGTGTGGTGGATGACGAGGACAGCAGCCTGCAGACGGCCCTGGGGGCATCACTGGAACTTCGAGGCCTGCATCGTGTGGCTGACAACGCTCAGCAGCAGTACGTGCGTTCACGTCCAGCACCCTCACCTGAATCCATCAAGAGAGCCAAGGAGCTGGACCTGGCAGAGCTGGGCTTGCACCCACTCTTCAGTGAGATTCCACAGGGTGGGATAGGTGAGGGTAGATTGGCCCTTCAAAACCCACCCTGGCCTTACACACTTCCTTCCCCTCCAGGCTCTCGCTTTGAGGAGGGAGAACTACAGCTCTTGAGGCTGGTGGACAGCATCAAGAACTATCGCACCCGCTCGGTGAGTGTACCCACAGAAAGTAGCTGGAGTGCGGGCCCCACAGCGGGGATTTCCTTCTGAGCTGGCAGCTTCCTAACATGACACACTGGTTAGTTGGTCACTCATGGATGCCCTTCCTTGTTCAAGAGCATTCCTGTGACCCACGGCAGGTGTGTGGGTCACCATTTCCCACCACTAAAGATAGATCGAATCTCCTTAAGGGCGTGGCATGTTCTCTGCATTTTAGAAGCCTGAGGAGCCATCCATTCCCAGCCTTGACCCTCCCTACCCCTCAGTCCTCATGGGTATCCATGGGCAGGCATATGCAGTGGGGTTCAGGTACAGAGGCAAGGGGAGCCCAGCCAGGTAGCCAGTAGCAAAAACAGCAAGGGAGTGACACAGAGGGAGCAATGGTTTCAAAGCCAAGTGCACTTGGTGTGAGGCCCTGATTCTGCCTTTTCCTAGCTGTGTGACCCACTTTCTCTAGGCCCCTCTCTAATTACGCAGTATTGATGCCAAGGGTTCCACCTTCCACAGTAAAGACTTGAGGGTTACCCATACAGGCTTCAGCTGGCTTAGGGTGGAGCTAGGGATGGGTGGGTAGTAGACAATTAACATGGCATCCCTTTTGCAGACCATCTTTGAGATCAACGCCTCAAGCAGGGACCCAAGTAGCCAGATGATGCGTGCCAAACGGCAGAGGGACCGAAAAGCTATCGCCAGCTTCCAGCAGGGGCGTCAGGAGAGGCAGGAAGGCCCAGTTGACTCAGTGCCCCAGAAGGAGCTGCCTCAGAAGGAGGAAGAGGAGAGCATGGCCGAGAGTGTGGAGGTGTGGGCTGCAGGGGCACCTGGAGCTGGGGGAGAGATAGCTAGGTCTCAGCAGCCTGTGGGACAGGCAGTGGTGCAGTCCTATCTCCCCATACTATCTCTGGAAATGGGGCACAGCCTCAGCTTGCAGTCTGCAGGAAGTGTGGTGTGGAGACTAAGGCAGGACGGCTGCAAGTTCAAAGCCAGCCTAGGCTACAGAGTGATACTGTCTCAGATAACTAAAGAGTTGGCTCAGCAGTTAAGAGCCAGTGCTGCTCCGGGTGTGTGGGCACATGCCTCTGATGCCAGCACTTGGGTGGCAGAGGCAGGCGGACCTGTAAGTTCAGGGCCAGCTTGTAAATAGCACATCTACAAACTTGAGACCCTGTCTCAACAGCAACAAAGCCCTTCTGTTCTCGCAGAGGATTTAAGTTCAGCTCCCAGCTGTAACCGATCTTTTAAATTATTATTTAACACTTATTTATTTAATACTAAATTCACTTATAACAAACACCAACAATTTCTTAACTATTAATCCTATAAATTCCTACAACCCCTTTAACCTATCCACTAAACCTATTGATAATTATAACAACCACTTTCATAACCTTTTAGAATGATACAGTCTCTGGGGCAGGTCCTCAGTCGTCAGGAACACAGTCTTTGTTGTAGATTCTTTAACACACTTAGCAGTCCTTTTTCTGGATCTCTCAGATGTAGGTTCGTCAGGGTAAGTTGGTTATTGCAGTCTCACCTTAAATAAGGCTTCATGCTTTCTTCTCTGTGGGAGACCCCAGCCGTCTGCAGGCCAACTTACTTCTTTTGAATCAGGAACTCAGCTGCTCTGCCTCAGTCCTTAAAGCCAGGCACCGTTTCCTTTAGGCCACTGTTTGGACAGATCAAACCCCTCTAGGCAAAAGCTGAGCCACAGGGTCCAGTCCTTGGCCTTTTGGTGTCTTGCTCAGGCTTTCTTTGCTCACCGGCTTCTTTCTGCTTCAGGGAGAGAGCTGGCCATCAATGGCCAGCCATTTTTTCAGCAGGACTCTTGGAGCTCTCTAGCATCAGGGGCCTCTTCTCTTCTGGGCTCCACGGACTGTCCTCAAATAGGAGGAACTCTGTTTCAGCTTAATTTGGGCTCCGCCCACTTAGCAGCTGAAAACAATGTCAGGCCAGATACTTTGTTTCTTCAATTCTATTGAGTCTTTCCTGTTTTCCTGACTTCAAACTTGTTTTTCAGTCTATTGAGTCTTTCCTGTTTTTGCTGACTTCATGCTGATAATGCTCTTCAGGCCCCGAATTAAGAGACAGTATCAGAAACTCCTATATATTTTCTAAATCTAATTTATCTAACCCCTACACCCAGCAGCACAATAGGTGACTCACAACTGTTGTAATTCCAGTGCCAGGGGATTCAGCACCCTCTTGTACACACACACACACACACACACACACACCCACACCCACACCCACACCCACACCCACACCCACACCCACACCCACCCCTACCTAAAATTAAAATCTTAAGAAGAAAGACAGAGTCCCAGATATTGTGACCTGGGCTGTGACTAAGCAGTACAGCCTGAGGTTCTGGTGGAAAAGATGCCCCAACAGGTGGGGCTGGAGGATGTTGGAGTATCCCACCCACATGGCAAGGGCCCCCTCCTACACCTCCACTCCATCTCCCTTGTCCCTTTGAGGCAGACAGTGCCTTGGTCTGAAGGCACAGCTACAAACCCCTGGATTTCTGTGCATCCTATTGTACAGAAGAAGCCAGGGCCGATGGTCAGGGCACTGGGTATCATTATTGCCAGCATCTGTCCTGTCCCTCCTGCCTGCACTGCTCTCAAGGCTGGGCGTTGGGTGTGCAGATGAGACCCTTGGAGGCCTAGGGTCTTGCAGGAGACCTCTTCTGGCAGATGAAAAGGGGAGTCCTGGCCCTTGGTTGTGGTGGGGATCCCCAAAGCTGCAAGGGTGATGCTGGGCCTCTGCTTGCCAGGGTATCTTCACAGAGGTTGTGGGCCAGAAGCGGCCAAGGCCAGGACACAACCAAGGAGCCAAGAGGCGGAGGGAGGAGGCCCGTCATCGAGACCAAGAGTTTTATGTCCCGTACCGACCCAAGGATTTTGACAGTGAGCGGGGGTGAGTATGAGTTTAGGGCCCAGTGTGGGGTAAACAAAGAGGATCTGGGCCACACTAATCAAATCTCCCACTTGAATCTGCAGGCTGAGTGTCGGTGGGACTGGAGGGGCGTTTGAGCAGCAGGTGGCTGGCGCAGTTCTTGACCTGATGGGAGATGAAGCACAGAACATGAGCCGAGGTCGGCAGCAGCTCAGGTGGTGAGTGACCAGTCCCTCTGCCACCGGGAGTGGCCTTCTGTGTCCCTTTTGGACTTCTCAAAGCTGGACAGTGACTCCTTCCTTCCCAGTCCCATACTCCTGGTCTGTTGTGTTCGGTAGCCTTTCCTGGCAAGCCTCTTACCTGTAATGCCCATGAGGACCCTGACTCAGCTCCCCCAACACACACAGGGCTGGAAAGGCATGTGAGGATTGAATCCCAAGTGCGTAGCCCCCACGCTCCTTTTGCGACCTTGGGTGGGGGGGGGGGGGGAGGCCAAGACACTGAGTGTTCAGTTCAGGCCAGGTGTTGCTGGCTGCTTTCCTTTAATCCTCTACTGGCAACAGGTGAGGAGCAAGTGAGGGAACAAGTTCCCCAAAGTAGACCTCCCATTTCCCTCACCTTCAGGGACCGGAAAAAGAAACGGTTTGTGGGGCAGTCAGGCCAAGAGGACAAGAAAAAGATCAAGACCGAGAGTGGCCTGTATATCAGCAGCTCCTACAAGCGCGACCTGTATCCTGAGGGGCGGAGCTGCGGGGCGGGTTAAGGGGTTGGAGCCGGTTGGCTTCCTGATCCTGAGTCCTGTAGGAGGGGTTGCATCCAGGGGGCGGGGCAGGTGTGCAGGTACCGCTGCGGAGGGAGGGTGGGGCCGTCTGCTGCGTCCAGATCCTGATTACTATAGGAGGGGCTACGGGGGCGGAGCCAGGAGGCTTCTAGCCACTAGAACTGCATTTGCCCAGGGTGCCAGGAGGCGGGTTGAGGAGGCTGGTGTACAGCTGCTGCTCTTGTAGGAGGGGCCGTGTCTGGGATGGTACCCCAGGCTTTCTGAACCTGATTGCTATAGGAGGGGCTTGGGGGAGGGCTGGGTGGGGAGGTTTCCAGCTGCTGGAGGTGTCCAGCTGTTGTTCCTGTAGTAGAGGATGTGTCTGGGATGGGGCTGGGCGGCTTCCTCAGCAGCCCCCTATAAGGGGCCTGCCTCAAGCTTGGATGCTGCTTGTCACTTCCTTAACGAGGCTCTCAGCTACCAGAAGTGGAAGCAGAGGCAGAAAATTGATGACCGGGACTCCGAGGAAGAAGGGCCATCTAACCAGCGAGGCCCTGGGCCCCGCAGAGGTGGAAAGCGAGGTCGTAGTCAAGGTGAGCAGGGCATGGGGTATAGTCTAAATAGGGGGAAAGCCCGGTGTGGTGAGGTGCAGGGACAAACATGAGGCAAAAGCTGAGCTCCAGGAGCTGGAGAGGTGGCTCAACGGTTAAGAGTACTGGCTGCTCTTCCAAAGGACCCGGGTTCAAATCCCAGCACCCACATGGCAGTTCACAACTGTCTGTAATTGTCTGGTGGTGGTGGTGCATACCTTTAATCCCAGCATTCAGGAGGCAGAGGCAGACGGATCTCTGAGTTCAAGGCCAGCCTGGTCTATAAAGGGAGTCCAGGATAGCCAAGGATACACTGAAACCCTGTTTTGAAAAAATAACAAAAACAAAGAAAACCAAAAGTTGAGCTCCCCAAAATCTCTGTGCTGACAGGTGGGTCCCAACCCCGAGCACCCAGTGCACCCACAGGCCGCATTCTCTCAGAACTCAAGACCAAGGAACAGATCCTGAAGCAGCGGCGCCAAGTCCAGAAACAGCGCTTCCTGCAGCGAGGGGGCCTAAAGCAGCTTTCAGCACGCAACCGCCGCCGAGCCCAGGAGCTGCGCCAGGGCGCCTTTGGCCGGGGTGCCCCCTCCAGGAAGGGCAAGATGAGGAAGAGGATGTAAGGAACCAGACTCAGCCCTGGGGCTTCGTAGTAGCCCTGGTGTGGACATCAAAGACATGCTTCCATGTGCTCACAGAAGCCAGTGTCTATGAGGAGTGGTGCTGGATGGCCACAGAAAGCAGCAGTTGCAGCCGGGTGTGGTGCACACCTTTAATCCCAGCACTTGGGAGGCAGAAGCAGGCAGATCTCTGAGTCCGAGGCCATCCTGGTCTACAAAGTGAGTCTAGGACAGTCAGGGCTGTTACACAGAGAAACCCTGTCTCGGAAAACCAAAAAAGAAAGAAAGAAAGCAACAGTTGCTTTTGACTGGGACATTAGGTGGGGCCTTGAAGAATGCATGGCTATGCAAAGCTAGGCAAACCAAGTCTGGAGCCTGCAGCTCAGCTGCTGCTGTTCCCTTGCATTCAGGGTTCAGAGGTCATGGCCATGTGGATGGGCCCTGGCTGCCTCTGGCCCAGTGTTGAGTTTTAATGTAATAAACTTTGTGGACTGCCTCTGGTAGACCAGGATTGTAGTTTACTTGGGGTGTTGGAAAGGAGCAATGTGGGTGGGAAAGTCTCAGCTGATGTAGTGGCTGAGAGCAGGTGGCCATGCCTGTGTGTCCCACTGGTCCCTGAGATGAGAAAAATGAGACGATCCAGTTTCCCAAGGCAGCTCAGGACGGCTGCACATGGAGGAGAGAGCCAGTCTGTGTCATCCTCGAGTCCTCCATCCTGCTGGTGGCTTTCCCCATCTCTTGCTTGAGGCTCTGGAAGGATCAAGCATCCTCTAGCAGCTAGACCCCAGGGCAGGCCAGGCACACATTGGAGACTTCCCTCTTGGGCCCCAAAGAGCAGATGGTACCAACAGTCACCTGCTGCTTGGACCCACTTTACTTAGCAAGTGCACATCTTGGGGCGTACCACCCCTGTCTAAGCTTGTCCGCTGCCCCCAGCGTGCTGGAAGGGAGGCATGTCCACTGTCAGTGGAGTGGCCCCAGCACAGCTGTCAACCCCACTCACAGTCTACTTAACTGAGTGCATGTCAAGTGTCCTGTGGAAGGTTCACAGTGTCACTGGCTGGCACAGGAGATAGCATTTCGGCGAGCCTGGACACCAAGAAATGTAGGATTTGGTCCCTCAGGTCCCCTTCACTGTTCGCCTGGCTGGACTAGGAGGCAGTGGCTGTGGGCTCAGCCTGGGCAAGGTTGGCCAGTGTGGCTGAGAGGTCCATGATAAACAACTTCACCTGGGGGCAAGAATGACATGGTCAGATCACATCCTGTCCCCACCCCCACACAGGGAGGCTGAGGGCAGGGGTGGGCCTGGAAACCCCTGGAGAGGCACTGATGTTGTCCAGTCCAACCTCCCAAAAGTTTGCTTTGTTTAGTAGTAAAGTACAACTCAAACATAACCTCTAACTCATGGCAGTCCTCCTGTCTCAGTCTCCTGAGTGGTGAAAATGATTGTGTAAACAGGGTCTCTCTATAGCTCTGGCTAGGCTGAAACTTGCTCTGTTGACCAGGCGAGCCTCAAACTCAGAGTTCCACCTGCCTCTACCTCCCGAGTGCTGGGATTAAAGGTGTGCACCACCACGCCTGGCTTCCTCACCAAACGATTCTTTTTTTTTTTTCCCAAGATTTATTTTAACGTATATGGGTGCTCTGTCTGCATGTACACCTGCATTTCAGAAGAGGGCACCCAATCACATTATAGATGGTTGTGAGCCACCATGTGGTTGCTGGGAATTGAACTCAGGATCTCTGGAAGAGAGTCAGTGCTCTTAACCTCTGAGCCATCTCTCCAGCCCCATCAAATGATTTTTTTTTTTTTTTGAGACAGGGTTTCTCTGTATAGCCCTGGCTGTCCTGGACTCAATTTGTAGACCAAGCTGGCCTTGAACTCCCAGAGATCTGCTTGCCTCTACCTCCTGAGTACCAGGATTAAAGGCATGCACCACCACGCCTGACGATTACAGACAGCTCTGAACTGCCATGTAGGTGTTGGGATTTGTACCCGGGTCCTTTGGAAGAGCAACCAGTGCTCTTAACTGCTGAGCCATCCCCAGCCCCACCAAATGATTCTTAACCATACACTTTGCAGCTTTCCACCTGGCTCCCTGGCAACCTGGTGTTCCACCCACATCAGGTGACGTTTTCCTTGGATCAGGCTTGTTTGTTGGCTTGAAACCTCATCTCCATAGTGTCCTTTATTTTGTGCCAATTGTTCATGTATATGCACCTAATGGAGACTTATAGGCCCATCGCCATGAACTGGGGGCAGCCTGTGGGACCCTCTTCATGGCCATCACCTGGGTAAATACTTAGGGCACATCACCAAAGACAGCCGTCTCTTGTCAGCAGTGACAGTGAGGTCTGGTGACAGTGACTCCTGGAGAGTGGCCAGGAGAGACCCAGCACCCTCCCCTGAGCCTTCCTCATAGGAGCGAGGCCCACTGAGGAGGGACTAACTCAGCCAGACAATGTGGAGCACAGTATGTTTGTAATCCCAGCACCCAGGAGATGGAGGGGTGAAGCGAGGAGTCCAGGGTCATCTGTTACCTAGTGAGTTTAGGGTAAGCCTGAACTATATAAGACAACCTGGTTCACATGACCCTGAGACCCTCCTGTATTTGGAATGTGTTATCACAAGGGCTAGGCAACTCATGGGCAAACAATAGCCACAGTGAATCTAACCAACTCTGCAAGGGACACACAGATCCTCTTGTTGTCCTGGCAGCTGAGTATGGTTTTCTGGCCACATAGTAGGTCACTACACAGAACCTATACCTGTAATAGCCCCTTAACTTCGAGGTGTCCCAACAGTGCAGTTTCCCAGACATGCAGAGAGCCTCACCTCCTCCAGCTGCCCCTCCGTGTCCTCCACGTCCAGGGCTAGTGACAAATCCTGGTGCAGGCGCACAAGCTGGTATAGGTTGAGGGCAGACATCCGAGTGCGTCCCAAGAGCAGAGTCTTAGCCGCAGCTGTGTTCTGGATTTGGGTCCACTTGGATTCCTGCAGAATGCATGTATAGATCGCCATTGAGTCAAGACCTGGCCCTGGGGTGGGGGAGGCCCCATCCACCTGACAGGTGCACCCAAGTGTTCTGCGGGGCGGAGACAAGCACTGTTTCTGGTACCCAGTGGCGATGTGGTGCCCCAGTCCCTTGGTTTGCACAGTGGGTGGGTCCTTGACAGTCCTGGGGACACGCACCCACTGCAGTGTGCGTTCGCGTGCCGCCTCTAACTGCTCGAGCAGCTGTGCACGCTGCTGGCCCAGACGCAACAGCTCGTCCTGCTTCCATTCCCTCAGATGATGCAGCTGCGCACGCGTCTTGTCCAGGTCTACCTGTCGCTTGTGCTCCACCAGCTTCAGTGCCACCTGTGTGTCTACCAGGCCGTCGAAGCGTGCCACCAGGTCGGAAACCTCCTGAAACTGAGAAGGGGGACTCACATGTCCTGGAATCCACCTCCCCTCCTCACCTGGCTCACCAACACACCCTGCGAGAGTCCTCAGTGTAGATGTGCCTTGAGACAGCTCAGGCCCAGAAGTGAGGAGAGCAGGAGCCGCTGGATGGGGACTTGAGCCTTGTTCATGTCCTTCCTGCCTCCATGATCAAACCTAGCTATGCTGGTGAGGCGCTACAACTTGTCATTGACACCACTTCATTATTCATTCACAGAGATTTGTGGCTGATGCCTGACATGCCAGCACTTGGGGGGCTGAGACAAGAGTGTTGCTATAGAAACTGGCTCTTTATTATTTCTGTTTTATTATACACTATACTTCATACCCCTATCTCCCTTCCAATCCTTATTCCTTCCAACCCCCCAACACTAAATGGAGAGAAAGAAGGTTAGAGGGGAAATGGGTGTAGGTCTCTTCCTGCTGATTAGGGTCATTGGGTTCTCTTTAGGGGCAATACTAAACTAAGTAGTCAGGATATCCAGAAGTCCAGCAAACCAGCCACAGCCAACACAGCAAACCAGGAAATACAGTACCAAAATGAATCTGCAAAAGCTTAGAGGAAGTAGCAGCAGGGAGAGCAACAACCTCTTCCTTCTTCAGAGCACCCCCTACTTCTTGGGGCTCTGGCTTTTTATACCCCTCTCAGAATTAGTCCTCAGAATTAACTTTCTGCAGCTGGGTAAGCCATGACCCTGCTAACCTTTGAGGCACAATTATTATAGTTTACACTTGTGGACTAATTGAAGCAGTCCCACACCTGGGAGTAAAACAAAAACATTCTTATATCGTAACTGGGTTTGTTTTTAACTGGGTTTGTTTTTTTTTTTTAATAAACAACACTCTTACCACAGGTTGCCTTGAGTTCAAGGCCAGCCTCAGCCATATATGCAATACATGGTTAACTTGGGCTACAGAATGGGACCCTATCTCAAAAAACAAAAACCCAAAACAGAGTTGATCATGGTGGCAGCACAAAGCTGAGGTGGGAGAATTAAGAGTTGAAGGTTGGGGACTGGAGAGATGGCTCAGCAACTAAGAGCACTGGTTGCTCCTCCAGGTAGAGGACCTGGGTTCAATTCCCAGAACCCACATAGCAGCTCACAACTGTAACTCCAGTTCCAGGGGATCTATGGTACCAGGTATGGACGAGGTGTACATATATGTATATGCAGGCAAAATACCCAGACACATAAAAAAAAGAAATAAAAAATTTTAAAAAAGTTTTTTAAAAGGAGTTGAAGGTTGGGGCGTGGTGGTGCACGCCTTTAATCCCAGTGCAAATGAACTTTCTGCAACTGTTTTTGACCTGTTAAATGGGATTGACAGTAACAGGACCCGCTTGACCGGACTTCAGAGGATGACTGCAGAACAAAGCACATCTCTGGTATACAGTGAGCATTCAGTAAGTGCTGTCTCTTGTATACAGTCAGAGTTCGACTAGTGCACCCGAACAAGCTGTCCTCTGGCCTTCAGCGCCGCTCACCTCTGGCAGGTGCTTCAGCACGCCCTCCAGCAGGCGCGCACAGGGCTCCAGGCGCCGCACCCTCCGCTGCAGGCGTGCGCGCTCCCGCTGCAGCTCCTCCAGCTGTGCGCGCAGCCGCAGCGCCTCTGCCTCCTGGAGGCGCGCTCCGTGCCGCTCAACCTTGGCTCTCCGCTGCGCGCGGACCCTCCGGGCCTCCTCTTCCTAGGAAGGAGAATGGTGATCCGGGAGTCTCAGGACTCTGGGGCTTGCGGCGCTCTCCCCCTCCACCAACAGCAACATTCTCACTCTAAGCCATGCGAGCTGTGATTCGGGATCCTCGCGCCTCCTCCACCCTCTGGCAATCTGATCTGCCCACCTTTCCATTGTCATTCCTCAGGTGGCTTTCCTAGGTGGCAGCCACTCTAGAGTGGTCTCAGGAGCCCCTGTGATCTTCCTCTGGCCCTCAGCATCCACTGACCTGGAGGAATTTATCAAAGCGTATGAAGGATCCCTTTAACGCCTGCTCTTTCTGCTCCAGCTCTGCCCAGCGCTGATTCAGGGTGGCCATCATGCTGCGGAACTCCTTGGGGCAGGGTGCAGTTAGAGGTGTATGTGCGTGAGTCAGGCCACTTAATGCTACCAGCTGCAGCGGCTATCCTGCTCACACGCGACACTTTCCTGTGGCCCCTGAATGCTATTGTCCCTGTCTGTCTGCCCAATCTCTTTGCACAAAATCTCCTCTAGACACTCCAAGTTCCAGTCACCTGAACCTTTGTTTGTTTGTTTTTTAATGTTTTAAACTGTATATATTTAGGGGAAGGGTGTGTGCGTGTGAGTGCAGTGAGTTGCAGGCTGTTGTGAGCCTCCCGGTGTGGGTGCAGGAACTCAAACTCCATTGCTCTGTAAGTGCAGCCAGTGCTGTTAACTGCTGAGCAGTTTCTCTAGTCCCGGGATCCTTTGAGCTTCGTCCTTGAATTCTGCTTTTTGTGTTTAATGTGCCCCTTTTATGCTTTTTTCTCCCTTTTTCTTTTGCTGCATTATCTGGCTTACCCTTTTGCAGTCTCTAAGCCCTCAGTTCCTCTAGGAAGCCTTGGCTGCCCATTCCATTGGGAAGTAGAGGTCCTTCCCCAAACTCCAACAACCCTTGCCCAGTGCCTTCCCGGACAGCAGCCGTTAGCCGGACACCTGCTTTCCCTTCTAGATTGAAAGCCCAAAGGTCAAAGACTACTGAAGAGCCCAGAACACAGTAGGAGCTCAGTACACACACACACACACACACACACACACACACACGTGCATTTGCACCAAGTGTTCTCATTCGATCTTCCTTTGACAGATAAGGACATCAGGACTCAAAGTAGACTCACCACAGACTGTGTAACTCCCACTGGGCGCCACCAGTGTGTGTCTGGGGAACCCTCAAATTTTAACAACTGAGGCTCACCTCCTTCTGGGCCTGCAGATCCTGGTCTGCAGTTGCGAGCTCTTGCTTCTTCTCCAATAGGCGCAGCAAGGGCGGAAAGTGGACCACATTCTGTTCTAGTGGCTTCCTGAGGGAACCCAAAAGGGAGAAGGTAACAAGGGGGAACAGACCTCCAGGAGGGTGCGTGGAATGACCCTACTCACCATCTACTGAGTTTGGTTTTTGTTTTAAAAGGGCTTATGTAGCCGGGCGGTGGTGGCGCACGCCTTTAATCCCAGCACTTGGGAGGCAGAGGCAGGCGGATCTTTGTGAGTTCGAGGCCAGCCTGGTCTACAAAGCGAGTCCAGGACAGCCAGAGATATTCAGAGAAACCCTGTCTCGAAAAACCAAAAAAAAAAAAAAAATAAAAGGGCTTATGTAGGCCAGGCTAGCCCAGGCTAGCCTTGAACTCTTGATCCTCAAGCCTCTACCTCTTGAGTGTTAGGACGACAGGCATGAGGCTGGCACATCTGCTTACTGACTACTGGAATTTTGTTCACAAGTTTGCTGAGCACTCATTCTATCCATGCAATGTCCTAATCACAGTTCAACCATGAAAGAGACAGACAGAAACCCCTGTTACTGGGAGAAGTACTGCCCTAAGGACCACAGACAGCTAAGATGGTTAATAATAGCAAGCACTCCTTGGATGTGGTGGACCCTGAGATGTAAAATTCAGTAGACCAGAGGCAATTTTCAATATGGAGCAGAAAGTCCCTCTGAGCAAAGGACACCCGGACAGGGTCATGGGGAAGGAGTGGCACCCACACCCGCAGGGAACAGAGTCCAGGCTTAAGGAACAGCCAAGAAACATCCAGGCTCCCAGCCACACACCTGGGTATGTTGAAGGAGCAGTAAAGGAGAAAGGAGAGATTGCAGATAGAAACTAAAATCAATGCTATCGAAGGTCAGACTGTGGTGGGCCATGGAGAAAGCAGACTTTGGCCATGACCCTTAGTGAGACAACGGGAGCCATGGGAAAGTTTTGAGTGGAGCAGAAAACCCCTGTGGCTGCTGCAAAGAGTGGAGGTGCTCCAGAAAGAATGTTGATCTGATCAGGGTGGGCAGGGTGGGGAGGTGAAGATGGACGAATTCTGGGTACAGCTTGACAGCAGAACTGATGGAGTGGTGCGGGGTGGGAGAGGAGTAAAGGTGACCTCAGCAGCTGGAAGGATGTCGCTTCCAGGGATGAGCAGGTGAGGTGGTAGGGATGGATTCCTGCTCTGTCTGTACAGTGCAGGCATTCCTCTGTGGGGAGTGGTCCAAGAGAGGCTGGGTTTGGGAGCCTGGGAGGATGGGAGGGAGTCAAAGAGAGTCTGACATCTCACTCAAGCTTGCCCAGCTCTGCATCAGACGTCCTTAAAGTGCAGCTTGTTCACCGGACTGGTTGGAAAATTCCTTTCTACCCTGGTTCAGGGATTTCATATGGAGGGTGCCAGGAGCATGCTAGCCATCCCAGAAACTCAGAGCTTGGGCTACTACTGGCCACTTCTGCTCTAACTTGCTCACTGAGACCTCGAGAGTTACAGATTCTTAGGGCTTTGAATCCCACCCCAAAGACTGCACAAAGGAAGGAGGCTGCAGAGACCACAGACGAAGGGATAGGCTCTCTGCTTGCTCCCCTCCATCTCACCCCATCCACCCCTTCTTGGGACCACTCACTTAGTCACTTTCTCTCGGAAGGCCAGTCGGAAATACTCCTCCCAGGCCACTGCCATTGGCCTACAGGTGTCTCTAGCCACCTTAGCACAAGCTGAGAGGTTTTGGGTAGAGAGTACTGCTCTGCCTGGAACTCCCAGAAGCGCAAGGCTGAGCAAACCATGGTTGCCTGGGCAGCCAACAGCGCAACATTCTGTTGCCAGGCTGCAGCCTAGGACCCACCCCTGACAGGGACAGACAGCAGCCAGGAAGGGAGGAGACAGCTATCCCCTATCTAAATTTGGAGTCAGTGGACAGGACATGGGTCTTGGGTCAACATTTCCGTTTCTAGGAGGACCGTGTCTGGCCAAGCCTCATGCAGCAGTATGTTCCTCCAATCACACCAGAGAATAATCAGGGCTGGACTGGGGCTCAGTGCAACAGCTCTCACCTGACATATGCAAGGCCTTGGGTTCCAACTCCAGTGCTGTGCCCCACAAGAGTAATTATTGAGTGCCTAGTGTTTGCCCAGCCCTATGTACTGTCAGTCACTCTGGGGAAAACTGCTGAGGAGGGGGCCCAGTCTTTTGAGCTCCATGCCCTTGCTACTGATGGAGCTATCCTCACCTTGTCTCATGGAGCTCAGGCTGGTTTGGAAAAAGTGCTGCTCTGAAGAGATGCCCTGGGAAGGGGCTGGCGATTTGCACTTGATGGGTGGAGGAGGGAGAGGCTGTCGAAGCTTGAGTGATTACTGTGGGTCAGGCAAGATGCTAAACCCTTCATTGTGTAGTGCATCATTTAATCCAAGGCACTGGTATTAGGAGAAAGGATTCATTAAAAAATGTCCACAGCACATCCAATTGGAAGTAGCAAGCAGTAACTGCTCAGGCTGTTGGAATCCTTCCCTGCTTCTTCCCTGTCTTCTCCCCACCGTCCCCACCACCACCACCCTTTTCTTCTGTCCTTCCTTGAGACAAGGTCTCACTTTGTAGCCCAGGCTGACCCTGAACTCACAGAAGCCATCCTGTAAATTGCTGGGATTATGGCCTCAGCATCAGCTTCTGCCTCCAGGTTCCTGCTCTGTCTGAGTTTCTGCTCTGACTGCCGTTGACGTTGAACGGTCATATGGAACTGTGAGTGAAATAAACCCTTCCCTCCCCAAGTTGCTTTTGGTCATGGTGTCTCATCGTAGCAATAGAAACCTTAACTAAGACAGCTACCCTGTTCAACTTGAATGATTGTTGGATTTAAGGTGAGATCTCATTTGTAGCCCAGGCTAGCCTCAGATCCACAATCCTTCCTCAGCACCCACCAGCGTCGTGATTCTAGCCCTGAGCCACCCTATACTTATTTGTAATGCCTACATTGCTTAAAATGACTCCTAAGGAGTTTTGTTAGGGGATATTTTTAAGAAAAGAGATCTAAAATAACCCACATTTTCCCTTTGAGCATTTTGCATTAAATTACCCACTTTATCTTTCCGTGTAACCTGATGTGAAGCTCCAGCAAGAAACATGATCTCATTTTTCTTAATTAAAAAAAATGGAGGTGTAATTTCTACCTCCTGAAATTCACCCCCCCCCCTTTTTTTAACACACGTTTCCATGGGCTGCAGCAAATATGTAAAGTTCTGTAGCCACGACCATTAAGGCAAAAACCTCAAGACTCTGGGCCCGTTTGTCCCATTTGTAATCTGCCTGGGGTATATCCCAGTCTCAAAACCATATGGGCTGTGGTGCTGTGTATCTGTACTCCCCATATTCAGGAGGCTGAGGCAGTAGGATGGAGAGTTCAAAGCCAGCCTGGACTACATGCCAAGACCCTGTCTAAAACAAAATAAAACACCCAGGCTATGCTGGGTCACAATGTAGGTTCAAGGCCAGCCTGGGCAAACTACTGAGATCCTGTTTCAAAGGAAAAGTAATAAAAATAAATGAGAGGGGGAGGAAGAGAGAGAGAGAGAGAGAGAGAGAGAGAGAGAGAGAGAGAGAGAGAGAATCCTTTATAATTTTGCCTTTTCTAGAATGTCAAAATGGGTATATGGGTATAGCGCTCAGGGTAGCAGGCTTGCCCAGCACTCCAGAGACTCTGGATTCCATCCCCATTATTGGGGTTGGGGCCATCATGAGTAAGCTATATGTAATGGTCTGAGTCTGTCTGCTCTCATTTAGCGACATTGCCATGGAGTCAGTCCCCTCTTGTTTCTGGGTGAGTAATATTTACACTATTGTTAGTGGGGTTTTTTTTTTTGTTGTTAACTTGACACAAAAAAGAGTCTTTTGGGAAAAGGGACCCTCAGTTGAGGAAATGCCTCCATTGTCCTATGGGGTGTTTTCTTAATTAGTGATTGATGTGGGAGGGCCCAGCCCACTGTGGATGGTACCAACCCTAGGCAGGTACTCCTGTGTTGTTTAAGAAAGCAGGCTGAGCCGGGCGGTGGTGGCGCACGCCTTTAATCCCAGCACTTGGGAGGCAGAGGCAGGCGGATCTTTGTCAGTTCGAGGCCAGCCTGGTCTACAAAGTGAGTCCAGGACAGCCAGAGATATTCAGAAAAACCCTGTATCAAAAAACAAAAAAAAAAAAAAAAAAAGCAGGCTGAGCAAGCCATGGGGAGCAAGCCAAGTTAGGAGCTTCCTCCGTGCCTTCCCTCAGTGATGGATGTGAGTTGTAAGAGAAGTAAGCCCTTTCCTCTCTGGATTGCTTTTTTTTTTTTTTTTTTTTTGTTTTTTGAGACCGGGGTTTTCTGTGTAACAGCCCTGGCTGTCCTGGACTCACTTTGTAGACCAGGCTGGCCTCAAACTCACAGTGATCCGCCTGCCTCTGCCTCCCAAGTGCTGGGATTAAAGGCGTGCGCCACCACGCCCGGCTTGGATTGCTTTTGATCACAGTGTAGCCCTGGCTGTCCTGGAGCTCACTCTGCAGACCAGGTTGACCTCACACTCAGAGATCTGCCTGCTTCTGCCTCCTGAGTGCTGGGATTAAAGGTGTGCACCACCACCCCCTTGCATGGTCCCAGTGTTTTCTCAGAACAATGACAAGCAAACTAGGATGCTATGGATTCTGGGTATTATGGTTTCTTCCTTCTGTCCTTGAGTGAAGGACAGCTCAGTTGCTTCTCATTCACAGCCCTAGTGTCCCTTGTAGGCTTTCTGTCACTGTGAGTGAGGATGGACTCCAGGATCCTGCCAGCTAACCATGTGATCACTGAGCTGCACTCCCAGGTTGTTTCCCATCATCCTCTGTGCCAAGACAGTCAAGTCAGTTCCTTGTTGTTTTGTTTTACACAGGGTTTTATGTATCCCAACATGGCCTCAGTATAGCTGAGGATGACCTTAGGTGCTGTGTGGTGTGTGTGTGTGTGTGTGTGTGTGTGTGTGTGTGTGTGTGTGTGTGTATTTATTGTGTGGCTTGTGGGGCAAGCCACGGTGTATTTGTGGAGGTCAAAGGTTACTTTGAGTTGGTTCTATCGTTCTACCATGTGCATTTGGGGGTGGGGTAGGAATTGAATTTAGGTCATCAGGTTTGGTGGCAAGTGCCATTATCTGATGGATCATCTCATTGCCCCTCCCTCCCTTTTTTGAGACAGGGTTTATCACTAGCTAGTAAGCCCCAAGGATTCTCCTGTTTCCACCTCTGCAATGCTGGGATTACAGATGTTGAAGACCATGCCTGGTTATTTGGGTGGGTGCTGCGATCTAAGCTCAAGTCCTTATGTGCACACAGAAAGCACTTTTCGGAGTGAACACTCTCTCCCAGCCACAGCACCCGCCCCCCCCTCCTTATTTTGAATTCTAGAATCAGGGAACACTTTATTCCACAAAAACAGAATAAATGTTTCAATAGTTGGAACAAAGGAGGATGACTTAACAGGAGAGAGAGGCATAAAGAAAGCTGGAGCAGAAACAGAGACAGGAGGGATTGGGGAGCTTTGATAGCAAGAGGACCTGAATTCTGATTCTTAGCTCCCCGTATAAAAAGCTAGGTGTGGCAGAACATGGAGACTCGGTAATCTCAGTGCTGGAGAAGTGAAGACAGGAGGATCTCTGGGGCTCACTGGGTAGACAGCCTGGATGGATGGATGAGCTAGCTCCTGGGTCAGTGAGAGACCCTGTCTTTGTTGTTTTGTTTTTGTTTGTTTGTTTTGAGACCAGGTTTCTCTATGTATCCATGGCTGTCATGGACTCACTTTATAGACCAGACTGGCCCCTGAGAGATCCTATCTTAAAAATATAAGGTAGAGAGAGATTGAGGACCACCAGGCATAGACTTCTGCCCTACACATATCCAGACATGCATGCACACATGTACACAAATGCACACACATACATACATGAATGTACACACACACACACACACACACACACACACACACACACACACACGCATGCACGCACAAGTCATTTCCCAGTTCCTCCCCTTGTACAGCAGCAGGGACCAGGAAACAATATGATCCAAGATGCCCAGTGAGCGAACATCCTGCTGTTGTCGGCTCTTTTGTATAAGGATTAAAGCAGAGAAATCTCTCTCATAATTTCCCATGGAAACCTGCCTGCTTGGAAACTTCAGTTGTTATTGCCAATCCTCATTTCTGGGAAGGCCAGACAAACAGCTTAATTTTAGCTCAGGGATGTGGAACCTTAGCTTGACTGACTCCATTTTGACTTTTAGCCTGGTTTGAGCAGGAGGGAAGATCAAAGTCACAGCTCCTTGCAAATTTTTTTTTTTAAGATTTATTTATTATGTATACAGTGTTCTGTCTGCAGGTATATCTACAGGCCAGAAGAGGGCACCAGATTTCATTATGGATGGTTGTGAGCCACCATGTGGTTGCTGGGAATTGAACTCATGACCTCTGGAAGAGCAGCCAGTGCTCTTAACCGCTGAGCCATCTCTCCAGCCCTCCTTGCAAAATTTTTAAGCATCTTTTTCTAGGCCACATTGAACCTCTCCCCTCTACGTCCTGTAACAACCACTTGTCCCCCCACCCAGCCCCATTCAGTAGCATCAGCACAGATTTACCATCTCAAGAATGTTGTAGAGGGGCTGGGGCTGTAGCTTAGTGGGTATACCTAAAGCCACGGGTTCAATCCCCAGCACTGCATAAATCAGGTGTTGTGGCACATGTCATGTCAGTCCTTAGGAGGATCAGAAGTTCAAGGTCATCCTTGGCTACATATTGAGGTCAGGGCCAGCCTGGGCTACATTAGATCACAGCCTTAAAAAGAGTTATAGGGGCTCAGCAGTTAAGAGCACTGATTGCTCTGGCAGAGAACCTGAGTTTGATTCCCACTACCCGCAAGGCAGCTCACTCAAGGCATCTGATGTCCTCTTCTGGCCTATGCAGGCCCCAGGTGTGCACGTGGTGCACAGCTGGACATGTAGACAAGGACTCATACACATACAATAAAAATAAATCTTAAAACATTATATAAACAAAAGCATACAATGAAGGACTTTTTGAGACATCTAAAAATGTTTTATTTTGATTGGGTCACGATGGCCTGGAGCTTATGATCCTCCTGCCATGGCTCCTCAAGTGCTAGGATGACAGGCAGGTGTGAACCACCTTGCTAGATGTTTCTAGCTTTTGACTGTCAACAATAAAGCTACTAGCTGGTTGGTGGTGGCACACAACTTTAATCCCAGCACTTGGGAGGCAGAGGCAGGCGGATCTCTGTGAGTTCAAGGCCAGCCTGGTCTATAAAGTGAGTGCCAGGACAGCTGGGGTGTTACACAGAGAAACCTTGTCTTGGAAAACAACAAAGAAAAGAAAAGAAAAAGTCACATGTAAACAGACTTGAAGGACCTGAGAGTTGAGCCTAGAAGAAGAGTGAGTGGTCTGAGTAGACACCAGGGCACATACAAAGGCCCTGAGGCAGCAAGAGAAGGAAGATATACAGGTTGGTGTGTGGGATTCAGATATGATGGAGTCAGGGCTGGATCAGGCTAAGGAGGGGCCAGACCTGTGCTATGGGTGAGTCATGAGGAACTGGGCCTAGAAGATTAAGGGTCCTCCTGAGGACTGGTGTTAGTTTTTTCGTTTCTTTTTTTTGAGGTAGGGTCTTGCTCTGTAGCCCTGACTGACCTCAAAGTGGCCACAATCCTCTTACCTCTGCCTCCCGAGTGCTGGTATTCCAGGTGTGTTCTGCCGCACCAGGCATTCTGGTGTTTGCTTGCACACTGATAGCCACCTCAGCCCTGAGACTGCACATGGCTGAAGGTTAGGCACCAGCTCCTAAGCCACCAGCTTGTCCTCAGCTGTGGAGGGATGACTGTGCTTTCAGCTGTATAGTCTGCATGAGCCTCCCAGGCCTCAGAACTCCCCTCCGTTAAACGGGAAGATGTAAATGGCGGGTTTGAGGCTCCACTGCCATGCTATAAGCTAGGTCCTTCTGCCTGTTTCTGTCCCCAGCGAGGGTGGGGGGAAGGAGGAAGTTGGTTGTGAGTTGAGTGACAGCAAGGACACTCTCCTAGCTGGCCTTGCCCTTGGCCACAAACCCACATGCTCTGGAAATATCCACTGCCCCCTCCCTCAGCCTCACGGTCCAGTGAGTTCCCTTCCTACTTCTCCATTCCAAGGCGTAGGTGGGGGAGGCCATCACAGACCCGTTTCCTGGGCAGGCAGCCTGGGGAAGGAGGTATTATGCCAATTCTGCGTACACCTTCCACCGTGGCTATCTGTCCCCCATGGCATCTTGCCCAGAATTGTGCCCAGCCATCACAAACTGGGCTTTGTGTCTAGAGACAAGGAACTCACTCTCACCCCCCCTCCCACCTGTGCCCAAGACCTGTCAGCCCTGCCCCAGCCATGGCCTCTGATGGTTCTGCTTTCCTAGGAGGGGAGGCCAACACCTGGCAGGGACAGATCTACCTCTGGGTGTGGAGAAGGAGGTGTAAAGGGCAAGGAGTAAGTTGCTGAAGGTCAGAATGCCATCCTAGGCAATTTGGGGACAGAGAAGTGACAATCAATGGAACAGGGTCACGGGAACACTGGGCTCTGGCTCCTAGTGACTTCTCCTACCCAAAGTGTGTTTTGAGTCTATGTGCCAAGGGTGTGGGAGGCGGCATGAATCAGACATTGTCCCTGACATTTCGGCAATAAGACTGGTGGGTAAATCACCACAAGACGAGCCATCAGGAAACCAAGGTCATGAGTGTGGCTAGCAGGCCATGGAGGGAGGACTCCCCACCTTGCCGTCTCTCTGCCTGGGCTTCCCAGCTTTGAGTGCAAAATGACAAGAGTTAGGAGGGAGAAATGCTCTTTTAAAAACCAAAGGAAGTATGAATTAACTTCTGATTTTTTTTCTTTTTCAGACAAGTTTTTGAGATTGTAGCCTGGGCTGGCTCAAACCTACAGTCTCCCCGTTAATTAATATTGCTTCAGGCTCCTTTAAATACAAAAACAAAATGTGTGTACAAGCGCCAGGTGTCTGCTTGTATTATACCCCCTCTTAGTTTTTTTTTAGGTAGACTCTCCTATTGAGCCCAGAGGTCTCTGAGTCAGTTAGACTGACTGGCCTGTAAGTCCTCAGGATCCATCTGCCTTCCTCAACCCCGACATCTCCTCCCAGCACTGGGTTTACAGGCCAGCTGTGACCACTGGCTTTTTGCATTGGTGTTGGCAAATCCAAATTCATGCTTGCCAGGCACATACTTTACCTGCTGGGCCAGCTCTCCCTGAGTGGGCAGGAATTGGTGGCAAAGGCAGAGTTGGGGTCAGGAGGGGGAAAGCCTTGTTTGTTTGCACACAGGTTGTCGGTAGCCCAGGCTGGCCTGGAAGTTGTTACATAGCTGAAGTTATCTTTGAACTACAGCTTCCACCTCTTCCGTACTGGGGTTATAGACATATACATATCCCACACCCAACTTGGGAAAAACCTTAAAGGTGAATCCAGGAGTCCCAACTCCAGAGATGAGTGGGTGAAGGGACTTAACATCATAAAGAGCCAGAACCTCAACACTGGGATCCCAACACTGGGGTGGTTGAGGCGAGAGGATTGTGAGTTCAAGACCAACCTTGCCTCCATAATGAGACTCTGTCTCAAAACCATACCTGAGCCCATTGTAACAGGTTGCCAATTTCCACAGAGTAAGTTTCCCTTTCATGATTTGAGGTTCAGAAGGTGGGGCTCCTGAGTGCAGGGCTCCAAAAGTGGTTCAATCAGATCTCATGATCAGGAAGGCCCTCTATGGTTCAACTCTGCCCACCTGGACCCCATAGTGATGTTGAGGAAGGGGGATGCTCTGCTCAGGGTCTGTGGGCTCCCCTGGGCTCTGCAGAGCATGTCATACAAGAGGTGGGGGATATCAGCCAGGTTTGGGCACTGAGCCTAAGGGGCGGGCAGAACTCTGATCTTGGGATCTTTCTGCCTGGATGAAAAGAACAAAGAAACAAAACCCAGATTTCTGCAGATCTACAATCCAGAATGAGAGCTTTCCTGGCTAGCTGGAATGCAGCACTCCCTCCATCTCTGCAATTCAGGGCTGGGCCTGGCATTCTACCTGGCCACAGTCTCAAGCCAAGTGGGGTTTCCAGACACCGGAGTGGAGTGAGCTGGTATTCTATATGACAGTCATGACACTTAGTAGGCACTTGCTGTATACAAGGTGTGCCGAAGTCTCTGACATTTCCTCCATGCCCTCATGTGAAACAGTGTTGTTTACAGCTTCTACTCACACAGGAAGAAATAGGCATTGAGAGGGTAATGCTCACCAGTCCAAGAACACCCAGTGCTGGGATTCACTAAGAAGATCCCTTCCCTAGACCTTCAGCCAGAACTTTCCCCACCCAAGGTTTTTTTTATTTAGAAGCATAGCTCAGGCTGGTCTTGGACTTACCAAGTAGCCAAAGATGAATTTGAGCTTCTAATCCTCCTGCCTCTGTCCTCCAAGTGCTGGTATTATAGCTGTGTGCCATCATGGTGCTAGGGATAGAACTCAGGGTCATGTACATGCTAGGCAAGCAAGCTACCAACTGGGCAACAGCCCCAGACGCCAATGTTTTTTTGTTTGTTTGTTTCAGATGGAGCCTGGTGTAGCTCAGACTATCCCAGACTTCACAGTCCTCCTGCCTCGGCCTCCCTTGCTGGGATTACATCATGCCTGGGCTTCACCTAAAGTCTCCATATGATGTTTGCTGTCTGCAGCCATGGATGCTAGATATGCAGAGAACTAGCAAGGACTCTGTGCTTACCTTTAAGGAGATTGAGGGGCATTTCATGAGCACCTACTGTGTGCTTAGAACAGCTGGAGCAGCTGGCCTCACACGGCCCATGCAAGGGCACATGATTGGGTCTCATGTGAATCTGATGGTTGTCAGGACCTCTTCTCCCTGTCCTGGCTGTTGACTCCCAGCAAGTCATACACCCTCTCTGGTTGTCTTTTCCCTTTTGATCCCTGGATAGGGGCTGCCTGAGCAAGATTCCAGCCTCCTGCCCTTTTTAGCCAAAAGTTTCTTAGAACAGAAAGTGCCTGGGGGAGGGTCATGTAGAAAACTTAGAGTGTGGCCCCTGTCCCAGAGGACCTGGTGTCATTGGGGTGGGTGACAGAGTTGGCTCCTTGGTGGCCTAGCTAGAGCTGACAGGTCCCCCTGGGGACTTAGCTTGGGTGGTGATTAGGAATGGGGCTTCCCTGTTTAACTTTGGAATATGGATTAATGATGGTTTTTGTGACCGTTTACCCAGTATGTCAAGGGTTCCAGGACTCCATCAGGGTCCCTGAGGACCTGGATGACTTGTCTGGGGTCTATATAACCTCAAGGGCAAAATATCCAGGCAGCGGTGTCTGCTAAGGTTGTATGGGGTATAGGGGAGCCACATAGCAACTCTTCTTCCTCTTTAGGGAGATGAGGCCAGATCTCTACAGATGGTGGAGGGCTGGGGTGGGGGTGGGGCTACTGCAGCTCTGGATTCAACCTGGGTCAACCCTGGCATTCCTCTGACTGTCTGGCTGCTCTGGTGTTCCCAGAAACCCACTGAGAGAGAATTCCAGGGCACCCACTCATCCATCTAGACTGTGTGCTGGCTGGGGAGTGGGGGAGGCAGGGGATGTAGACCACTAGGCTGTTCCTGCACCTGGAGCTGGGCAGATGCTCCCAGTCCTGGGCGGGTGTTCCCAGTCCTGGGCAGATCCTCCCAGTCCTGGGCAGGTGCTCCCAGTCCTGCCAGTCTAGGCAGTGGCAGGTGACCTCATTCTGCACTCCCATGGGTGCCCAGCCCCAAGTGGCCCTTGCCAGCCTTTTTAAACACTCTCCAGTTAGGTACACCACTGACTCCGAGAAGAAGGAAACTGTGCCAGCATCTACCCTGGGACAAGCCTTCTGTTCATATGATCCCATTTAAAACTTGCAAACGCACAAAGCATTCATTTTGGGAACAGAGCAAAAAGGAAGAAGAGTTTTGCATGAGGTAGAAGGGTATCCTGAAAGCCTTGGAAGGAGATATGACATTTAAGACGCACCTTGAAGAACCACAATAATAATACTGAATACTTTGTGTGGCTGATTAGGTGCCTACCACTGTTCTGAGGCCCGTATGGGAGTATCTCATTTAAATCTTTCTGTGAATGTGACACGTGTCAGCCTCAGTGAACAGATGAGAGAACCAAACCAAGGCAATAGAGAGTTTAAGTGATTCATCCAAGACCACACGGCTACCAAATCTTACCAAATGGCAGAGTCAGAACTCAAACCCAGGAAGGAGACTTCTGGCAAGTGACCCAACCATCTCAGAGCCCCACTTTTGTTTTTGTTTTTAATCCACAGATGGAGGGCATTCAGGGCATACAGAGTTGCTGAGGGCTGGAAACTGCGATAATCCCCATGAAAGGCTTAGGCCGTGCCTGGCACACAGTTAAGTGTTCGAGGATTGGGAGATGGCTCTTATCGAGTCGCCTTGGTGGTGTTATCTCCGTTCTTCCCCTCCCCCCCGCGGCCGCGGCTTCCACCCCCGCAGTGGCAGCCTGTGACGTGGGAGCCTCCACTGGCACACTCCCGGGTTTAATTGGAGACGAAGAGACGTTGTAAGGGGATGTTCGAGGCCCCTCCCTCCACCCCCATCAGACCCCCCCACCCAGGGATGTGCGCCGCCTGCCGCCCAACGCGAGTACTGTTTCGGGATCCCGAGGCTGGTGTTGGGGTGGCAGGTGACGGAGGTGGGGGAGGCGTGGAGGTGCTGGGTTGAGAGCAGACAGGAGACACCCGGGTTCTTGGAGGGCCGAATGCCAGCTCACTAACAGTCGGGTAGGGCGGCGGTAGGACCCCCGCGCTGTCCCCGGCCCCTTACCCACACACAGTTCCTGGGGTCCCCGGCTGAGTGCAGCAGGCTGGGGTGCCAGCAGGGGGCGCTCGCGCGGGGCTCAGGGCGGGCGGGGCAGCTGCGGGGGGGCGGGATTGGGAGGGACCTCCGGGGCTGCAGACGCCAGGCTCAGCCTGTCCAGATCGCAGCGTACAGCTACCTGTAGCTCTGGACGCACGTCCTCCCGGGACCCAGCACTTCTCCCTCCCAGCCTCACGTCCAGTCCACTCGCACCCCGGACCCGCACCCGTGGGAGCCCGCGGACAGCGCGCTGGACCCACATCTGGTGACATGTAGGGTCACCTCCTGGTCTAGCCTCGGAACCTCGACAGACTCCTTGCCTGGAAAGTTTGAGACTGTGAGCCATGGCCAAGAGCGGTTCTCTCAGTATCCGCGTGGTGGAGGGACGGGCGCTGCCCGCCAAGGATGTGTGAGTTTCCGGGTGCCCACTGGCGTGCGTAGAAGGGTCGTGGGGAGCCCTGTCTAGGACCCGTTGTTGGGGACCCGCCCTCCCTGTCCTGTGGGAAGGGGCGCCCAGGCTTAGCAGGTACCACGCCCTGCTCCTCTCGGGAAGGAGGCTGTTTTTGTTCTAGGATGTCCCCAAGTGAGTGTCTTCCAGGACTTGAGAAGGTATCTCTGGACCGGGTCCTCTTTTTGCTGAGGAGGGGCTGAGTAATCCCTTCCTTAGCTCCAGCAGGTGTTGGAGGTGGGGCTTCTCTGGGTGACGGAGGGGGCTATGCAGAGACCATGGGTAGAGCCCCCAGGACCGTGGTCCTTATGGACCCAAGATTTTGCATGCCTCAGGCATGTTGCAGGGTTTCATCAAGTGGTCCTCTAACCCAGAACCCGAGTCCCCCAGTCTTGTACCTGTAAACCTAGGGTGGACTGTCTCACATCCCCAGCTGCTCTAAGAGCCATGCACATGTACCACATGTGATGGGCCTGGGGGCACCGGGTTCCTCTGCCACTGTCCTTGGCTCTGGTTCTCCCTGGCTGAGTCAGCAAGTGCTGACTCAGCAGAACGGAGTTGGTGCGGAAGTGGGTTTCCCCTCCTGCTTGGTCCAAAGCCAGAAAGGGTTCTGGAGGTGTCAGCACCTGAGATAGGTGTCTGGATCCTTGGGAGGAGGTGTGCTGAGTGACCTTGAACCTGCCTCTTGCTGGCCTTTGGTGTCCCATCTGGATAGTGTAGAGCTGGAAGGAGCTGCTGTCTGATCTTTTGTCCAGCTGGGAGGGTGGAGGTCGCAGGCTAGGGGGTCAGCTGTGAAAAGACGAGCAGGCATGGGACCTGGAGACCTTCTTTGCTTGGGTGAAAGTCCCAACTATCCAAGCTGCAGATTCTGCATCCCCCTTTGATTTTGGGAACCTCCTTATCTCCCAACACTGCAGCTGTGCCAAGAGGGGAGCTGTTTAGAGGAATTTTAGTGTCCCATCTTCATTAGCTACCACAAATAAGTACACACCTGAAACAAAAGCAGGGAACCACAGCACCAGCTTTGAGCTACCCTCTTCAAGATGTCTCCGAGTGTTAGAGATTTCAGAATTTCGAGGAAGGAGTGAAGATCTGGCAGTTGGTTGCTGGCTGGCTGAAAGGGTCTGCCCAGAAACAGAGCTCTTGCCTCACTGAACTCCAGCTGGTCCACCAGTCTTGGGAGAGAATTATGAGCCAGTGGCAGTTGTTGCCACTGGCCTAGGACATGGGCACAGGGGTTCCCTGCTTCTTTTGGAAGGGGCTTGCATCTTGGCTCACCCCTTTCCCTCCAGTTTTCTGGCCAAGTTACCCAGCTCTGTGGTGGACTCTACCCCAGAGCAAGGCTGAAGAGGTATCACTGTACCCTGCTGGGCACCCTGCCTCAGTGTCTCTCATGGTCAGCTCCCTTCTCTAAAAGGGATCTCCTCAGAGCAAGCTGGGGTTCCCTTGTCTGCGAGTGAAGTGTTAGTTGGGATGTTGTCTCATTCCCCCTCCTAAGGCAGAAGGCCTAGACTCAGACTGACAGTCAAGGTTAAAGGAGTGGCCAGTCATCACTGAGGTCTTACCATGAACGAATATCATGTTTCGCATTTTGTATGGGACAGCTGGCTTCTGTTTTACCAGTGGGGAAACTGACGACCAGAGAGGCATGGCCATAAGATCACAGAGCTGGGATATAAACACCAACACCTTTAATGTATGAACCATACTGGGCAAGAGATGGCTGAGGGTTACATTTTCCCATGCTTGATTCAGGCAGGGGCCATGGGAGAGGCCAGGAGTCTGGGAGGGGCCAGGTCCTGGAGAGGCCAGCACTGCCTGCCCGCTTGCCCTGGCCCCTACCTGATAGGAGCCTGATAAAGCCTTGTGCGTCAGGGCCCTGGAGCAGATGTGTTGAACCCTGTTCCCTTGAGGGACCTGGGGTCAGCCAGGTTGCCTGGGAGAGGCTGTATGTCCAAACTTCCATGCTGGCTGATCTCAGTCGGTCTGGGCCACGTCTGCTCCGGGGAGGCTGAAAAAAAATGAGGTAGAGAAACCTTGGAGGGAAACTGAGGAATAGGGAAGGGTTCAGCCAGCCAGCCAAGGATCAGATTGCAGCCAACATCACCGTTCCCTGTGGTTGAGCGGGTGGGTGGCAGGGAGAAGGCAGCTGGAAGACCTGGGCTGAAATCCTGTGGGCACCACTCATCCCACCCTCCTGCAGAACCTGCACTCCATAACTTCACTCACCCAGAACCTTCCCTAGAGGACCGAATCCAGGCCGGAGGAGAAGCAGGTACAGCGGTACCCCAAAGAGGAGTCAGTGCAGAGGTCGTAGGAACAGTTTGTATGGGACAGCTGGCTTCTGTTTTACCAGTGGGGAAACTGACAACCAGAGAGGCATTGCCATAAGATCACAGAGCTGGGATATAAACACCACCAGCTTTAATGTATAAACCATACTGAGTACAGATAAATGTTGTGCAAGATGACTTAGGTTCTGGAGGGCAATATTTATTTATTTATTTCTATGAGATTAACTCTCACTATGTTGTCCAGGCTGGTCTGGAACTCCTGGGTTCAGGTAAACCTCTCATTTCATCCTCCCAGGAGCTGGGACTGTGGGTGTGGCCCATCCCAAATGGCTTTGGATGATCGTTTTAGATAGTGAAGGTGAGAGAGACAGCTTTGGGAGTGAGGTAATGGAGACCCAGATAGGCAGCCTGGAGGTTACTGGTGACCACTATTATAAAGGGGAGGTCGGTGGGGCTGGCCTTGATTAGTTTACGGCTCAGGGCTTTGTGAGGGGAAAATAGCACATGTCTTTTGGGATTTGGTTTGGTTTTGTTTTTCCTGCTGGGACGGAACCCAGGGTTTGAACATGCTAGGCAAGCACTCTACCACTGAGACATACTCCAGCCCTACAACCATTTCTGTGGGTTGGGTTTTGAAGTCTTGGACCCTGATGTGAGCCTGAGTCCTTCCTACCAAGGATGGAGGGGGAAAGGGTGAGCTGAGGAGTGCAATGTTTAGCTCAGGGTCTTGTCTGTGGCAGGGAGCCCAGGGTAACTCATGATCCCCCCAGGGTAACTCATGATCCCTCCTCCACATCTCTCTCTCTCTTAACCCCTCCTGCCCTCTCTGGGGTGGGTGATAATGTCTGTTGGAGCCACGTAGTAACAAAGGTGGGGTCCCAGAGTGGGAAGGACCAGGCTTATACTGCCTGTGGGTAGTGGCTGAGTGGCCTGGGCCATGAGGACATAGGCTTCCTCAAAGTCTTGCCTCTTTGTAGGACTTGCTGTGTGACCCAGGGCAAGTCCCCTTTCCCCTCTCTGTGCCTCAGCTTCACCCTGCCTAAGGTGGGGATTTGGGCTCCCACCATGGCTGTCCTTCCAACAGCTTCCTTGACTTTCTCCTGCCATAGGTCTGGGAGCAGTGACCCCTATTGCCTGGTGAAAGTGGATGACGAAGTGGTGGCCAGGTATGTAGTCAGCAGGAGGCGGGGAGGGGAAGAGACCCAAGAAGGAGAACCAGTGTCCCACAGAGGAGCAGAGAGTGCAGCCCCTCCTGTGGGGGGAGGGGAGTTTCTTTCAGGCTTCAAGGGGGGGTACTTGTGTACTGGCCTCTTGAGTACACCACTGGGGCCCATGTCAACTGGCCAGTGTCCTCTGTCTGAGGACCCATGATGTCTCTCTGGCTCCCTGGGGCCACCACCAGGCTGTGCCTCCACAGTGGCCTCTGGGGAAGAGGGAGGTGGGCATCTCATGCCTGGCTGGTTTGGCTGGCTCTGGCCTCTGGGTGCTGCAGGTGCCTGGGTGTGTTGTATTCACACAAATGTTCAAGTGGGAATGTGTGTGTGCACGTGTGCATACCAGCCAGCCTGTGTGGAGTGCTTCAGAGCTGGTGTGAATGCTTCTGACCATGTGTGGGCATCCATGTGGGTGTGCAGGCCCACAGGAGGCTTGTGGGTACCAGAGTGGGGATATGTGCGTGTGCCTCATTGGGCACACAACAGAAGGTGTGAATGCAAGGGAGGGTGTGTGGATGTCTGTGGGCACTGAGTCTGGGTGGGAAATCAGCTGAGCTGGGCTTCTGCCCCCGCAGGTCAAGGGACAGCTCTCAGCTCCCGCAGACCTGAGGGGGTGGGTGGGCGGGTGGCTGAAGCCTTGGTTTCTATGGAGACGGCAGGATTCAGGATGCTCCTGGCACTAGTTCTGGTCCAGATGGGCTAGGAGCTGGGGGGTGGGGAGTCCCCAGGGAAAGCTGACCCCTCCCATGACTCTCTCTGTGTCTGCCCTATTATAAGATACTAACCCCCAAACCTCAGACTGGCTTTCTGTATGCCTTCAGACAGCCGTTTTCCCCAGCAGAAGGGAGCGAGCTTTGTACACTTGGGTTTGACTGGGTTGTCACTGGGCAAAGGAGAATCTGTTCCCAGGAGCAGCCATGGGAGCTCAGTCAGGGGCCAGGCCCGGATGTTGAACATATGTATGTGTGGCTGGGTCTGGTTTTGGCTTGACCCTAGCGTCCCTTGACTTTCTGGGTGCCATGAAGCCCTGAGTGCTCTCTATGACCACTGTTGGTCCCACAGTGACCTGGCTCTGCTCATGCCAGCCTCAGGGGCTTTACACATGCTGTTCCAGCCATCTGGAATGCTTGTCTTCCCTGTCCAGTTTTCTTTTGCCTGACTAATTTGTATGAGAAGGCCTCCCCTATGCCCAGCCCCACCCCCACCCCAACCCAGACATCACTGAGCTCACCCCAATCTCAGATGATGTCTACAGTCTGGGTAGGGGGTAGGGAAGGGAATGAATGAGTGGACCACTAGGTTTTGGTGACTTGCGTATTGTATGTTTCTATGTAAGCATGTCTTTGTGTCTCCATGTTCCAGACTTGTGCCTATCTGGGACACTGAGTCTATATTTACAAACAGGTTTCTAGATGTTTATGAGGATGCTCTTGTGTGTGTGTGTGTGTGTGTGTGTGTGTGTGTGTGTATGTGACTCCCCGTGTCTGTGGCTTCCTTGGCATGTCCAGGTGTGTTTCTCTGATTGTATGTATGTGTAAGTTCCCATGTGTGTGTTTTGGTCTACTTGTGGACCTTTTTAGTTGCATCTTGGGGACAGGTGTGTGTGTGTGTATGTGGTCTGGATGTGCATCTCTGTCTGGGCTCATGGGTCTGAGTTCACTTGTTCTATTCCTTGGATGGGGGTATGTGTAGATTCTAGGAGTGTATGCATGGCCATGTCTGTCCTTGTGTGTATGCCCATAGCTGTATTTGTGGGGATGCCCAGGTCGCCCACCATGTGAGGCACTAGCTCAACATCCCTCTTGCAGGACAGCAACCATTTGGAGGAGCCTAAGCCCCTTTTGGGGGGAGGAGTACACTGTGCACCTGCCGCTGGACTTCCACCACCTGGCCTTCTACGTGCTGGATGAGGACACTGTTGGGTGTGTGGTGGGCGGGTGGGGTGAGCATGGGGGTGTCCCAAACCTAGACACCAAGAGGAAGTGTGCTGCCTCCAACCCCTTGTCCCCATGGCTCCCTGGGAGGGAGCGGATCCTGGCCTGACTTTCTCCGACCCTCTTCCCATAGACATGACGACACCATTGGGAAGATCTCCCTGAACAAGGAAGCAATCACAGCTGACCCTCGAGGTAAGCAGGAGACTGGCAGGAGAGGAAGAATGTCCAGCCCCCAAGGGCCTTGCAAGGACTGAGGGACTGGCCTCTGAAGGCTCAGAGTCTGGCGGGGGTGGGAGGCCTTATCTCTTTATAACTCAGTTCATTTATTGAACAACTAGTTCATTTCCATAGACCTGGGGTTCACACAGCAGAAGCATGACACCCCTTCCCACCTGAGACTCTGCGCCCTATCTGGTGTCATCAGCAACCTCAGTTTGGTCTTTTTTGAGACAGGCTCTTTCTATCTAGCCCTAGATGGCCTCCAAGTTGTGGTCCCCTGCCTCAGTTTACCTCATGCTGATATTACCAATGCACAGTGTCATACCTGGCTGAGGCCAGCCTCCTTATGTCTTTCTAAACTCTTTATATTTGCATATATTTGTATATACATATTTACATATATTCACAGATATATGTACATATATGCATTCACACACACACACATATATGATGAACCCAGGGCCTCGAAAGTGAACCTCTAAACTGTACCCCAGCCCTGGCATGCCATTTTTTCCCCCAAGACAGGGTTTCTCTGTGTAACAGACCTGGTTGTCCTGAACTCACTTTTGTAGACCAGGCTAGACTCGAACTCACAGAGATCTGCCTGCCTTGCCTCCCAAGTGCTGGGATTATAGGCATGTGCCACCACACTTGGCCTGCCTTTGTTTTTTAAACATACATAACCAAGAGCAATAACAGCACCTGCCACACTGACACATGTGAATGGATTTTGTGGCAACCAAGACTTGGGACCAAGGTTGTTGGGGTCCAGGGTTTGGGCTCACCATGTTGCACTGTGTGTGTGTGTGTGTGTGTGTGTGTGTGTGTGTGTGTACATGTGCACACGTGTGTGTGCCTGTCTGAGCACATGTGAGCATAGGGTTTTTCAGTCCACATGCTATTCTGTTACACTTGGTTTTCCTTCATCATGTATTTTAATTTATTTTTATTTTATATGTGTGAGTGTTTTGCATGCTTGTGCATGTGCACCACATGCATGCAGTGCCTGCAGAGCCCAGAAGAGGGCGTCGGGTCCCCTGGAACTGGAGTTAGAGATGGCTGTGAGCCACCATATGGGTGTCAGGACCCAACCCTTAGCTTCTGGGAGAGCAACTGGTGTGAGCTGTCTGTCCAGTCCCCTTCAGGTACCACCAGGCTGCCTGTAATACATGAAGTGCAGTCTCTGCCTCCCAGGATTGGGATGGCAGGCGTGTGCCACTGTGCCTAGCAGCCACAGTGTACCATTTAGGTCTTTTTGCCTCACAGTGCTTGAAGGATTTCTGAGTTCTGACGTCACTGTAGTCTGCTGTCATGTCCCATCATGCACTTGGCTGGCTCCCTGGGGGAACATCTGGGGTGTTGGCAATGCATCATTCCCAGTTCAAGCACTTGCAGTGAGCAGCCTGTACTTACCAGCAATGTCACACATTCAGGTCCCTGTCAGTCAGAGAAATTCCTGGAAGTTTATTCATTCCATCCAACATACGTTCTTGTATTATTTTTGTTGTTGTTTCCTGAGTCAGGGTTTCTCTGTGTAGCCTTAACTGTCCTGCAATGTGATCTCTGGATCAGGCTGGCCTCAAATTTAGAAATCTGCCTGCCTCTGCCTTCCGAGTGTTGGGATTGAAGGCATGTGCCACCACTGCCAGGCGTACGTATTCTTTTTAATGCATCACAGACCCCATGAGTTTCAAGAGCCAAAGGAAATAAGGATGCCTTAGGCAAGGATGCTTGTGGATGCTGGGCAGGGGGACATTGTCCTTATTTTGGTGAGGCAGAGGAATGTTACATGCACATCTTACTGCTGGGAACACCAGTCAGGAAGGTGGGTTCTGATAGAAGTGGCTTTCCAAGCTGGTTTTTGGTACTGTATGCCTGTCATCATAGCATTCTGGAGGCTAGTCTGAGCTACATAGGGAGACCTTTTTTGTATATTATTATTATTATTAGTGCTGGGATCAAACCAAAGGCTCTATCACTTAGCTATGCCTCCAGCCCCATCTGGATGTTTGCTAGTTATTATAGTAGATGTACAGGGGCTGGAGAGATGGCTCAGCACTTAAGAGGGAGCGTTGCTATTCTAGAGCTCAGAGTTCGTTCCCAGCCCCGCATGTGGCTCTGTAACTCCAGTTTCAGAGCATTCGATTCCAGGTTTTCTCACGGCGGCAGTGGGGAGCTACCGATGATTGATGATTGCTTGCTGGCTTGTTCACTTGAGACGAGGTCTCACTGGGTAACATTGTTTGGGATTCACTTCACAGACCAAGCTGGCTTTGAACTCACAGGCCTGCCTCAGCCTCCCGAGTGCTAGGATTGAAGACATGAGTCACCACATCTGGCTTCCATTGATGGTTTTTGACCAAGACAGTGAAGAGATTGGAGGTCTAGTGTCAGAATTCTGAGTGGCTGCTCTGCAGGGGTCAGGTCACATCAGGACAAGGCTAAGCACAAAGGATCAGCGAGGCATCTTTGGGTGACCAAGTGACAGAAAATTGGTAGATTCCTGGACTTAGGGGTGGACCGGGGAGAGAAGGACGAGGCTGTTCTATGTCCATAGAAGAAGGGGGGGAGGTGCTAGATTCTCAGAAATGCTTCCCTTCCCCAAGACAGGGAGAACCCGAGAAAGAAAATACCTTATTTCTACCTCATATCCATCCCAGTCAGGTGCTAAACTGGAAGGATTAAGCAGCAAACCAGCCAGAAAGCAGGGGTTTCCCTGAATGAGAGCATCTGAGAGGGGAGCTGGGGTCAAGGGAGAAGATACTGATCCAGGACACCCCTTCATCTTGTAGGGTCCAGGATTCCAGCCTAGGGAATGGTCCTGCCCATGTTGTGATGGGTCTCCCCACATCAGTTATGTAAGCAAGAGAATCCCGCTTGGGTGTCCTCAAGGGCTAGCCTCGATCTACCTAATACCCCCAGGTGTGCCGGGAGGCCCATCTTCCAGGTGATGCTAGAGTCTGTCAAATTGATCACATTAGCCATGGTGACAGGTACTTTGAGAAGTCGACATTTAAACAGAAAAAAGGGCAGCAGGCAATTAAAGCATCAAGCTAGGTGTGGCGGCAACAGCTGTGACCCCTGCCCTCAAGAGGTAGAGGTTGGTGGAGCAGGAGGAGTTCTGGTCTTCCCCGGCTACATAACAAAACTCTGTAAGAAAGCAAAACAAAAGAGAAACAAATGGGAAAGATGTTTGCCAAAGAGGGATTGGGCTGGAAGCCCACTTCCCTTTAGGCAAGAGTCAGAAGTCAGTAAACGATATGTTCAGAGTGTGATGAGAGGTGTGTGTGTGTGTGTGTGTGTGTGTGTGTGTGTGTGTGTGTGTGTG
>CAJQZJ010004765.1:4166009-4180912 GCA_907164525.1 Lophiomys imhausi
GTGTGTGTGTGTGTGTGTGTGTGTGTGTGTGTGTGTGTGTGTGTGTGAAAGTGAGTGTGCATGTCATTCATGTTCCAGGGTGACCCAAGGCTCAGCATCAGCCACAGAGCTGTACTCCCCATGTTCAGAAATGATTGTTATTTTTTTCTAGCTGTGGGGTCCAGGGCAGGAGCCTAGTTTCTGTGCCTCAGTTTCCTCCTCCAACAGGGGGCTGATTGCAGACTGCATTATCTGAGGTCCTTTGTGAGAAGACACATCATGCAAGGTCGTCATCAGTGACAGTTCTGAGTTGACACAATGCCTAAGGAGTGACACTCAAGTGTTCCCAAACACCTTGCGTATCCTTCAGGGATTGACAGCTGGATCAACCTGAACCGAGTGGATCCAGATGCCGAGGTGCAGGGCGAGGTCTGCCTGGCTGTGCAGCTGCTGGAGGATGCTCTGGGACGATGCCTGCGCTGCCACGTGAGACAGGCCAGGTGTGCTTGCCCTCGGAGAGGTGGGCGCAGTGCTCCAAAAATGAGCAAGGAGACTGGAGATGTGGCTCAGTGGGTAGAGTGCTCGCCTAGCATGCAAGAGGCCCTGGATTCTTTCCCCAGCACCACATAAACAGTGCACGGTGGTACACATCTCTTACCCCAGCACTTGGGAGGTGGAGGCAGGAGCATCAAGAATTAAAGGTCATCCTCAGCGACATAGGGAGTTTTAGGCCAGCCTGGGCTACAGGAGACCATGTTTCAACAAACAGAAGCACAAAACCAAAAAGGAGGAAAAGGACTGATGACTGTGGCATCACTCTTGCCCTTCTGGATCAATAGCTATGAGCCTTCCCCCACTTTTTTGGGGTTTTTTTCGAGACAGTGTTTCTCTGTGTATCCCTGGCTGTCCTGGACTCTCTTTGTAGACAAGGCTGGCCTCAAGACAGTCCAGAGATCTTACTGCCTCTGTTTCCCAAGTGCTGGGATTAAAATCCTGGGCCACCACACCTGGCCAAAAAGCAAGATTTAAACCCAGGTGTGCAGGGACGAATGACAATGAGCTAGATACTCGAGGTGGGCAGACAGGTGTGTGTGTGGGGGGGATAGTTAAATTTTAACAGCTCAGGGCTGGCAAGATGGTTGAGCAGTAAACCACTTGCCACTCAGCCTGGATGACCTGAGTTTGGTCCCTGGAACCAACAGAGGAAGGAGAAAGCCAGCTCTTGAAAATTGTCCTCTGACCTCTATACATGTGTGTGCATGCACAGTTATACAGACATACAGACACACAGACACAAACACATCCCCCCCATGCCATATATATATATATATATATATATATATATATATATATATATATATACAGTAATAAATAGCACATTGTTATTGGCTCACTGGACTGACGGTTGCTTCAGGCATGATAGGTCCAGGAACCCAGAGGATAATGTCAGGCAGTGTCTCCCTGACTGTGTGTGTGTGTGTGGGGGGGGGACGACACAAGAGAGACCTCATGGTCTGAGAGGTTGGTGTCCTACCAACTGACCAAGAACTTCTCTTCTACAGAACATTCCAGGGTTAATTCTTTTTTTTTTTTTTTGTCTTGTGTCTCTTTTTTTTTTTTTTTTTTTTTTTTTTTTTTTTTTTTTTTTCAAGACAGGGTTTCTCTGTGTGGCCTTGGCTGTCCTGAAACTCACTCTGTAGATGAGGCCAGCCTCAAACTCAGAGATCTGCCTGTCTCTGCCTCCCGAATTCCGGGATTAAAGGCGTTAATTCTTATTGGCTTAACCTGGGGGGCACACTGGAGTCTTGTGGGCTGATAGGGAGGGTGATGGAGGAAGTCCCGAAGGAAATCAACAGGCTCAAGGCCAGCCCCACAGGTGGCCTGTAGACTGGCCTGGCTACATCCATCTGCCCTCCTGCCTGCCTCCTAGGTCCTCCAATCACATCCTCCTCTCTTGCATCTTTTCCCTCTTGACATCCTGCCTTTGTGCCCTCCACTCAGCTCCCTCCCTGAACCTTTACTGTTAGGTCCTGCCCACACACATTAAGGGCAGACAATCCATATTTCTAGCTTGCTGTGTGATCATAAGGTCCTTCCTTGCCCTCTCTGAGCTTTTCCTGGCGCCTCTGAGGATTCCATTCTCTGTCTTGGCCCCAGCTGGATGTGGGAGAAGCATGGATGAGGAGTGATCCAAGAAGGAAGGAAACCAAATAACAGATTGTGTGCAAGGGGTCTGAGCTTGGCTGTTCTGCCCATGACCCCTCCCCAGACACTAGGCTGTACAAGATCCTTTGCAAGCAGGAGAGGGACCGATTGCTGTCGCTTAGCAACTGTGTTGGTTCCTAGGAAACCAAGGGCTTTGGATGCCCAGGAAGGCTGGGAAGCTAGCAGGAGGAAGAAACAACCTCTGGTGGTAGTGGGGTGTTCCTAGGTTGGGGGCCTCACGGGGTAGGGGGACGGGGAAGCTGACTCAGGTGAGGCTTTGAGTTGTCATGGCAACCAGAGGCAGGCTGTCTGTGTCTCTTGCTTTCCCTTTGTTCCTAAGCAAGGTGTGGGCATAGATGTTTGTTGAGTGAATAAGTGAGCCGAGCAGAGTGCTGTGCTAAAGAACTTGACTGAGTCATCTCATTGGCCTTGTGAATTTGGTCTGCTGTTGTCCTCATTTTCTGGACTAAGCCTCCGAGAGGGGAGGTAACTTTTTCTAATGTCACCCAGCAAGTGGGTACAGGGCCAGGCTTTGAATTTCTACCTGTTGTTCCCCGTGTAGGGCCTCTGGGGAAACCAAGGCATTCTTTCCTTCCCCTTGCACCTTCCTTTGCTGGGCATTGTGATACAGAGTCTAAACCTCCTGTATCTTAGTTTCCCCTTCTGCAAACCAGGAAGTCTCACACTTCCCCATAGGTTTTGTGTCTGGAAGCTGCCAGATCTGCATGGGCATAGTGAGGACCACTCCTGGCCCCTGAAATGGACAGGCTTTTGCCCTGGAAAAAGAACATTGCCATTAGAATGGTGTAGTTTGAACTCTTTCCTGGGTTCACGTTGGGTCTGGGTCCTAGAGGGCCTGTGACCACACACTCCTTCTCTTCCTCTGTCCCCAGGGACCTGGCCCCCCGGGACATCTCTGGCACATCGGACCCATTTGCACGTGTGTACTGGGGCAGCCACAGTTTGGAAACATCGGTGAGCAGACAGCGAGCCAGGCAGGAGTGGGACACCCCACAGTGGGTGGAACTGGTTGCCTTCCCCACTCACAGCCCTTTCTGCCCTTAGACAATTAAGAAGACCCGATTCCCACAATGGGATGAGGTGCTGGAGCTGCGGGAGGCACCGGGGACCATGTCCCCACTCCGAGTGGAACTCTGGGATTGGGACATGGTGGGCAAGAATGACTTCCTGGGCATGGTGAGCGTCCCTCCTATTAACAAACAAACGCCCTGTCTTTCTCTCCAGGGCCTCCAGTGAGCAGGTGGGTGAGATGGGTCGGAGGGTGGGTGTTCAAGCTGCCTCTTATACCACGGCCAGCCCAGGTAGTGGAGTCTCACTGTCCATGGGACAGGCAAAGGAAGTGGGAGCTGCCTAAGGCCACAGGTTGGGCACAAGGCTCCTGGGTATACCAGCCATCTGCATTGACCCAACCCTGTCACCACCCTGTGAGGTCGACAGTTATTAGTCCCCTCTACGCATGAGGAAACTGAGGTTTGGAGCAGTGAAGTGGCTTTGCCAAGGCCCTCCCTCTGGTTAGCCCTGCTCTGGGAACCTGGCCCCAAGCTTGTCTGAGGTTATGGTTATGACAGTGACATTGTGCTTACCACTGGGTCACCGTGTGGCCCAGGGCAAGCCATCTCTCCAAGACTGAGATTTTCTCAATTATAAATTAAGTGTCCCCTGGAGGCCCTAAGTGCCCTCGAGAGAGAGGAAGAAGTGGACCCTGGCTGGCCACATTACATCTGAGGATGGCAGCACAGGCTTATCCTACAGGGCTGGGTAGTCCCTGAATATGGCAGGACAGGTCCCCCAGCTGAGGCCTGTGTGTCCCCCACAGGTGGAGTTCACCCCACAGACCCTCCAGCAGAAGCCACCCAATGGCTGGTTCCGCCTCCTGCCCTTTCCTAGAACTGAGGATTCTGGGTAAATGTGGGTGCCTAAGGAGGGGCAGCTCAACTTGTGGGCAGGTTATCATGGGTGATGGCACCTGCCTGCCCTGGCCCTCTGCCACTTCACCGTCCAGTGGTTCCCCTAGTCACATGTCCCCAAGGTGTTTCTGCAGCTCCACACAGCACTCCATCTGTCCACCGTGTTGTTTGTCCACCGCGTTGTTTGTCCACCACGTTGTTTGTCCACTGCAGACAGGCTGGCCCACACAATGTGTGTCAGAATGTTGGGTCCCCTCATGGCTGCCCACCTGGATGGATTCCTTGCTTTATTATGTGGTGTCAGGGATTGAACCCAGGGCCTTTGCTGTGCTAGGCTGGAGCTCTCCCACTGTCCTGAGTAGCTGGACCACCAATGTCTGCACACTTACAGACTATCCACACTGACCACAAAGCCTCCTATCCCCATCATTCTTTTTCTGGCCATTCCTGTCCACGCCATTCACATACCTGACTACCCACCTGTGTCCATAACATCCACATCTTACTTTTCTCATGCCTACTGTTGTGCCTGACCGCAGGGTGTCCGCACACTGGGCAACACTCTCCACTGTGCTCTTCCATACACTGTCTGGGCCACCCCCCCATTCCTTTTTCTCCCTGTCCATTTCTGACCCCACTGCCCTCCTCTGCCTTCACCCTGTGTCTCTTGCTCCTTCCCATGCTCATGTCCCTCCCTCTGGGCTAGCCTGTCCTCACATCCCCTTCGCTATGGTCTGCTCCATTTAGGGGGAGCCTGGGTGCCCTGCGACTGAAGGTGCGCCTCACTGAGGACCGGGTCCTACCTTCCCAGTACTACCAGCCTCTCGTGGAATTGCTCCTGGAGTCAGTGCAAGGGCCAGCTGAGGTGGGTGTGGCAGCAGGTGCTCCACCCAGGCTACTGGGTCTGGGCATAGCTCCCCTCCATTGAGAATCAGGGAGCTCTTTTGCTTTGAGGGCTGGGTCACCTGTTGGCTCTCCTGTCCCTACGCAGGAGGACACCACCAGCCCCCTGGCTGTGCTAGAGGAGCTGGCCTCTGGAGACTGTCGTCAGGACCTTGCCACCAAGCTGGTGAAGCTCTTCCTAGGCCAGGGCCTGACTGGGCCCTTTCTAGACTACCTCATGAGGCGTGAGGTAGCTCGTACCAGTAAGTTTCCCCCAGGGTCCCAGACGCTACTTCCCAAGGATAGATCTGCAGAGAATATCCAGGGGAGAATTAGGGTCCCTTAGAACACTCTTAGGTTGGGAAGCCTGTGCTGTGAACCCTGGAGGGCTGAGAGTACAGGCTCAGCTTCAGGTGGTGTGTGACCCTAGGCAGCTTGCCAAACCACTCTGGGCTTCTGAACTGTGAACAAAGTTGATGTTTTTGCATTCTTCCTGATTCTTGAGGCTGAAAGAATCATATCACCATGATGGGTGAGTGGGGATGAGCTGGGTCCAGCACCCTCCAAAAGCCCACCTCCCTGTCTTCCCAGATGACCCCAACACCCTCTTCCGTTCTAACTCCTTGGCATCCAAGTCGATGGAACAGTTCATGAAGGTGAGTGGGGAGACCTAGCATGTGCCAATGGCTTCCTGCCCTGCTCACCTGAGGCCCAAAGCTCACTGGCTTCAAGAGGCACTAGGTGGCTGAACCGGGTGCTGGTGGCAGGTGCCTGGCTTCAGCCCTGGGCGGCACCCCTGGTCACAGCTGGCCTGGCTCTGAAATCTCCCTGCACACCCCCCTGCCCCAGCCCAGGGCGTTCCCTGCCATCCTTAGCAGCTCCGTGTGGCCCCTGCCCCCAGCTCGTGGGCATGCGCTACCTGCACGAAGTCCTGAGGCCAGTGATCAGCCGCGTCTTCGAGGAGAAGAAGTATATAGAGTTGGACCCTTGCAAGATGGACCTGAACCGCTCCCGGTGAGCGAGGTGGGGGTGTCCTAGGCCTCCAGCCACTCCTTATTATTTGCAGGTGCCTTGGGCTGCTCTGTGTTGGCTGCCATCTGCCTAGGGAACACGTGTGTAACCTCCAAGCTTCTGTGTGCCATGACCGCTCAGGCTGTTCTGGACTGGACTGGGAAATTTAGAACTCCCTGAGTTCAAATCCTGGCTCCATCTCTTCCACACCCTGTGATATGGCCTGACACTTGGGGGTGCTGTGGGCACTTATGTGTTTTGTATGTAAAGCCCAAAACATAGTGATGCTGGGAGATGCTGGAGGCCCACAAGAGAGTTGTCTGCAAATGGAACCCAGGAACCTTCTATGAGGTTGGGGAGCAAGCTAGGCTGTGACTAAAAGCCACTCCACATCTCTGTGGACTCTTCCTCCTTTCTTCCTAGAACATTCTTTGCTACAGTCAGAGGGCTGGCTTCTGTGCTGGAAGTAGGCAATCTGTTAAGACAATAATGAGGAAATAGAGTTCCCACACCTCTGACCATGTCAGGTGCAAGCCTCAGCAGTGAGACAAGCTCCATGTCCAAAGTCACACAACTGGGAAGGTGCAAAGAGGGGATTTGAACCCAGGCCCCAAGCAGAAGTGCAGAGTTATCTGCGAAACTCCCAGTGGATCGGTGGATACCATGGGAGACTCTGGCACTCATGGGCCATGGGACACTGGGGACCTGGGTTGGGCAGGGATGCAGATAGATTCTAGAGTTGGTCCTGACTTCTAATCTCAGGTTTGCAACCGACTTGCCAAGTCACATTGATGGGCCTCAGTTTCCAAGTCTGTTAGATGGGAGGGGTCAGATACTCAACTCATGAGTTACCGTTAGGACCACACAGGCAATACCAGTGGTCATGAGTTGGACACAGGGGTTGACAACTTCCAGGTTAAGGGCTCCAGGCAGTGGGGACAGTATGTGCCAAGGCCCTAAGTTTGGAACATCTAACTGACATGGCCATGCTGAAGATACTCAGAGCTACAGCTTATAACTAGGAGTGACAGGGTGATGCCCATTCTGAGGAGGTGACAGTTCAGCTGTGTGCCAGCATGTACCAGGACAAAGGAACAGTCACTTCTCAGGCTCTGAGATGAGACTCTGCTCTGAGTGTGCAAGCTCCAGCAGGGAACCTGGTGTGAGGGGAGGGAGGCACAGTGGAGGCTGATGGGCTTCGGAGGCAGCAGGTGTGTTACTCTAACCCAAGGTTCTGTCTGCTCCCTGCAGGAGAATCTCCTTCAAGGGCACCCCCACAGAGGAGCAGGTGCGGGAGACCAGCCTGGGGCTGCTGACTGGATACCTGGGGTCCATTGTGGATGCCATTGTGAGCTCTGCAGGGCGCTGCCCGCTTGCCCTGCGTCTGACCTTTAAGCAGCTCCAGCTGTGTGTGGAGAAGCGCTTCCCTGGGATGGAGCATCAGGTGGGCTGATGTGGATACTGGGGTGGCCTGGCACCTTGTCCAGGGTCACAGGCAGGGTCCGGTTAAAGGTGACACCAGAACCTGGGCTGCTCAGACTTGAGTAAGTGAGTCCTGGCAGAGGGACAGTGTTCCTGGCAGGACCTAGAACCTAGAGGACCAATGATGAGTGATGAAGGTGCTGGTGGTGATGATGGTGGTGGTGACATTGATGGTAATGATAACGGTGATGAGGGTGATGATGGTGGTGAGGAGAGCAGAAGGAAAGACAGGGCCAGGATGAAGGCTGAGTGGGTTGGGCAGGTGCTGGGCTTTCCCACCTTGGATACAAAAGGTAGAAACTGGGAACTGTGGCTTCGGGCCAGGTGAGGGACAGGGACAGAGCAGATGTAGAACTTGAGAGGATGGTGGAGATTGTAGCAAAATGTAGCCCCCACAGCTTGTGTACAGGGACCACTCAGGCCAAGTTCTACATAAGAATGGGGCCTAATGTCCCTGGTCCTGCAGAGCCCTTCTTCTCACTACTATGCTGGAGCTAAAACCCAGTCTCACACACACCAGTCAGGTACTCTGAGCCAAGGCATAACTCTCTCTTCACTTTTTAAATTTTGAGATAGGGCCTTGCTAAGTTTCCAAGGCAGACCTTGAACTTGTGATCTTCCTGATTCAGTCTCTGAAATATCTGGGCTGACAGCCAGGACTTTGCCCCAAGCTGGGCTGGTCTGGGCAGACCTGGGCACCCTCCCTCCCTCCCTTTCTGCTTCCCTCCCTCCCTCTCTCTGTCCCTCCCTCCTTCCTTCCTTCTTCCTCCTTCTCCTCCTCCCTCCCTCCCTCCCTCCCTCTCTCACCAGCTTCCAGGATTCTATATGAAGTCTCCTAGTTTTGAAACATTGGGGTTAATTCACCCAGACCCACAAGCAAAAGCAGCTTGGGATCAGTCACCACGTGTTGAGGTTGTCCCTGGGCATGGGCCACCAGTCTGAGATCCTTGGTTTAGTAGTGTTCAGTGTAAAACCTAAGGTGGCTGTCAAGGGGAGTTTGGTGGCATAGGCCTGTAATCCAAGGTCCTCAGGGGGTTCCAGCAAGAGGACTGAAAGTCCAGGGCCAGCCTGAGCAACAGAGGTGGCTGTTACTGTCTTCAGTTACAAATGAAACCAGACTCTTTTTCTTTTTTTTTTTTTTTAAAGATTTATTTATTATGTATACAGTGTTCTGTCTGCAGGTATATCTGCAGGCCAGAAGAGGGCACCAGATTTCATTATGGATGGTTGTGAGCCACCATGTGGTTGCTGGGAATTGAACTCATGACCTCTGGAAGAGCAGCCAGTGCTCTTAACCGCTGAGCCATCTCTCCAGCCCATACTCTTTTTCTAAAGATTTATTTTTGTGGGCCTGCAGACATCTTCAGAGGCCGGAGAGTGCTGTATGATTCCTTAGCATGCCAGACATTTGTGCGCCACTTGATGTGAGCGCTGAGATCTGAACTAGGGTCTTCTGATGGAGCGGCAAGCTCTATTAACCACTGAGGCAACTCTCGAGCCCCAGCCAGACTAACTGTACCCCGTGTTAGATCCAGACCACTTGGCAGAAAGATCTAGAGCCCGCTGAATACTAGTGATGTCATAGCCCAACTAAGAGCTTTGGACATATATAACATTCTCTCCATGATTCCTGCTTACAGATGGGGAAACTGAGGGCCGGAGAGCTTGAGATTTTGTCCCCAGATCCCTCCTCCTCCCACATAGAGCTGAGCTGTGGCTTCCCATCTAGAGGTGACGTCATTGCACCCCACTTAGCCTGGCTCTCACCTGGGCCGACTCATAGGTGTTAAGTGGGACACGGCTAAGATAAGGAGGAAGGAAAGAGAGCAGGAGGCCAGTTCCCCACTCAGCTCAGCCCAGGAAGCCAACATCAGTGCCATCCACATGTCCCCAGTGGGCAGGGACCACAGACTTCCTCAGATCATGAAGGTAGGAAGCCATGGACATCCCCTGAATCACGAGATTCATTATGGCATTTTAATATGTGTGTGTGTGAGTGGTGTCATGTAGCTCAGGCTAGCCTCTTCCAACTTATTACATAGCCAATGATGACTGTTCTGTTTGCTTTCTACCCCTGCAATGAACACCAAGACAAATCAGGGGAGAAAAGAGCTTGTGGTCCATCATGGACGGGATGCAAGACAGGAAACTGGTGGTAGGGACTGATGCAAAGGCCACGGAGGTCTGGTGCTTACTGGCTTGCTCCCTGTGGCTTCCTCAGTTTGCTTTCTCATACTACCCAGGACCCCATGCCCACGAACGGTGCCACCCACAGTGGGCTGGGCCCTCCCACATCAATCATTAGTCAAGAAAATGCCTCCACAGATTTGCCCACAAGCCATCTGATAGGTTTTCCCAACTCAGGGTCCCTCTTTTCAGGTAACCCTAGCTTATGTCAAGTTCACACACATGCACACAAACTAACGAGCACAGTGGCTTTGAACTTGTGATCTCCCCGCTTCCAGTTTCCACAGGTGAATCACATGTGGAATCACAGGCATGTGCCACCACAGCCAGTTTCTGTGGTATTGGGGAGAAACCCGGGGTCCCGTGCGCACTGGGCAAACACTCCAGTGTCAGATACATCCCTAGTCCTCTTCTTATTCTTCATTTTGAGACAGGGTATTATGAAGTTGCCTTGATTGGCCTGGAACTCATTCTGTAGCCCAGGCTAGCCTTGAACTTGTGACCCTCCTGCCTCGGCACTATGTAGATGGGATGCCGGGCCTGTGCCACCAGACCTGGCTCATGTGTACCTTGATGAGTTAATGTTGGGGGCCAAAATGACCCAGGGACCTGCCTGGGAGGAAGTGGTGATTTGGGGACAGTTCAGGGCTCTGACTGGGAAGGAACCCTCTTACTGGAAGCCTTGGGTACAGTCACCGTCACCATAGGGCCGATTGGCAAGGCTGACATGCCCAGCAAGCTAGCATACTCTGGGACAGCTATTGTCACAGGTGTGACTGACACCCTGAAATAAACAGAGGCATACACACTCAGGTGTGATATATATAGCACGTGGGGAGTGAGCAATGCCCAGTGTGGAAAGTCCAGAGAGGGACACAGTGGGGCTGGGACAGTGTGTGCTCAGGTGGGCTCTGTAGCCTGACCGCCAGGGCTCCCTACTGTGCCTCAGTGTCCTCATTTGGAAACCAAATGTGTTTGAAGAGTGAATGTGCCTCCTGAGGGCCTGATGCACTCTTGACCTTTGACCTTTGACCCTGGGGGCACTGCCTAGTAGCTGAGACTGAAATGGCAGGAGAGTAAGTAACCCTGCCTTTGCTGTTGATTGCTGTGCAACCTTGGGGAAATGAATGTCCAACTCTGGGCCCCAGTTGCTGCCTCTCTAAAACTGGATGTAACTCGTCCTAGAGCGAGTGGTAAGTAAAGGCACTGGAGGAGAATATGGTATGTTCTTGCAACCATTAAGTCGAGGTTCTGGGTTTGAGTCCTGACTCTCCTCTGCTCTGTGATCTTGAGCAAGCTGCTTGGCCCCTCTGAGGTTGCAGTGATATCTCTCTCCTCTGGCTGTGTGTTCTGAGCACAGGAGTCTGCCAAAACCAGTTTTTGCCAGATCCAGTTTCGTAACCCCATTTTCCAACTAGAGAAACTGAGGAAGAGAGGAGACCCCTCCTCGGCTGGTGGCTAGGATAAGCATCCTGACCTGACTCCCTCTCCTTCCTCTGGACAGCTAGTCTTTGCTGCCTCAGTTTCCCCAGCTGGGACGAGGGCTTCAGGGCCTGCTATCTGTGATTCTCTGGCAGGACGTGAAGTACCTGGCCACCAGCGGCTTCCTCTTTCTGCGGTTCTTTGCGCCCGCCATCCTCACACCGAAACTGTTCGACCTCAGAGATCAGCACGCAGACCCCCAGACCAGCCGCTCTCTACTTCTGCTTGCCAAGGTGTGTGCGTGTAGGGGGCTCCATCTGGCTCCTCTCAGCTGGGGAGAAGCATGGCAGGTACCACCATGTATGTCTAGCTTTCATTTGCCTCCTCCCACTCACCCATTTTGGCAGCACTGAGAACTGAACATGGGGCCTCACGCATGGGACGTGCCATTACTGTACCGCTGAGCTACAGTCCCAGCCCCGTTGTCTTTTTCCTCCTCTTCCTCCTTTTAATTAGATCATCAAAGCTCACTCCCTCTGAAAGAAATGGGAGAGGTGGAATAGCAGTCATTTATACCTTAGTATAAGTTAAACCATTCTTGACAAAGTAGCCACAACTTGTGGTTCTGACGGGTCCCCAAGTACACATGATAGAACAGGACAGTGCTGGGTGAGCTGAGGGTGCTGATTCCAAAAGGGAGCGGGAGGATCAGATGGTGCCCAAGGTGTATGGATATGAGAACCAGAATTTGCGGCCACAGAGGGTGCTCGCCTCACAGTGGCCTCTTTTCTCCTTTGCTCCAGGCTGTGCAGAGCATCGGAAACCTGGGCCAGCAGCTGGGTCAGGGCAAGGAACAGTGGCTGGCTCCCCTCCACCCCTTCCTGCTGCAGAGCATCTCACGTGTGAGGGACTTCCTCGACCAGCTGGTGGATGTGGATAGGGATGAAGGTGAGTCCTGTGGTCCTGGCACTCCTGGCTTGTGACTCCTCCTTGCTGGAGCACTCAGTGTCACACTCCATTCGTCCCCAGTTCCCCAGTACTAGGACTGTCTCTGGACCTGCAGGTCCACTAGTCACTCAACTGACATTTTGTGTCAGACTTGGTTAGGTCATCTCTGCCAATGTGGCAGTTTGGCAGGGTCATGGCATGGAGTCTCTGGTATGGGCATCCTTTTTATGTCCCTGCCATTTAACAGGCACTACCCTCAAAGGCCTGGGATTGTGGCTTAGTGGAGGAATGCTTGCCTTGCATGTTATGTCACATCACGAAGTTACAAAGGAGGGAAGAGTGGGCTGGGTGCGATGGTCCACGGCTTTAATTCCAGCACTGGGGAAGCAAAAGCAAGAGATGCCAGCTTGGTCTCTGAGAGTTCTAGGCCAGGCAGGGTGATACAGTAAGATCTGTATCACCCTGAAAGCAAGGAAGGAAGAAAAGAAAATTAAAAAACAAAAGGGGGTGGGGAAGGGAAAGGAAGAAAAAAATGATGGCATCTCTGGTGCCACTAGAATGAAGATCTGGAGGAAGCACTGACTTTTTTTTGGATATTGTTAAATTAATCCCCAATAACAAATGGGGGAGCTGCCAGGTGCCCAGAGAATGGAGTCAGAGTTTAACCCCGACTGCTGGATTTTTCTCCCAAGCACCTGTCTACTCAATCGCTGATTCAACCCTGGGTTCAGAGTGCCACCTAGAGTCAGCGCTGTGGAATGACTGTGGACTCAGACAACAGGGCACTGACCAAAGCCCCCTCCATTTTGCTCTCATCAGAGATTCCTCCGGCCTTAGAGATACCACCTCGGGGTGGGGGGAGGATGGGATTTTTTGGCTTCTGTCTGGGCACACAGAGTAGCTAAAGGGTGTCTAAGTGCAAGATGGAGTCATTCTGGCTAAAACTGGAGAAGAGTCAATGTCGCTGTGATCCAGGCTGGGAACAGCACGTGCAAAGGCCCTGGGGTGGGTACAGAGAGCAACAGAAAGGCCAGTACAGAAGAGAGAAAGAGAAGAGAAAGAAGGAAGTGTGGCGCTGTAAAGAGAACTTTGGGAGAACGGGGGCTTGCATTGGGAATGGAGTGGGTCATGCAGCCCTTTGAAATGGTGTAGAGGGCACTTCAGAGTGGCAGACTCCAGTCACATAGGATTTACCTGGGACAGTGGAGACCCCTGGCTGAGCCTGGAGAGCCTGGGGTCAGGGTGGGGAGCAGATGTGTGTCCGATGCAGAGAGAGGTCTGAGTGGGCTTGTGGCTGGCTGGGAACAAGGCTGGATTGATGGGCATCCCCTGCTGGCCAGCTGCAATTTCACCTGCAGGTCCCTGTGCTTGGAGAGGAATCTGGGTACCACTTTCCCCTGCTGTTTAGTCTCTTGCCTCGATGGCTGGGTGTGGGAGTTGGTGGTGGCTGAAGGAGTGGTGGCTGAGGTCACAGCCTTCATCTTCCTGCCCCTTGGTAGCAGACAGTACAGCAGGTGCTAGAGGTCCCAGACATGGCAGTGCCCCTCACCCCCTTTTTCTATTTCCCAGAGGCTGGGGGGCCAGCGTGCGCCCTGGTCCAACCCTCAACAATTGTTCGAGAAGGTTTCCTGCTGAAGCGTAAGGAGGAGCCCGCAGGCCTGGCCACTCGCTTTGCCTTCAAGAAGCGTTACTTCCGGCTGAGTGGGCAGGACCTCTCCTACTCCAAGACTCCAGAATGGCAGGTGGGACTTTGACAGCCCCTCTCCCCCCCATATATGTATGTATGTATTGTAGCAGCTGAGGTAACAAATTCCAAACTCTTGGCTTGCATCAAGCTTGGGGCCAGTCTGGCCCGTGACAGGTACACTTATTATTACACTCTTGAGCAGGTGTGAGTTTCACAGCTGGACATGCTCTCCCATGTGTGCACATGCATGGGTGGGGGCCACAAGGGCTACACCACGCGTCATAGACTCACATAGAATCCATCTGTTCCTATGTCTGCATGCAGGAGTACATGAATCCAGGCACTCTATCAACCGGCTCATCCATGCCCAGGCTTTCCCGGGGTGCCTGTGTGTGTGTCGGACTCTGTCCTAGGCATTTAACACCGCTGTCCTCCTAGCCTAAACAGCAAAACCAGAGGAGGACTAGGACTTGGCGTGTGGGCATGGCTTGATTTTCATCAGCTGTTCAGGTTGCCAGGCAGGGCCCACAGACCGCGTGACTTCAGAAGGGTCATTGACCTTCCTGCCTCAGTTTCCCCATCTTCAAATTGGGGGCAATAACAGATCCAGTCTCAAAAGGGTGGGTCGTGGTGATTGAGTGAGCTGATGGAAGTAAGGTTCTGAAAGTCACAGCCAAGTACCACATAAGCAACTGCTGTGGCAAAGATGCTGGTGGTGATGAGTGACGAGAGTTGTGATGATGATAGTGGTGGTGGTGATGGTGGTGGTGGTGATGATAGTTGTGGTGGTGATGGTGGTGGTGGTGATGATAGTTGTGGTGGTGATGGTGGTGGTGATGATAGTGGTGGTGGTGATGGTGGTGGTGGTGATGATAGTTGTGGTGGTGATGGTGGTGGTGATGATAGTTGTGGTGGTGATGATAGTGGTGGTGGTGGTGATGATAGTTGTGGTGGTGATGATAGTGGTGGTGGTGATGGTGGTGGTGATGATAGTGGCAGTGGTGATGGTGGTGGTGGTGATGATGGTGATGGTGGTGGTGGTGGTGATGATGGTGGTGATGATGATGGTGGTGGTGGTGGTGATGATGGTGGTAGTGGTGATGGTGGTGGTGGTGATGATGGTGATGGTGGTGGTGGTGGTGGTGGTGGTGGTGGTGGTGGTGGTGGTGGTG
>CAJQZJ010004765.1:4181312-4251630 GCA_907164525.1 Lophiomys imhausi
TGGTGATGGTGGTGGTGGTGATGGTGATGATGATGATGGTGGTGGTGATGATGATGGTGGTGGTGGTGGTGATGGTGGTGGTAGTGATGATGGTGGTGGTGGTGGTGGTGGTGATGATGGTGGTGGTGGTTGTCTTTGTGTTACTCTTGCTGTGATAAAACCCTATGACCAAAGCAACCTGGGGAGGAAAGGGTTTATTCGGCTTACACTTCCACATCGCAGTCCATCATCAAAGGAAGTCAGGACAGGAACTCAAACAGGACAGGAACCTGGAGGCAGGAGCTGATGCAGAAGCCATGGAGGGGTGCTGCTCACTGGCTTGCTCCTCAGGGCTTGCTCAGCCTGCCTTCTTATAGAACCCAGGACCACTAGCCCAGGGATTTCCCCACCCACAGTGGTCTGGACCCTCCCCCATTGATCACTAATTTAGAAAATGTCCCACAGGCTTGTCGACAACTTGATCTTATGGAGGCACTTTCTCAATTGAGGCTCTGTCTTCTCAGATGGCTCTAGCGTGTATCAAGTTGACATAAAACCAGCCGACACAATGATGATGGTAGTGATGGTCGTGGTGATGAGGGTGACGGTGATGATGGTGGTGATGGTGATGATGGTGTGGATGATAGTGATAAAAGCAAACTTAGACCTAGAAAAGTCAAGTCACTCACCAGGCGACTGAACAGGACTGGGGGGAGACACAATAGAGCTATTCAGAATTGAATACATGGCTTTGGTGACTCCACCTGCTGCCACATCCAAAGAGATGCTGCCCTGGCTTCCCACAGGTTCACTCATCCATCCCGGTGTCTTGCATCCGTGCTGTGGAGCGTGTGGATGAGGGTGCTTTCCAACTACCACATGTCATGCAGGTGGTGACACAAGACGGCACCGGGGTGCCACACACCACCTACCTCCAGTGCAAGGTAAGGTCTCGCACAGTCAGGGATGGAGACCGTGGCTCAGCCTCACCCATGTTCTGACTGCCTCTGCCTCTTGTAGAATGTGAATGACCTCAACCAGTGGCTGTCAGCCTTGCGCAAAGCCAGCGCCGCCAACCAGGACAAGCTGGCTGCCTGCCACCCTGGTGCCTTCCGCAGTGGGCGATGGACCTGCTGCCTCCAGGCAGAGCGCTCAGGTGAAGGGGCGGGGTATGCTACAGGCTCCACCCTCCTCATCTGCCAGTCAGCAAGCAGTATCCCACTTCCACATGGGCTTGCTGTGCAACCTTCAGCAAGTGACTTAATTTTTCTGTGCCTCCGTCTTTTTGGCTGGGAAGCAGGACTGAGGATAACCCTTACCTCCTTAGTCCCACTAGCTGACACCAAGATGATATTATTCAAAGCTCTGTCTGGCGTGTAGTGTTAGCAACACGCAAGTACCATTTCCAACATTCCCACTATGTGCCAACTGCCCAGAGCATACACACAGTCTGACTTGTTGAGGCTACATGACAGTGACAATCATAGTGATGATAACAGGTTGCTATGCTGTTGCTGGGAATGAATCCCTGGCCCTGAATGCTCTGCCACTGACCCGCATCCCAGCCCCAGCTGGACAATTATAACAGTGTTAGAATCACCAACCTGAGGCTTTCCTCTGAGACATAGCCCCAGGGCAGGGATCAGGGAAGGCTTCCTGGAGGAGGTGTTGCTTTTGGTGGCTAGATTTGAGTAGAGATGGTGAGTATGTGCAGGGCAGGGATCAGGCTGAGCAAAGGGGGCTGAGAAAGAGCTGATGGATCAATATTCTCTCTTTCTCTTTCTGTGATTAAAAACAAAACAAAACAAAACAACCCCCCCAAAAAAAAAACTCTGCCCAAAAGCAACTTAGGGGAAGAAAGGGTTAATTTGGCTTACACTTCCAGATCACTGTCCATCACTAAGGAAAGTCAGGGCAGGAACTAGAAGCACAAACCATTGAGAAACACCACTTGCTGGCTCACTCACAGGCTCATACTCAGCTAGGTTTCTTATACAGCCCAGGAACACCTGCCTAGGGAATAGTGCCACCCACAGTGGGCTGGGCCCTCCTGCATCAACCAACAGCCAGCACAGACATGACCATGAGCTAATCTGATCTGGGCATTCCGTTATATGAGACTCTCTTCTCGGATGACTCTAGGCTCTGCCACGTTGACAGGTGAAACTAAACAGGGGCAGGGTTCATGGAGGAGGCAGAGAGGCCTGGAGGAGGCTGGAACCCAGGCAGGAGCTACAGGGAGGGCTGACTAAGCAGAGGCTTGCACAGGTAGTAGACAAGCTGAAGGCATGATGGCACCTGCACCTGGAACAGGGCAGATGCTACTGGCTTGGAACAAGTCTTCCCTTACGATACTGTGTGCCCACAGCAGCTGGCTGCAGCCGCACACACTCAGCCGTCACGCTGGGAGACTGGAGTGACCCACTGGACCCTGACGCCGAGGCCCAGGTGGTATATCGCCAGCTGCTCCTGGGGCGGGACCAGCTCAGGTGGGTGTCATCTGCCTCACCCTGCTGTGGCCGGCCTCCTCACATTCATTCATCTCTCCAAAAGTGTCTCCTCCCCCATCCCAAACCTCCCTTGGCAGGGCTTCATGTAGCCCAGATTGTCCTTGAACTCAGCATGTAGCAGACAACCTTAAACTTCTGATCCTCCTGCATGTACTTCCTTAGGGCTGGGCTTACCGGTGTGCGCCACCAAGCCTGGTTTATGTGGTGCTGGCGACTGAGCCTTGAGCTTCCTGCATGCTAGGCAAATTCTACCAACTGAGCTGCAGGCTCAGCCCATTTTCTTCCCTTTCTTTTTCTGTTTGCCAGTGCTGGGGATGGAACTCAGCCCCTTGCATTCACTGAGCTCCAGCCCAGCCCCATTTCTGCATCTTCTGGCATACTGGCTGAGCTTTCAGAGGCATGTGGGCCACCACAGGGCCTCAGCATCCAGGGAATCAGGGCTTGGAAAGATCTGTAAGGCAGACCAGATCATCTCAGCTAAGGTTTCTATTACTGTGACAAAATACCATGGCCAAGGCAGCTTCTAAAAGGAACCATTTAACTTGGGGCTATAGTCTATGATGGCAGACTAAGGACATGATGACAGGAGCAGCTGAGAGCTCACGGCTTGATCCCAAAGCAGGAGGCAGAGGGGGGGGGGAGAGCGAGCTAACTGGGAATAGCCTGAATCTTTTGAAATCTCAAAGCCCATCCCCAATGATGCACCTCCTCCAACAGGGCCACACCTCCTAATCCTCCCCAAACAGTTCCCCTAACTGGGGACCAAGCATTCAAGCATATGAGCCAGTGAGTGGTGTTCTCATTTAAACCACCCCAGGGAGCACAGCAGCTTACAGTATGGGGGCTCCAGAGACATAGGCATGGTTGGTCTATAAAACTTGGCTTCTGAGCCTCCCTGGTACCCTGGGCACCTCTCTCCCACTTCCTGGCCTGAAGAGCTCTGTTGTTTAGTGACAGGCTTGTCCCATCCCACTGTAGAAAAGGTTCTGTACTGAACTCCCTGGGTTCAGATCCTGTGCTGGCCAGTTAGTGGCTATGTGGTACTCAGCTAGTCATTTGGCTTCTCTGTGCCTCATAAGGAAAAGAAGGTGATAGGGTACTGGCCTCATAGCATTGTCCTAAGGGTCAGAAGCTAATCCAGTGAAAGGACACCACATAGCTTCCCATACATAGGAGCTATTATTATGCTGTGTGGCAAAAGGCAAGTTCCTTGATCTCTCTCTGTGTGTCAGTGGTTTATCTGGAGAACAGTGTTACTGGTAAGTGCCTTCCTCATGTAAGATGGCTGTGTGATTAAATGAATTCGTGCATGGACAGGGCTTCTCGGTGTAGTGTCTGCTACTTTAGAAATAATTTGTGGCAGTGTTTGTGATGATGATGATAGTGATGGTGGTGTTGGTGATGATGATGGTTGTGATGGTGATAGTCATGATGGTGATGATGCTAGTGATTGTGATTGTGGTGATGATGGTAGTGGTGATATGGTGATGATGGTCGTGATGGTGATGAACGTCTGATTTCTCCTGCAAGCAGCAGAGAATCTTGGGTGGGACCAGCACTGTGCCTCAGAAAACCAGCCTTGTCCCTTTTCCTCTCAACCCTCAGGCTGAAATTGCTGGAGGATTCAAGCCTGGACATGGCTGAGGTGGACCCTGGGAAGGACTCCGGTGCCATGGACGGTAAGGGAGAAATGTTCTATTCTTGTCCCTTACAAATGTGTACCCTAGTTTGCCAAGCACACCCCCTAGGTCCTCCTGCATGCCCTCTTGTTTCCAGTTCACCAATGGGACCCTAGTGCTGGTGAATTTGGGGATTCTTTTTGCATGAGGGAAAAAAAAAACCATACAGCCCCAGGAAGAGTGGGCTCTGGTGACAGCCACTAGTAGCCTGCTGAACCCCGTGGCCTGTTTTTTTTTTCCCCTCCAGGAGCCTCTGCTGAGGTTCTGGCCCAGCAGAGAGCAGCCACCACTCATCTGCTGCAGGTACTTGAAGACTTGGAGCAAGCACATGAGGAGTTCCAGAAACGGGGATAGGGACAAGTGGCCCTCTAGGATGGTTTAGGATCTAGCTGGATGCTGAGGAAGTGTCAGAGCCCATTGGGGACAAGCAAACATGTGGCCTCCTTCAGCACACTCTGGCCCGGGCTTCTCCTCGAGGCTGCTTTCTTCACTGCTGTGATTTGGAGCATCCCAGACAGAGCCTGATCCTGTGTGCTCCATGACCAGCCAGGGTGCAGGAGCCTTTGGTAGGGTCCAGTTATATTGACCAAACCTCACTTTATTTTCTGAGCCTGGGGTGTCAGCTTCACTGGACCCACCTCTTCCAAAACCTGTTCCGCCCATCTCACCCTGAGCTGCTGGATACAGCTGTACCTGAATGCCGACCCTGACTGACTCAGAAAAACACTAAATAGGCTTGGTTGGCCAGGAACTTTCGGTTTTCACGTCTGTGAGTCCCTGTGACCTCACAGATCCTTCTGTACCCCGCCCTCATCTGGCAGCCCCAACCTCAAGTTTCAGGAACCAGGTGTTCTCTGAAGAATGGACCGGGAGCCCTGCATGCCAATTCAGAACCTTGAAGTTGGATACAGGCTCTTCTCTCTCTTTGAGCCTCATTTTACCCTATATAAAGTGACAAGTGAGTGTGCTTAGAAGTGAAGTGTTAACATGGGGGTACCTTGGGGGCCAGTTGAGAAGCTTCAGGCCCTGCGCAGCCACTGAATGTGTCTGAGGGTTTTTGAGGGGAGACACCTGAGTTCTGGGGCTCACAGGTTCTGTGGGCTTGGAGTCTGATTTGACAGTGAGCCCACAGAGGGTGAAACGTTTGGGAACACTCAGCTGGCAGAGCTGGCAGAGCTGGCAGAGTCCGTGAAGACTTCTGAATTTGTCTAAGCAGAGCTCTGGACAGAAAAAACTCAAGTCCACCCCGCAGGATGAAGAGCACCAGGAAAGGTGTAACGCTATCCCGCTTATGGCCAGCAGGGGTCGCCTGGAGCCGGAGCATCACCCACACTGGCTTGGGTACACCTACTGCCAGAGGCTCCCATAGGTGGGGAAGCTTTCCCCCTGCTCCTTGCCCCAGGGCAGGGTGGCCTCGGTGGGCTGATATGGTATCTTCCAGCTCCTTGACATCTTTCTGGAGGGCCGCACACTAGTTCCATCATTCTATCACTGTGGTGTGTGTATGTGTGTGATGTGACTTTTGAATCCTTGGAGACTGGGAGAGTCTGGCTTTCTTCCCTCGATGCTACAAGACAGGACAGTTACTGGCTTTCTGGCTTTCTTCCCTCGATGCTACAAGACAGGACCATACACTGCTTCTCCCGTTGTTCGGGGCAGTGGTCCTACGGTTGCCATTATCTCCCAAACCATCACTTCTCAGCGTTCTGCAGGAGCGCAGTCACCCAGCACCCGCCTAGGAGAAAAAGGCCTGACCAGGAGAAAGACCATTTATTTCTCCACCCACAGTGGGACTGGTAGGTTTTTTTTTTCCTTCCAAAAGAGCAATCTCTGGCGTCCCTTTAAAGCTTGGCCGACTCCCATCACGGGGCAGCCAATCCTCAGAGGCAGAGCTGGTGAGTTGCCTGGGTAACGGGCCTCTGGTTGGCCTGAGAAGATCAGCCGCCCACTGCCCACTTCCAAGCAGCGAGGAGTTAACGCTTTGTGGCCTGCTCTCCGTTTTCAAGGCGTGGAGCCCTGAACAAGGCCTCCCCTCGCTCCTAAAGCCAGAAGCTACAGCTTTTGGGCCTCAGTGTCCAGAGCGGTTTAGTAGGGGCGAGAAGCCGGTACAGATGCAAGATAGACAGAGGTCTAGAGATGGACACACGAGGAAGTAGTCAGGGTCCCAGAATGATAGACAAGCAACAAAGTAAGGTGGCCTCGCCCCCAGTGGCCTGCAAAAAGCTACTCAGTAACCCGGGATTTCTACCCCAGTTGGCTGTGCAGTGCTCAGTGGGCAGGTGGCTGCATTGACATGGGTTAAGGGGTGAGGCACGGGGCAGACAGGCCCCTGGAAGCCTTACAGACTCCCCACTCCCCCATGCTTGACCCAAGTCCTGGGAAGGGGATGAGCTATACAGATATAATGGAGACACAGGTGGATTCCACGGGATGCGTCATGGGGGCGTTTCTGTCTCTTTTCCCCCCAAGCTGGGAGAAGTCAGAGGCACGTGAGTGTACTTGAGTGAGTGCGTGCGTGCGTGCAACCGGACACGTGTGTGTGTGTGTGTGTGTGTGTGTGTGTGTGTGTGTGTGTGGTGTGAAGGGCAAAGCTCCATCTTTTCCATAGGGAGGTGGCCCTTGCTGGCGTTCCTGTCTCTGCTGCTCTTGCCAGAAGCCACAGGTTGGAGCCAGCTGGCCTGGTGTCCTCCTGTCACCCCCCACAGCCACCAGCCAGGTTCCCTTAGCACTTCTGGCTCCTCCCACCTAGCGGAGGAAGGCATATGCCGGGCTAGGGGCAAAGCAAGAAGGAAGATGAGCAACTCAGGCCTTGGCCATGGCCTCAGATACACCCTGGGCGGTGAGCTCCGCCAGTACGTTGTCTAGGTAGCTGGCATCCGGGTAGCCGTGGCCAGTGAGGTTGGAACCAAACTCGGTCTTGTGGTGAATCTCGTTCCACACCACCGTGTCCGACTCGCCTGTGGTATTGGACGTTCCAATGGTGAAGATGAGTCTGCGCTCCCAGGCGGTGATGAGCAACCTCAGCACCTGGAGGGGGTGGGGTGGAGGTGAATGTCATTAGCGGTTGGCGCCTTAGCCTGCTCCATCACTGGTCACTATGTCAAGTTTTTCTTCCGGGGCTTGTCATCAGTACAGGTGGGGCTTAGACCCCACTCTTTGTACTAAATAGTCATTTTGTGAATTCGTTCCCATGATTAAAAATCTGGAGATTTCATGGGAAAACTCGAAGGTGCTATAGCCTCTTCGGTTAGACAGTAAGTAAAAGCAGACAACCTAGTGTGAAGATGAAGGGTCTGAAGGGCTGCTTGGGTTCTCCATCCTGGCTTTGCCACTTCATTGCTGTGTGGACTGTGGATAAGTTCCTTACCATCTCTGAAGCTTTTGTTTAGGTGGTAGTTGAGAGGAAGTAGGGTCAGGGCCTGCTGTTTAGCATCTTGGCTTGGGAAGGAAAGACACAGTAGGGACTGTCGACAAAGTGGGGGAGGGGGGAAAGGCAGGCCTAAAGATAGTGGCTAGGGACCCTGCCTTCCTTCATTCATTGTTGAGACCAAGTGGACACCCACCTTCCGACCCTTCTCATTGTTGGGTAGGTAGCAGTGGCGAGGGAAGCCTCTGGCGGTGAACTTCTTGCCTGGGTTGGGGTGCTCAGGGCCCTGTGGGGGATGGCAGGCGGGTTCAGATCACAGACAAATAGTCTGTGGAGGGGCCAGAGAGTTGGGTCTGTGGCCTGCTGGACTCACCTGAATGCCTGTGGGGATGTCATAGACAATGCGGATGGTCTGGGTGTTTGCAAAGCCAGGTAGTGAGTGTGGGATGACGTGAAACTCCATCTTCCCTGGCGGCTGTGTCCCTGTCTTCTCCCCGTAGATGGCTTTGCAGGTGGGGCACTGCAGGCTGCCATCCTGAGAAGGGTGTGCTGGTGTGAGGCCCCTGCGGTCTCACCTGGCCCGCCCCCACCCCCTGGCCACCTCACTGCATGGTGCCCACCCACTGCACAGCAGCCCACCTTGTGGCCCACCTTGTTGCCATTGGAGTACATGGCCACCAGGCAGAGCAAGTGGTACATGTGGCCGCAGCGGCCCAGGCGGCCCACAAGCTCCGGCCGCACACTCTTGTTACGGAGCACACCCTCATAGCCAGATGCTGTGACCAGCCGTTCCATGCAAATGGTACAGTCCTGGAGGGCCGGGGGACATGGGGGAGGGCCGTGAGGAGAGATATCGAAGATGGAGCCCTGGGGAAACTATGGGGATAGAGCACGGGAAGAGCAATGGAGGGACACTGAGAATGGAGAGATGGAAAACCTTGGAACTGACTCCCTCCCTGATAGCCCCTGAGCAGGGGTTAAATGCTTAACTACCCAAAGCAAAACCCTGAATGGAAAACTTGGCATAAAACCGTCCATCACAAAGATGGACAGGTGTGATGCTGTTAAGCTCCTCCTCCAGGTCCAAGTGAGGAAAATGAGGCCAGGATGGACAGGAGAAGAGGCCCCACGTGGCTGGCTCACCTCATCAGGTGGGTTTTTCACCTTCTGCATGTACCTCCGAACCACATCCTCAGGATTCTTACCTGCAGAGAGAGCGGGATGTGTCTCAGGAGGAGTGGGGGTGGGGGTCAAGTTCTGGGGAGCAGGTCGGGGAGTGGCAGGAAGGAGGGAGTGAAGGACGAGCTTAAGACTAACAGAGGTAGATGCATGCTGGGTCCCAAGAGTGCTGGGGCTGTGTTTGGGGTCACAAGGGACGTACTTTTTTTGAGGTGTTTTTTCTTAGTCTTGCGGCACACACCGGGCACTCCAGGCACAGGCTTCACGTCACTCTTGTTTACAGGTGGCGGGTGCAGGATGGGTTTGGGGGCTCGTGTCAGGCACACTGGCAGCCCGGCTGCACACAGCAGGATTCCTGTCATCCCTAGGGGTGGGGTGTAGTGATGAGGGGTGGGGTCATGACAAGCGCCTCCCTCCCTTCATTGTTGGACTGATGGGTCAGGTGGATACCACAGAGGATGGAGGGCAAGGTGTCTCCCCAGACCCTGACCCTGCCAACCCCAGAAAACCACTTCAAGTTGAAGTCACACAAACCCAGTGGGAAGGGCCACTCTTGGGTCTACCCACCAGTCCACCAAAGGGGCGGGGCTCATGAGGCTGGTGGGCGGGCCTCACTGAGTTGGGTCTTACCTGCCAGTGCTGGGTGGACAGGGCCAGTGCCATTCAAGTTCTTCACAGGAAGCGCTGGAACCCTGTGGTGATAAGAGGCCCCAGCTGAACTCCAGGCCCAGAGCTCCATGCAAGGACCCTGGTTTGCTTTTACCTCAGGGTTCTTCCTGGGCTACCCCATCTCTTCTGCCTTTCTGCCACCTGAATGAGCCACCAGGAAACCCCATCCCAATCTTGAGCTCCTATCATCGATGGGTATGGTCAGTGAACTCTAATGAAAACACCCTTAGGCCTAACTCAGACTCTTGTTTTTAGAGATCCTCATGTAGCCCAGGCTGGCCTCCAAACTTGCATTGTAGCCAAAGATGACCTTGAATTTCTGATCCTCCTGCCTTCTCCCATGTGCTGAGCTTGCAAGTGTGTTCCACCACACCCAGTTTTATGTGGTGCTGGGGATTGAAGCCAGCCAGGGCTTCACTACCAAAGCAAGCACTCTACCAAAAAAGCCACATTCCCAGTCCCACCTGCTCTTCACCCTACAGACCACCTCCTCCCACCAGAGAGCATTTGGCACCATTCCCTCTTTTTCTCTGACCTGGAACCAAACTATCAGCGAGTTAGCGTCTCTTAAGGTTTGGCCTATAGAGCAATGATTCCTGCAAAACACTCCGGAGAGAATTCAGGAAACACATAACCTGGGAAATATTACACTGCCTCTCACTCCAAGATTCTCAACTTATCACATAAGTCCTGACACCAGGGCAGGCGCACACAGTCCCCTCTTCAGATGAAGAGCTGTGGAAAAAAGTATTCTCTGCCCTTTGGGGTCAATCACAGTTGCTTTTGTTTCTTAGTCCAGCCACTAATTAGCTGGTGACACACAGCATCATGTTAGCCTTTGTTTTTTTTTTTTTTTTTGGTTTTTCGAGACAGGGTTTCTCTGTGTAACAGCCCTGGCTGTCCTGGACTTGCTTTGTAGACCAGGCTGGCCTCGAACTCACAGAGATCCGCCTGCCTCTGCCTCCCAAGTGCTGGGATTAAAGGCGTGTGCCACCATGCCCAGCTCCATGTTAGCCTTTGTAAGCCAATTTCTCTATCTGTGGAGTAGGCATGATGTGGTGCCTGCTTTTTGTTTGCTGAGAGGAGCACAAGAAAGAATCTGAATCCATCATCATTACTATCACCATTACTACCATCACCCATCATCATCACATTCATTATCACCATCACCCTATCACTACCATCACCATCATTACATTCACCATCATTGCCATTATCACCATCATTACCATCATTGCCATTATCATTACCATCATCATCACCATCATTCCCATCATCATTGCCATCATCACCATCCTCACCACCATTACCATTAACATCACCATTACTATACCATCATCACCATCACTACCATTACCATCATCAACATCATTATCATCATTGTCACCATCAATACCATCACCATCTGGGAGAAGTGGCTGGCACAACCTAAAGTCACTAAGCATTGTTCCCATGGGAAGAGGGAAAAAGGAGGAGGGATGGGTGCTGTGAGTCTGAGGTATATCGTCTGTGGAAGTGGAATGAAGACACTGAGCCTCGGTTTTCCTACCTTTAATGAGTCTTGTGAGAATTCAAGAGCTTCTTCTTCTGCAGTGTGGTGGGACCCAAAATGGGAAGGACTGAGCACCCACGTGACCTGCCTCATGCTCTATCACAACCTTCCAAGACCTTCCCAGAGGACAGTACCATCCCAATTGGTTATTATTCATACTTGTGGGGCAGCAGAGAGGTGGTCACAGTCTCCAACCTTCCTTCCCACCTGTCTACAAACACTGTGCGTGGACATACTGGTTGAAGTTCTAACATCATCTCTGCCTTCTTTCTTTTCCTTCCTTTCTGCCTCATGAGAACTCCCCTTTTCTTATTCAAGACAGTGTGTAATATAGGCAGGGAAGAAAACATGTAGCATACACACCATTACCTACTTGTCTCCTACCAGTGGCAGGCATGACTAATCCATCACAGCTCTCTGAAGTCCAAAGAATCCATAACACAACTCTCTAGTCACCCTCTATCAATCAGGAGAGTCAGATCACTTCCTTAGATATATGATGCCCAAAGTCTGGTCCAAACAATTTCCCATCTTGTTGAGTTTGTCCCTGGAAGATGGGCAGGGAAACCCCAGGAAAGGATTCTAAAGAGCTTGACCACACTCATAGCTCAAGAAAAGCTTCAAGAACTTTTAAAAAAAGAGGCCTGAGATACAAAAATTAGCTTGGCTACTGGGAGGATGGTTTTGGTGGGGCTTGATGGTATGGCGTCTCTGTGTCATAGGGGACAGCCCCAAGATGGCACACACCCTCTTGGAGTCTGCAGGCTGCCTGCAAGAACCTTGCGTAGCACAGTTCCCATGCCACCAAGTGTGGGAGCCTTGTGGGGTGGCCCTTTTGATGTGGGAGACACCGCTTCCTCCCAGGCGTTGAGAATACCTCCCTGGACATGCACAGCCGCCTAGGGCCTCCAGAAGAGGGGGGTGGTGGTAGGGTAGCCTTCATTCCTGCCTTGCCTTTTTGTGGTCCTGGCTTGGCAAAGGGTCTGAGGACAAGCTTCTCCAGGGCAGGCCTGTGCCTACCATTCCCAGCCCTGGTCAGCTGCTGTGTGTCCTCTCCACCCTCCATCCTGCTGAGGCTAGCCTTTTGCACAGAGACACCGCTGGCCATCTGATCGGGCCTCTGCTGTGCTCTGAACCTCACTTCCTGTGTATGTACTCTCTCACGCTCTACACCAGCTGTGCTGATCTCCTCATAAACACCAGGCTCACTCCTACCCCAGGGCCTTTGCACCAGCTAACCCCTTTTCCCAGGCGTGTCTTCCCAAGAGGTCAATCTAGCACCCTCCCTCACAGAGTTCTCTGGTTCAACATTGCCTTCCTAGACAGCCTGCTTCTCCTATCTTACTGGTTTCTTGGCATTAGCATGGACATAAGGAAGTCTTCATGCACGGCCAGGCCCTGTGCCATCTGGCTCGCCTCTGTCTCTGGTCTCCCCTCCTACCCCTCGGCCTCCTCTTTCACACTCAGTGGCTTCCTTAAGGTGTGGAACCAGTCTCCTTTCTGGCCTTTGCACTTCTGTGCCTTCCACACCCATATCCCCAACTAGGTCTCTCTGGATGGCACTGCACAGAAAGGATGTGCTCATCTGTCGTATAGCAGATGCTCAACATACACACACCTGCACTATAAGTGTTCAGAGGCAGGGTGGGTGCTCTGTTGTTCTAAGACAGGGTCAGAGTGCACTGTCCCTGGGTGTTCTCTGACCATGTCTTAAGAAACCTACAAAGTAGATGCTCAGGGAGCACTTCCTGCAGCTTCCAGGCTATGTTCAAGCTGAAATGAGAGTGCTCGTGTGTGTGTGTGTGTGTGTGTGTGTGTGTGTGTGTGTGTGTGTGTGATATAGAACAGAGTACCCCTGCATCCTCTAAGGAGTCCCCATCAATGCTGGATCTCAGGGCAGGGTCCACAGCAAGGCTTCAGGAAAACCTATACTGAACCAGGTTCTCTTCCCATGCCTCAGAGGCTGAGGCAAGAAGCTCTGGTTGAGGAGTGGGGGAACTCATTTCCCTTCCCAGCCTGAGAAGGAAGGACATTCACTTGGTCCCCTTTCCCACCAGGAACACAGACACGCCCTTGTGTGTGTTCTGGCTGGAGGGCAATGCACAGAGGCATAGGTTTCTCCACTTGCTGTTCCTGGTCACACCATTCCTAGTCCTTCACACTGTTTCCCCACCAGCCTCCACATCTGTTCTTTGGACACCGGAGCCACTCCTTTTTATCTGTAAGGGACAGAATTCATCTCTCATTTTGGGTCTGGGCATTTTCCATCTTGCTTTCTAGTTGTGTGGTTCTACTCTTATCTCAGCTGCCAGATTTCTAGCTCTGGGAACCACCCAACACCATGACCCCAGGACTGAGAATAACAAAACAGGCTCCTAATGCTGAACAGGTAAGAAACTAGCTCACTAGCTCTGAGGTCTCTTTATTCTTAAAAAACAAGGGCTCTAATTCCAATGCTCCCCACCCCTATCTCCCAAAGAAGATCAGAACAGATGTCAAATAAATAGCATACATACCATTGTTACCAAATCTGCACCCAAGGCAGACATCACCAATCAATCCCGGCACTCTTTCCCACACAGCTAAGATGTGACTTGAGAATCACCTCCAATATCATACTCCAGGAAGTACATACTTCTAGAGCAGGGACACTTGTGAGACGGCTGGTCATGGACCATGAACCTGGCAGCATGATGAAGCCCAAAGAGAGGAAGTGACTTCATTTTCATCACTCAGCTGGCCTGTGCTCCTCTTGGCAATGAGATCTGGAATTTCCGGATCCAACTCTGGGCTGACCCCACCAGCTCTGCCAGGGTTGGGGGCATTGTGAATCTGAGACCTACAGTGTTATATAAAGCCTCAGAGCTGGCCTGCAGAGCTAGCTCAGGGGCTGTACAAGTGACCTCAGGACACACCATTAGCTGTCCATCAGAGCCCGACTCACCACCTTCTGGAAAGAGCCTCACCACAGTCCCGTGTAGGTCAACTGAGTCTCTACTGCCCCATCTCCCGGAAGGCCCGGGCTTGCCACACTCTCTGATGGTTTCCATGTCCCCCACAAGCCTCAGACCTTCTGATGATGCCTAACATGTACTCAGCAGCCCTCAGGGGATCCCCCAAAAGCTCTGGTCTCAGTTTAGGTAAAGAGGAGGGGACAGAAGTGAAACCATCTCATCTCGGGAGAAGAAAGTTCCCCACACCCTCCTTTCTCCTCTCTAGAGGTTCCTGTAAGACCCTGGACACCTCTTGTCACTTGCTGCCTTTTAGTCTCCACCTTATAGCCAACTCCCTGCACTCATGGTCACCTGAAGCTACTCCACGCACACCCATCTGTGGAGACAAGGCAAAGGCCTGGGAGAGGGAGCCTGAGCTCCAGGCATCAGTGGCCTGGGACCCCATGTTCATGTGGTCTTCCCCTAATGACCAGCTCTGACCATCTGCAGGCCTCAGTTTCCCCTTTGTCAAATGGCTCCTGTCCCTGTCTACTTCTCAGGGTGTGCTCCTCACGACTTGGAGGCCTAGCTGGCATCAGGGATTCAGATTTCTCGAGGATCCAGGGGAGAAGTCCTGCTCTCAAAGATTGATTTATTTTGTGTGCCTATGTGTCTGCCCTCTCCAGATCTCTGGAGGAGGGCAGGCTGGGTTGCTGTTCCCACGCCCCTGGAGAGCACAGGGTGCAGACAGGAGTGTGCGGCTTCCCAGGGAGAGGGCAGGAAGTGCTTCAGGTGGGGGCTGGTTGGGAGGTTTTGGGTTTGACCTTGTGGTGAGGGTGTGACCCAATCTCATCACAGCTATGCTGGCCAGGAAAGGGGGGGATGGGTGGGAAGCCAGGCCCCTCCCTTCCCGGGTTCAAGCTCCTGCAAGACTTGGGAACTTCAACATTTTAGAGCCATTTAAATGAAAAGTCCTGGAGAGAGACAATGTGAAACCATTCAGCAGACACAAAATCACAAGAAATAAACAAGGGCTGGGGGTGTGGTTCAGTGGGTAGAGTGCTTGCCTAGCATTCATGAAGTCCTGGGTTTGATTCCTAGTACCACATAAAACTGTGCACCTGGCACAGTGGTACACACCTGTAAATCCAACATTAGAGAGGGTTGGAGACCAAAGGTCCAAAAGCTCAAGGTTATCCTCAGCTATTTAGAGAGTTCAAGGCCAGCCTGGGCTACGTGAGAACCTGTCTTAAAAGATATACATACAGCCAGGCGGTGGTGGCGCACGCCTTTAATCCCAGCACTTGGGAGGAGGCAGAGGCAGGTGGATCTTTGTGAGTTCGAGGCCAGCCTGGTCTATAAAGTGAGTCCAGGACAGCCAGGGCTACACAGAGAAACCTTGTCTTGAAAAACCAAAAAAAAGATATACATACATACAAAATTCAAATCACCTCTCTCCTGTATACAGCCAGTCATATCTTCCAGCTGAAGACTCTTTCAACACTGGTTTAAGCCAGTTAAAGCAAGCCAGGTCCCACAGCCTGTCCCCTCCATCCTTTCAGTTACTTGGGTCTCAACACAACGGGCCAGCTCGTGCTTGTCTCTACCCCTTTCCAGACATGCTGCTCCCAAAGTGTCTCACTATCAGGCCAGGCTGGCCTTAAATTCATGGTCTGTATACTTCAGCCCCCAAGCGCTAGGATTTTAAGTGTGTTCCACCGTGCCTAACTTGTTCTTTTCCTCCCTACCCCCATTTATTTATTTCGTGTGTGTGAGTGTGCCGTGGTGTGCATTTGGAGGTGAGAGGACAACTTCCAAGAGCCTGTTCTCTCCTATCACGTGGCTCCCAAGAATGAACGTAGGCTGTCAGGCTTGGCAGCAAACACCTTTACCTGCTGAGCCATCTTGTTGGCTTCCCTTTTTTGAGGTTGGGGCTCGCTATGTAACCCAAGATGGCCTTAAGCTCCCAGCAGTCCTCCTGCCTCAGCTTCTGGAGTTCTTGAATTAAAAGACATGTGCCACCACACCACAGAAAGGGAAGGGAAATAGTGATGACATTTTCTTTTATTGCTTTTTTCTTTTCTTTTGTTTGGTTTTTTTTTTTTTAGGTTTTTCGAGATAGGGTTTTTCTGTGTATCTTTGACTGTCCTGGATTCACTTTGTACACCAGACTGGCCTTGAACTCACAGAGATCAGCCTGCCTCTGCCTCCCGAGTGCTGGGATTAAAGGCATGCACCCCCCCAGCCATTACAGACAGCTGTGAACTGCCATGTGGGTGCTGGGATTTGAACCCAGGTTCTTTGGAAGAGCAGTCAGTGCTTTTAACTGCTGAGCCAACTTGTTTTTGTTTTTTAAGACAGGGCTTCTCTGTGTAGCCCTGGCTGTCCTGAAACTCACTCTGTAGACCAGGCTGGCCTCAAACTCACAGTGATCCTCCTGGTTCTGCCTCCCGAGTGCTGGGATAAAGATGTCCACCACTACCACCCGGCTTATTGCATTATTTTTAAGAAGGGTGAAACTGTGGTTCCTCCACAGCACTTACTACCTTCTAGAATATTCTAGTATCTATTTCTTTCGTGTGCTGTTTATCTTGATTAGGCTGTAAGATCTTAGAGGCCAGGGACTGCCTACTTCATTCGCTGTTGTGTCCCGGAGTCCCACGTTGCTGCCTACCACACAGTGGTTCTTTAATAAATGGGAAATTGATTGACAGACAGACATAAGTCACGCTGGGAACTGTGGAAGATGTCCAGAGGGAACCCTCGTAGCAGGGAGAGTACTTACAAGGAACAGAGAAGGAAGGAGAGAGAAGTAAGGGAAATAAGCCAGTCGCGGACTCGGGGAAATCACCGAGGGGCTGCAAGCAGGAAAGGGCCGGCTAGGACCCGGGGCTCTGGTGTTCATTTGGCACAGGCTAACAGGGGTGGAGGAGCAGGGTGCAGCCTGGGAAACCCAGGGGTGCCATGTGCTAGACAGTGGTCACTGTCATCAGTCCCATTTTCACAAGTTGTAAAAACCAAAGACCAACGAGGGCAGTGGGTTCAGCTAGGTCACACAGCGATACAGAAAGATGAAGTTGGGCTCCAATTTGGCCTCTGTTGCTTCATCTTTCTTGGAGTCTGCTACTCCTCTGGGGCCACAGCATGGAACAACATGGACTGGTTGGGGGAATAGAACTCCACATACTTAGGCCAACTTAGGTTCAAAGTGTATGACCCAAGCATGTGTCCTGGTCTTTTGGAGCCTCAGTTTTGCCCTCTGAGAAGTGGCAACCATAGGAGCTGCTGTCATGAGTTTCTGGGAGACAAAGCAAGGCCGGCAGGGCTGTGAGATGGGACTGGGGATGTGTTCTGTAAACAGAAACAGGCCTGCAGCTGTCCCCCATGTGGGGCGGAAAGTCTGACTCAGTTCCTCTGACCCACAGCTGTGTTCTACATAGATGGATGCTGACCTCCCACGAGACAGGGCGTATCTTCCCACCCTGTGTGTCCCCCAGGCCCACCCTGCCAGCTGGCTCCCAGCCCCAGCTCAGGGAGAGTGGAAAAACCCCTGTCCTGTCCCTACCAGCTGTGTGACTCTAGGCAGGTTGATCCCCCTGTCTCAGCCTCCCTCCTGGTCCCCCTCCAATGATAGGGTGAGAATCACATCACAGATCAAGGAGTCCTTGGCACCTCTGCACACTGATCACACCTGGTAGGTGTGTAGATCTCACAGACCTGTCAGGTGTCAGGTAGAACTCTGTGTCAGGTGAGGAAACTGAGGCTGAAGAGGTGAAACTACTCCTGAAGGACACGCAGCTGGGAGGTGGCAAAGGAGAAGGGAGGGGCTAAGAGAAAAAAGGAATCAATGGGATGGGGCACAGAGAGCTGTGGAGGGAGATACAGAGACCCCAGGACCTAAGCGCAGGATCCCAGAATGAATGAGGTCAGACACAGCCACTTAATGAGGAAACATGGCTGCCAGCATGAGCCTAGCCAGTCTAGACTCAGGTCCACCCAGAGAGAAGGCAACAAGGGGACACAGTGGGACAAGACACCCTGAATCTGAGGGGTGGGACCTTGTGGGGGAGTAAGCCCCATCCCATCCTCCACCTTAGGTTTCTAGACCTCAGAAGCATGAGACACTCCATTCTGTGGCTCAAGCCCTTGGATCAGTGGGTTATGGAAAGACTCAGCTACAGAGCTGGGGACAGGACATGGGAGGGCTGTGATGGGGCTCAGGGAGCAGCCTGGGTAGTGTGGGGGGGTGCCTGGTCCATGGAGACACCCACGTGTCTTTCCTAGTACAGTTCACAATGTGACAGGACCAGGGGTCAGTTGCCCCACCCTTCCCATTCACTCTCTTGGGGCCCACCCATAACCTCATTCTGAACCAGAGGTATATTTCTTGGGGCTCCTTGGAGGGGGGTTTGTGGGGTCTTGACACAGACTTGTCAGGCAGGAGAAGGGGGAGTGTGTATTGCTGCAGAGATGAGACCTCAGGCAGGACAGAGTAGGATGTATCTAAAGATTAACAACCCCAGGAGATGGGTTTCTTCTCCCCACAGCCCTCTCTAGCTCCAGCGTACTATTTGACTCCCAGCTGCTGGGGGCACCAACCCCAAGCTCCCTTGGGGCTCCCATTTAGAAAACCCCTCTCCCCATTCCTCTAGGGAGGCTTTACCTCTGTGTGTGGTTTCTACCATCTTCTAGGTTTGTTCAGCCTCTAACCCTATGCATCTGCAATGCCCAGCCTGGGATGCCCTTCCTCCTACCAGGTATGGAATATCCCAGCTACTCCCTGGACAAGTTGAGTCCTTTGAATTCCTAGAAACCGTCTCTTCCCACATGCTCCTCCCCATGGTGGCCCATTTCTCTGTCCCACCCACTCGCTCTGGACTACATGCTACTTGGTCCCACCACCTTCCCAGACCTCCCCTTTCCTCCCAGGACTGTGCCCACTGACTCCCTTGACTGCTGTGTGTCCATCTCCCATTTGAGCATTGTGAGAACTCAGTCCACCTCGACAACTCAGCTTTGAGAGCTCACACCCACGGCACATGTGTGGAGAATGGACGCTAGGCAGGGGAAGCTGAGTGATTTATAGTGTGTCCTGAAGGAGTGGCTTCTGGCACTGTCCTCATTGATTCATGATGTGTGTAGAAACAGGGCCTGTGACAAAGCTCGGTGGGTAAAGGTGTGTGCCACCAAACCTGATGACCTGAGTCCCATGCTTGGAATCGGCACAGTAAACGAGAAAACTGATTCTCACAAGTTATCTTCTGGTCTGCACACACACCCTGTGGCACACACACACAGACAAGAGAAAGACAGACTGATGCAACGCAACACACCCTGTGGCAAATACAACTTTAAAGTATATGCAGAAATGACCTCAAAATTCAGAGAACACTGTGTGTGTGTGTGTCTGTCTGTCTGTCCGTGCGTGTGTACACATGTTTGTGCTGGTACCTCAAAGGCCAGAAGAGGGCATTGGATCTCCTGGAGCTGGCGTTACAGGTGGTTTTGAGCCACCAGGTGGGTGCTGGGAACTGAACTCTGGTCTTCTGGAAGAGCAGCCTGTGGTCTGGAGCCCCTCCCCTGCAACCTGCCGCTCCCCAGCTGATTGCTCTGCCCCAGCAGCTGTCCAGTGAGTCCTGGGCTTCTATCTACTCCCAGCACTGGGATTACAGGGACACACTACTGTTCCTGGTTTTATGTGGGTGCTGGGGATCCAAACACAAGCCCTCATGTTTATACCCCAATATCTTCAGCCTCCAGGTTCACAGAATACTTTTAACCTCCTTTCAGTACATTCTCATCTGTGCCCCCCTCTATCCTGCTGGATCTCAGCCTATTCTTTCCTGTTATAGGATGATCCTGGTAGAGACCCCCAGGAACACCACTACGAGCTCTTGGGGACTCACCATGAGGATACAAGCAGAGTTGCTTTTTTGTGTTCCCTTCCTCTTGGGATCCCTAACTAACTCCAGCCCTGGTCTTTTCTCCACTGCTCTGTTCTGGCTCCACTGTCTCGCTGTCATGACTTCAAGGCTACTCCTCTGTCCAGGGTGGGGCTCACAGCAGGTCATTGGTACCCCATCCTGTGGCCTGGGACACTAAACCCTGGGATTCCAAACGTGGATTCTGGTCAGGTGGTAAAAGATCCCCCGAAACAGCAACTCTGGTTGAAGCAAGAGACTGGTTCCCTCTGGCCTGCCTCCATGCCAGTCATCAGAGTCCCTAGAGCCCAGTTTAGCAAGTGACATTAAAAACCCAAAGTGACTCTAGAGAAACTTGCTTCAGCCTTCAAGGTCACAGTGGCCTGGAGCAGGTGAGACTCCTATACTCTCAAACTTCTCTCTTGGAAAAGCAAGTCAGCTCAGATGGTAAAAGTGCTTTCCACCAAGCCTGACATCCTGAGTTCGATTCCCCACCCCACCAGTAAACGAAAACAAAACAAAACTTCCATCACTGGATCTGTTGGTCTGGGCTGAACCCTGTTCTTCTGGGTGATGGGCACAAGGTACCTCTCTTTTATGGCTTCTGGAGTTGTCTTGGTGGTAGGGGTAGGGGTGTCACAAAGTGACCCTGAGAAAGTCTGGCAAACAATAAACAAATTGGGGCTCCACAGAGATGGCTCAGTGGATCGAGAGCTTGTCACACAATGATGAAGACTTAAGTTTCAGTCCTTGGGAGGGCGTGTGCGTGTGTGTGTGTGTGTGTGTGTGTGTGTGTGTGTGTGTGTGTGTGTGTGTGTGTGTGTGTGTGTTTAAATAGCCAGACAATGGTGGTCACAGTCCCCCAGAGCCAGCGCTGGGGGAGGGGCGAACAGGGGGATCCCAAGAGCACATGGTGAGCTGGGACACTTTCCAGCTGTAAATGGGATGATGGTGGTCCCTAACTCATGGGGTCCTGCTGTCTAGCTTGCTAACATTCCTGGGGTGGCCCTGGGTACCCTTCCGGAGGAGGTGGGGGGGGGCGGCGTCTTACCCAGGCGGGATAGAGGCGCGTGCGCTGACGCTGGTGGCTCGCTGGGGTCCTGGCCGGCTGAGGTTGTTCTGGCCCGGGGTGGGCGCTCCGTTGGGGGCGCTAGGGCTCCGAGGGGGAACTCCTGGAGGCGGCGCGGGCTCCGTGGGGCCGGCGGCTGGCGCGGCCCAGAGCGCAGCCCCGGCGAAGGTGGCGCTAGGGCGCACAGCGAGCGTACCCGGAGGTCCTCCGGGAGGCAGCGGCGGCGGCGGCGGCGGCGGGGGCGCGGGGGGCGCGGCTGGCGCAACGGGCGCCTTGCGGCGCTGCGAGGCCAGGATGGCGTTCGAGGCGGCGCGCGTGCTGTTGACCAGCAGGCACTGCTGACACGAACAGGGCTGACCCGAGCTGGCCCCCACGGGCCAGGACTGCGACTTGGGAATGGAGCCCACCGTGAGCGGGTAGGCCAGGTCCAGGCGACGGCGCAGGCGGCGTCGGCGGCGCGTCTGGCGGTTCATCTGGGACATGCTGTTGAAGTAGATGAGGTAGCAGAAGCCGAGCGACGAGAGGTCCAGCCACGGGTGCTGCTTCTCGTACGCGTTCTGGATGGTGATGCAGATGTCCATGTCGTAGGCCGTCCACGCGCCGCCGTCGTTCTCCCACTCCCACACGATGCCCTTACCCGGCGCCGATGACGGGTCGTAGAAGTTGCGTCGCACCGGCCGCATGGTACCTGCGTTCAGAAGCGAGACTGGCATCAGTAGAGCCCCCCCCCCCAAGGGGACCTACGGGGCCAGGAAGGGGATCAGCGCCGACGGGGAGGGTCAAGGCATGAGGACTGGGCCGCCGAGATGGCTCAGCAGGTAAAGGTGCTTGCCACCAAGCCTGACCACGACGTGATTCTAATCCCACAACCCTCACCTGGTGGAAGGAGAGATTCCTTCAGGCCGTGATCTCACCTCCAATAAACTAATAGATAAAAGCAATTAAAATTTAAAAGACAGAGGGGCTGGGAAAAAAGTAAGCAGAGGCCCAGTCAACATAAGGGGAAACAGGGAGGAAAAAGAACAAGGGGCAGGAGGCCCTGGGGAGCCAGTCCACCCTCTACAGGGGCAAGGAGGGCCCTGATGGTCCTGGTTATCTCAGGAGGGGGAAAACAGCAAAGGTGGGTAGCGGCCACGCAGACAGCAAGGCCCGCCTGCCCAACGAGCTCCCTCCCTGGACTCCCAGGGTGCCCAGCAACCCCAGCATTTGTGGGTGTCTTCATTCACGCAGGGCCCACTGGATTCCACACTTCTGCCTTTGGTCCGTTCGTTCGGTCACACCTTCGCTGATCCCTCACTTCATTCATTCAGCCACACATATGCTTGTGAACATTGCCACCTGCAAGTACCCTTTCTCCTTCTCTCCCCTGGCTTTTCCTTTTCCCTCTCCTCCCTCTCTGTGCGTTCAAGCCCTGACAACCCACAATACAGGACTCCTCAGAGACTTAGCTTAGCCTGTTCCAGGTGCCACATGAAATTACTCTCCTGGGCTCCCAAGGCCACACCTGTGGAAAAGCTGCCACCTGCTACAAAGCTGTGGGAAGTCCCTCGTGCCGCCCCACATGCCTCTGTTGCCCGGACAAGGACAACATGGACAGGCCCTAGCATCCAACACCTAGGAGCCAAACCTCTGGGAGGGAGTTTCTGGATTGGATTAGCTGAAATGGGGAGATCCACCTTGGATGTGGAAGGCACTATCCCTGTCGGTTGGGGTCCTGGATTGCATGAAAAAGGAGAAATGGAGCTGAGCAACCGACATTCTTTGTCTCCCTCTGCTTCCTGACAGTGGATGCCATGTGACCAGCCACCTCAGGCTCATTCGGTCATGCCTTCCTGCCATGACAGACCAGACCCTCAAACTGTGAGTCAAAATAACCCTTGCTTTTGTTGGGTATTTTGTCAAGGAATTAGTATGCTGGCCTCATCTTGACAGTGGCAGGAGTTCCCTGGCCCACCATGTCCCGCAGGACACTGGATTTGACAGTAGCCTTTCTCTCAGAGTCTGTGTGAGGCCCTGGAGGTTTGGAGCAGACAGCCCTCATCTCTTTAGGTGATTTCCTCTGTCAACCTTGCTTCCTCATCAGGGAAATGGGTCAGGTGGGTAGAGCCGCTGAGGCTGTGGGGAGGATCCTGCCTCCGCTTTGATACCTCCCAAATTTGCTGCCATTAGCTCCACCCACTCTCCTGAGACCCAGGCGTACACATCAAGCTGCCTCTTTTGACAGCTCTGTTGTCTGATTCCCTGATGCTCTGGGCCATTGTACCCCCCTGTGCTTGGCCCACAGCAGTAGACTCATGCTTTTGTCCCCACCAGGCAGCCGGGGCATCCTGTCCAGCCTACATCACACCCATCCTCATGGAGCCCAGAGTCTTCTGTGGCTCCCAATGACCTGGCTCTGATGTCACCTGGCTTCCCTGCTGCTCCCCAGCCTTCTCAAACCTTGTGCTGTCTCAGGGCCTGGGCAGTGGCTGTTCCCTTTGCATGGATTATGACTTAGCCATCTCCAGGCTTCTTTATTCCTGGTCTGTTTGCATGTCACTGGTTAGGAAATTTCTTTCCACACCTGGCTTCTGAGTGAGCTATTCTGTTGTACCCCACTTCCCAGTACTTGCTCATCCTGGCCATGGGAGGCTCTTTTCTCTGCTTTCTCTCACTGACCTGTCAGGTCAGGGCCATAGGGGGCTCTTCTGTTTAACCCTCCAGCTCCCCAACCCTTACTTTGGGCACAGGGTCTCACATAGTAGGTTCTTACAACATGCGATGCTTCCAGGGTGCCAGTTAGAATGTCCAAGGCTGCCTAGCAAGGGCCTTGAGAGCTGGGGAAACTGAGGCAGAGAGCTATAGTTGTTGATAGGAGAGAGGCAGGGTGGAGGGTGCCAAGAAATAAGGTCTCTAGGCAGCAGTTATGCCCCCAGAGAACCACAGGAGGACTCCCTAGGGCCTGATGCCTGTTTGTTTTAATGGAATGCATATTGATTTTCTGTGGTTTTCCCTGTGTATGGAGCAAGCCCATCCTGTTCCTTTGCTCCTGCTTGCTAGACTCGCTGCCTCAGTTTCCACATCTGCAGAATGAGAGGTTGTGAGAGATGAACCTTAAGTACTGTGGTCAGCTTTGTGGTAAAAACAAAACAAAAATGAGGGGCCATGTCCCCTTGGATGGGACAGGAGGGACAAAAGGGAATTACCCTCTTGAGCCCCACCTGCTGCCCAGGTCCTAAGCCAAAGGGGGGTCAGAGGCAGAATGGGTGGAACAAGAAGCAGCCAGTAGGACTGAGAGCCTGGCGAGAGAACCTGGCTCCACACACAGCCTCAGTGTTCATTTTTTATTTTTATTTTTTTGGTTTTTCTTTTTTAGGTTTTTTGAGACAGGGTTTCTCTGTGTAGCCCTAGCTATCCTGTATTCACTTTTATAGACCAGGCTGGCCTCAAACTCAGAGATCTGCCTGCCTCTGCCTCCCGAGTGCTGGGATTAAAGGTGTGTGCCACCACCACCAGGGGGTGTCAACCCCTTCCCCAAGGAACTTCTGGGGAACAAAATAAAAGAAGACATGACAGCTGCTTAGCACATGAGTTAGCACAGAAGCCAGCCAGTAGTTTTGGCTGTGATGGCTCTTATCACGCAGGTGACCCACTTCTAGCGTCTGTACATGGTGAATTCCTAACCCTCCCACAGAGCTCCTCTCATGCCCAGCCCCTCCAGCAAGGCCTTCTCAGTTCAGTTGTAGAAGCTGGCATGTGTGACTGTTTTACCGCCATCTATTCATTTTTGCTCTCTTCTCCTGAACTGGCTGATAACTTCCGGGGTAACAAAAGGCCAGATCGGCTACAGTGTTTCCAAACCTGTGCAGCTAACCCGAGACCTGTGGAACCGAGGGTGAAGGGAGAGGCAGGGCCGGGCCTGGCAGAGAGGAGGGGCGGTAGACCTAGGGCAGTGGGAGATTGCCTTGGCCACTCTGCTGCAAGGGATTCTGGGAGCTGGCCAGCCTGCATCTCCTCCCCGGGGCTCTGTTTACCAGGCATGGATTTTCTTGCCTGTTTAGTGGTAGTTATTAAAGGCAGTGTCCCTGGAGTCCTTTTGAGAACGGATCGGAGCCTGGAGAGCTGGAGTAATTAGGGCAGCTGCGTCCTCCCTACCAGACCCTGCACTGCTACGCCAGCTGCTGCCTGTCCATCCATCCCTGCATCCCAGGGTGGCCGTGAACCAGGCGGGTGTGGGGAGGGGAGGCAGCTGGCTCCCAGTGTCTGCTTGGATTTGGATCTTGAGATTCTGTAGGCAGCTGTGCCAGCCTCCTCCATGGTGGCCTTGGCCTAGATTTGTGGACAGAGCAATGAGCCCAAGACTGGATGCCCAGTGCATAAGCCTGGGAGATTGGTCACTGCTTAGGCTTCTCCAGCCCTGGGCTGGCCACCTGGAGCAGGATCCTAGGTGCTGATAGCTGGGGACAGACAGTCCTGCTGAGGACTCTCCTGGGCCTGGTGCTGTGTGTTAACTTCTGTGGTTGCTCCTTCTTTCCTCCTCTGTCCAGTAAGAATGGACAATTGAAAAATTGCCTCAATTGATGAGGGGCTGGGGGCTACTGTCTGCTGGAGGCTGCAAGGCCTGAGACAGCTCAGAGGTGACAGCCAGACAAAGGAGGGAGCATGGGTGACAGAGAGAGAGAGAGAAACAGACAGAGAGAGAGGGAGAAACAGACAGAGAGAGAGAAACAGACAGACAGAGAGAGAGAGAGAGAGAGAGAGAGAGAGAGATATTTACTCACAGTTGTCAGAGACAGCAAGATCCCTGTGGGAGCTAGAGGGCAGGTACCATGTGGCAGACCAGAGAGAGGCTTGAGACCTAGAGACTGACTGGCTAGCAGAATCAGGTAGGATCAGAGGGTGAGAGGGTGAGCCTGAGACTCTGAGAGAAAGGAAGTCACGGGAGGTGGGGAGCCCAGCCCCACCAGAAAGCATCAGTTTGTACTACTGTATGCCCCTCACTGAGCACCTATTATGTACGCTCCCCGTGGGCTCATTGCTGTCCTCTCTCTCTCTCCCTTCCCTCCCAGGCCACACAGACCCGCCTGTCCCCTTTAACACTTGAGGAGATAAGTCTAGAGAGGGGGAAGTAAGGAAAGGTGAGGGTTGAGGGCTGGGCAGAGTAGAGGGAGGCCAAATCAGAGGCTTCCAGCTTAGCCAGGAGGGAGCCTAACCTAGAATCCCTCCACTCACGGGAGCTCACTATCTTGGTTTGCTTTCCTACCTGGATAACGCCCCCCCCCCAAACACACACCAAGAGGCGCAGCGTGTGTGGGATCTCACCCACAAGCTCATGTTCTCCAGAACAGGGTGGCTTTGTGGATGGGGGTAACCCTTGTTTACTCCTCTGGCACTAAACGGTCCCCAGCAGGGGCCCCTGCCTTTGGGGGTGGCTTCCTGGAGGGAGCCGACCACAGTTAAGTCCTGGTGGGAAGGAGGGCCCATAGGAGGCAGCCATGGATGTCCTGTTGAGTGGGGGCCTCCAACTGGGGGATGGGCAGTGACTAGGTTGAAGAAGTTTGAGCATCTCTGGGTGCCAGGCTCGGGGAGGAGGAATGTTGGGGGACCTTCAACCATCCCAGATATGAGTGACACAGGTAGCAAGCTTATTCCCTGTCCAGAGCTCACTTGTCCTTCCACCCCACCCTCAGTCACACTGTGAAACGGAGCTGGCTGCCCTGGGTGCACAAGTGTGCTGGGACGCACACAGAGTCATGTGCAGTAGACTCCGGCCTGGTCACCTGCCTTCTGTGGCTGCTTCTTTAACTGTGAATATTCACAAGTCCCTGTCGCCGGTGAGGAAACTGAGACAGAGAGGCTACATAGCAAGTAAGAGACAAAGCTGAGACTGAAGAGAAACCCCAGCCTGGAGTACCACAGCTTTCCATCTCTGCAGGGCTGGTGCGGCCTCCTGCAGCAACAAGGGTAGCAGTCCTGTGCTGAGTAAGGTATTTTAACATCATCTCCCCAGGGGGATCCTTTGAAAAAATAGGGAAACTGAGGCTCCTGAGGAAGATGCAGAAGTCCAGCCTCCCCCACCCCCCCCCACCCCAGCACTGACTGACTGAGGTAGAAACAGCTGGCTCTGTCTGGGTCATGGGCCTCCCACCGCGATCAATGAACCTGCAGATTCTGTTTCCCTCTGATTGCTCCCATGGGACTCTTCAGGCCTGGCTCTGGCACATTAGTGGTTTGGGCACGGGACTGCCCAGGCTCCCTAGGGGTGGGATGCTGGTGGTGGGGCGGGGAGGACTCAAGCCCCCCAGATTTCCTCCACTCCTTTTGGCTACTGATACCCCAAGGCTGCTGAAGTGTGTGTGTGTGTGTGTGTGTGTGTGTGTGTGTGTGTGTGTGTGTGTGTTCCCTGTGTACCTCATGGCCCTGGGGTTTCTCTGATATCAATTTCCATGCCCTGGGATTGAGATGCCCTGGCTCAGCAATAGCTAAGAAGGGGAGGAGACAGAGGGGCCCTAGATCCTCCCTCCCTCCTTCCCTGGATCCTCCAAGCTGTGTCCTTCCAGCCTGTGAAATGGACACAATCCTTAGCAATATACTTGGGGGCTGCCACCTGCCAAACCCCAAGTGTCTAAAATGTTCTTCTACCTTCCTAGTTTTCCTCCTGGCTGAGTTTAACTTTCTTGGCTTAGGTCTGTCCTGGAATCACCTCCAACATCTCAGAAGAGAATCAAGAACTCTCCTACAGGCCCCCTTAACACCTGTGTTCTAGAGTACCAAAAGCTGCATCACTAGGGGACAGGGTGTCTGTGTCTCCTTCAATCTGGCCATACCCCTTACCCAGAAGGTTGGGGCAGGTTTTCTCAGCCTCTTTTGCATCTCAGCATCATCAGTAGCACAAAGTCAGCACTGTGGAAATGATATGAATGAATGAATGATGCAACAAATGAATGACGCAATGAATGAATGAGTGATGCAATAAATGAATGAATGATGTAACAAATGATGCAATGAATGAATGAGTGATGCAATAAATGAATGAATGATGCAACACATGGCTATGGATGACACTAAGTGGGCCATTTCCACGTTCAGGCTGGAGGCATAGTGAGTGGCACATGCCTTTATTATCAGCACTCAGGAGACAGAGGCAGGTAGATCTCTGTGACTTCAAGGCTAACCTGGTCTACAGAGTGAGTTCCAGGAAAGCAAGGGCTACATAGACCCTGTCTTTAAAAAAATGGCTGTAAAGGACACATTAGCTTGGCTTTCCAGATCCTCAAATATCCAGAGACATGGTTACAAAGTTTGGTTTCCTTAGCAACAGGGAGCCAGAGCTAGGTCAGGGCCACCCTGGGCATGCATGACTTCAAGTGTTTTTGTTGTTGTTTGTTTTGAAGTTGGGTTTCACTGTGTAGCCTAGGCTGGTATCCAATTAATAATCCTGCTATAGCCTCCAGAGTGGTGGGATCCCAGATGCAATACTGGGCTCAGGGTCTTCAAGGATCTACTGAACACCTATGTGCATGTATGAGAGCATAAAACACTCTGCGGCCTGTGGTTTTCCAGCCTTTGCCTACACTGTGACCCAGTGAGTCAAATGAGGTGGTAGCCTCTGCACAGGTGGGGAAATGAGTCCCATAGAGAGAAACTCGTCTGTGGTCACCTAGCTAGCTAGACAGGGTTTGAACTCAGGCGGCCTGCTCCTCAGGGCCTGGCCACTCACACGGTGACAGGAAGGATCCCTCATCCCTCTGCCTCCACGTGGCCATTTCGCTTGAGCTCTGCTATCCTTGGTGGCCTCACTGGAGCCCCAAGAGAGAGGGACAGAGTCTCACAGGGGCCCTGGCACTGTCACTGTGGCTGTTGGGTTGCAGGTGTGGGCAGGCTGTCTTGGCAGCCACCTATGATGGCCGGGTCCTTTGTTCTACGGCTCAGTGTGCCGAGCTATAGGGCTCCCTGCCAGGCTCCTTCTTGTACCCCAGTCACCGAGTGCCACTGTTGTCTGAGCAGGTGGAAGTGGCAGCCTGGACCAGGTCCAGAGAGACCGTGGGAGGGGCCCAGAGAGACTCTGCCACAGAGGCAGAGCAAGTGCATAGCCAGGTCCTGGATCTGGGGGAGACTCAGCCCCAGTCTGGCAGTTGTGCTGGCCCAAGATCAGCAACAACCCATGTCCTGGACTCCAGTGGCACCTGCTTCCTGTATGTCCTTCTCACCCCACCAGAACTGAAGCACCAGAGGCAGTCTTTTTGTGTCTGCCCTGTTGTGACATTCCTAACACTTACTCATAGTAGGTACTCATTAAATTCCTATGATTTTTTTTTTTTTTGAGACAAGATCTCATGTAGCCCAAGCTGGCCTCAAGCTGAGGATAACCTTGAATTTCTGATCCTTCTGCCTCTCTAGTGCTGGAATGACAACTGCACTCCATCACACCTGGTTCACAAAGGGAAGGGGATTGAACCCAGGGCCTCATGCATTCCAGGGAACATCACTAACTGGGCCGCATCCCCAGACCCTGTGAACGAGTGAAGGCGCAACAGTCTGGTCAAAGCTACCGCTGGGTCCACATTGAAGATGAAGAAACTGAGACTTGGGGACTTGGGGACACAGCTTCTCACTGTGCCTGGTGAACTCCTGGGCCACACCTGGGAGCCCAGTCCTCACCCACAGGATCCCAAGGTGGTCTATATTGGGTCTGGGTCCCATGTCCTTGGCTGACATCCTAGGCTGACTGGGCTCAGGTAAGTGAGTGTCTAGGAAGCAACTAGCCAGTGCTGGGTGTGACAGTGTTGTGTTAGTGGCTAGGTAGGAGTCAGGAGATTCAGGGACACAGGGGTGGAGAGGGATGTGGGGGGCCCAGGGGTCCCTGCACAAAGAGAAGTTTGGGCATGCTACTGTCCCCAAACTCCCACTTCCCACGGTGACTCCACCTCCTCCCTCTCATCTCCATGAGAGCCCCACCCTCCCCTCCACCCTCTTCATCCTCCTATCAGGTCCTTATCTCCTCACTGGCTTTGTCCCCCATCTCGGTCACACCCCTGCTCTCTCCTCCATGCACACCCCTGCTCTCTCCTCCATCAGACTGGCCCCCCCCACCTTGGCTTTCCAGTACCCCCTCACATTTAAGACAGACCTCATCATGGCTGCTAGACAAGAGAGGAGGTGATCAGGGAAGGAGGCACTGTGTCTCCCAGAACCCCTCCTCACACACTCAGGAACCTCATGGCCTTCCAGGATATCACCGAGCAGCCTTGGAGGGGGAGGGGCTCTGCAGCAGCTCCTCCCACCAATTCCCAGTCTTGGGTCTTGTGTCTCAATTCCTGGCTGTGTCCTGCCTGGACAGGCACTCTCACCTCCCAGCTCCAGCATGTGTGCGGTGGCTAAGGGGAAGGGGAGCCCTACTCACTGCAGAGAAGTCTGCCCACCCAGGCTCATCTGTGCCAGCTTCCCAGGGCCCGAGATTAACGATGCTGGTACTGCACACAGGCTCTGGATCCCTTCGGGTCTGGCCACTAAAGGGCAGCAGCTGGCAGCCAAGTCTGCCAGGTCTTAAGGGCCCCAGGGGACCACCTTTGCACTCCCCTGCTTGTCCTGGCCTCCTGGGCTGACTACTGCTCCTTGGACCCTGGCACAGGTCTGCACTCACACAGGAGCCCACATGGCCTGCTTAGAACACCCTGGGCCTCATCCCAAGGCACTTAGATCATTCTCCTACCTAATTGCCCATAAGAATGACGTATGAGAGTGTTCTCCAGGCTTCTCGTGAAACTGTCCTAGGGAAGGATTATTCCAGTTTTCCACTGAAGAAAATGGAAGCCCAGAGAAGTTAAGTGGCTTGCCCACAATCACACAGCCAGCATATGGGCTTTTATATACCTTTCTGCTGCCTTCAGTGTCAGGACTGGGTTTAGAAGTCATTTCCATGACGTGATGGCTTTTAACTCTCCTAGACTCTGGCGTGGATCTGATATTGATTGATAAGATCTGAATTGATTGATTTTATCTCTGTCCCTGAGTCGCTCAAGACCCAGCCCAGTACTGGGCCCTGGGCAGCACCAATAAGTATCCAATAGAATAATGATGGAGTTGGGGGCTGGGGAGGCTTGTGGGCCTGACAAACAGTAGATCTCAAAGAACAGGAGTACAAGGGAGGTACTGTGGGCTGTGACAGGGATTCGGGGCACAGGGCAAAGGGACACAGCTTAGCCAGACCTGATGGACTCCTCCTTCCAGTCCTTCTTGCTCTGGTATCAAGCTCTAGACCTGATAGAAAAAGGGCCCCAGAGGTATGGCAGTCAGGGACTCAGGCCCTAGAGGCTCCAGGGTGACTCTGGATGTCCCTGCCTTAGTTCAAACCCTGACAACAAGCTCAACAGAGCTCTCAGGGGACAAGGAGTAGGGACACTCAGCTCTCATCTCTGTCCTTGAGACCCGACTTAAGAGGCCTAGTTTTGGTTTGGGAGAGAAAAGCTGTGTGACCTTGGGCAGGCTACTCACCCTCTCTGGGGTTTTGTCTCCCCATCTGGACTGTAAATATTGAAAGTGCTTTCCCTGGCAACAGCTGCCCTTTCCTCTCTGGGTGACCTCATTTGTCCCCCTCAGTCTGTCTCATGCAGGACCTACCCATAAGGGCAGTTTGAGGGAGTCCTGGCTGCCCAGGGAAGGGGTTTAGACCCCCTCTCCATGTCAGTCTCCAGTCTAGCATCTTGAGACACAGCTGCTGGTGGAGCCCCTGACATGCTGTCTTCTGTCTTAGCTGTCTCTCTTTACAGAATGGATGAAGAGGAAGATGGGAGACACCTGTCACAAAGGAGGCCTCTCCCCCTCCATTGGCCGCCTCGCCTCCTCCCCCGCTACAGAGACAATGGAGTCTGCTGTCTGCAGGAACCAGATCACCCATTTCTAGTGTGCAGAGTCAGTCTGGGGCGAGGCTTGGGGGTTGCTAAGCTGTGTGGTCCTGGGCAAGTGACTCATCTTCTATGGGCCTCAGTCTTCCTATTTGGAATCTAAATCTTGTAGGCCTCAGAGAAGTTGTGTGTGTGGATAAAAGCCATTCCTAGCTCCTCACCCCTCTGATCCTGGTGGCTCCTCGGCCTCTGTGAGCCCTCTTGGCCAAACCCCTCTGGGGCTGTCCATTTGCAACCATTTGGTTCATCTGGAGTCTGGGGGCTTCAGACAAAGTGTTAAGCTTTGGGAATCCAGCCAGACCTGTCATCCCCATCTACTCAGGGGAATAAGAAGGAAGGTCACAAGTTCAAGGCCAGCCTGGTAGAACCTGTCTCAAAATAGCCACTAAAGAGGGCTGACTATGTTGCTCAGTGGTAGGTGCACTTCCCCAGCATGTGTGAGGTCTTGGGATGGAACTTCAAATCCCGGACTCAAAAATACATCGTTACCCACATTGACATTCTAGGGAGAAACTAGAAAGCAGCCAAGGGGGTGTAGCTGTTAGGGATCTAATATCCAGGGGATGTAGCCTCTGCCTCCATGTGGGGGTCTGTGGGGACCTCCCTCCTCCCATGGGGAGAATTGGAAACATCTGGGGCAGCTGAATAAACAGCAACCCTGTCATCCCCCTTCCCCTGCCCACTCATGTGACAGGCCTGTCCTCTTGTCCCCAAGCCTGACACCTGGCCCCTTTCCCTTCCCTTCCCTTCCCTTTCCTTCCCTCTCCTGCTGGCTGCCAGGCAGGCAGATAGGACATTTGTGTGCCAAGGGCTGATGAACAGGCTGCGGCTGCGTGCGTGTTTGCACTGAACATGAGCTCTGTCTGGCACATCCTGAGGCATGCCTACATCATGCTGGGTGTTCTGGGGTGTCGGCCCCATCACACCCTACAGGCAAGTTTAGAAGATTCTCTAAGCGGGGTGTGGGGGTGGGGTGAGCTACATTTGGGGATCTATGTGCCCACCCTCTGCCTGTAGAGGTTAAGAATGGAGAGTGGCTTTTACATTTTCAAACAGTTGTAAAAAAAAAAAAAGTAATATTTTATGAGCCATGAAAGTGGCACAAAATTCAAATGTCAGTGGCAGCCATGGCCACAGTGTTTATCTGAACCCAGTCACTGCTGCTCATTTGCATAAATCCCCCGGAAGTGTTCATGGTCCAGTGGCAGGGCACTGGTCTGCATGAGGCCCCACAAGGCTAAAAAGGCCGCCAGCTCCTGCAACAAGGAAAAACCAGGCTCATATCTCCCCACCTGAGGACAGGTCAGCTTCCAGAAGCTTCCAGGGACTTTGATATCAAGCAAATCTAGATGGGAACCCCGTGTGTTTTGGTGCATGTATTTGAGTTTTGGGTTTACATTGGTCTTTTTTTTTTTTTTGGTTTTTCGAGACAGGGTTTCTCTGTTTAACAGCTCTGGCTGTCCTGGACTCGCTTTGTAGACCAGGCTGGCCTCGAACTCGCAAAGATCCGCCTGCCCCTGCCTCCCAAGTGCTGGGATTAAAGGCGTGCGCCACCACCGCCCGGCATTACATTGGTCTTTTTGTTTGTTTGTTTTATTTTGTTTTTTGAGACAAGGTCTTGTCCGTCCCAGGTTAGCTGTGAACTCACTATGTAGCCAAGGAAGACCTTGAGCTTCTAGTCCCTTCCTGCTTTCATCTCTGCGTATGGGAGTGATGGGTGTGCACTGTTACGTTGTCTATGCCCACTCTATCAACTGGGCAAAATACCCAACCCCTGGCATTTTGGATTTACCTCTCTCTCTCTCATCCACAGTGTGCCCAGGTACAGGTTCACTGTGGTGAGGTAGGAATTGGTCTATGAGGTAAGTCAGGCTCCATCCTGTCTGGTGATGTGATGTGGAAACAGGCCTGGGGAGGAGAGGTCCTCTGGCCTGGTCCCTCAGTGGTCAGAGCAAATTAGAAGCCTGCACACATCTTGGTTCTTTCCTGGAACTAGGACAGGAAGGGCTAGAGGCCTTTCCTAATGTACTCAGCCCAGGCTGTATGTCTTTGGAGAGGCATCTCCACTCCCACCTTGACCCCCACCCCAAGCTTCCCAGGATCCTAAGCCCCCACTACATCCCCACAGGTTTCCACACCCTCACCTTGCTGGGGGATCTTGACAGGCACTTAGAGGCATAGTCCCTTTTCCAGCTCACAGGCCAGGAGTGGCTTGACAAAGCACTGGAGAGAGGTTGGGAGGTGAAGGCTCAGGTGGGGGGCCTGGTGTTGTGGAGAGTAGGGGGGATGGAGTAGGCCTGGGACTCTGGGGACTTAGGAGGTAAAGTGGGGGTGCTAAGGCTTGAAGGAGGCCCCACAGGCAAAGATACAAATTTGGGGGCCCTGGGAGAGGCTGTTTCTACACGTAAGGATCCCCACCTTCTATAGCCAACACTCTGAGGTTACAGAAAGCTAACCAAAGGTGCAAGTGAGAGAACCCCCCTCTTCTCCTCTCAGACCCCACCCACCCTCCTTTTCTCCACGGGAATAAGCCTAAAGGACTGACTGTAGGATACACCTGGGCCTACATCTGCATATTTAGACCCAGCTTCCTTGCCTCTCAAATTCAATAGACTTGAACATGCGAAGTTCCTTCTCACCCTAGGACCTTTGCACTAGCTGTTCCCTTCTTCTGGGAACACCATATCCTGACTGGTCTTCCCAAGTACCCACACATCTCTAGCTCACAGGCTCCTGGCACCTGCTTGCTCCTTGACCACATAGGGATGGTCACTAGGTCTTTCTCCCCGCTGCTCTCCAGTATGCAGTAGGGGGTCAGTAAATGTCCCTATGACAGGCATGGCCACAGATGATGCCCAAAGCTATAGAAACAGATACCCTGAAATGTCACATTGACAGGCCACTGGAGATGTGCCCCTCCCCCATCATGTCTGGATTTGCGTAGATGCCACTCGTAAGCCTGGAAGCTCTGGGTCCACGCAGTACCTAGCCCTGCTTGTGGCTTTTGAGTGACTGAAGTGTGGCTGCGTGCTGCCAGTCTTTTTAAATAGCTACAGGTGGGCTCCAGGCTGGGCAGCAAGCTACAGGGAGGACGAAGATTCTATTGTGTTCAAGCGAGTTGCCTGCAACAGTCACCCAGAGAAGTATAGAGGCTTCCCCAGCTCCCATCACTGCCCCTCGAGGTCAAACACACCAATAGCTCCCTGGTATGAGGCCGGCCTCACTGCGCACTGCCTGACATCTGGGTCTCAAAGACTGCCCAGTGATGTGGCAGAAATTCTCCACAGAGGTGACAAATCCCCCGGAAGAAGAGAGAGCGCCTGAGAGTGAGGCCATCTTTAGCGTCATTGTTACTATTGTACTACAGATATGGCCACCATGACCACCATCAGCAGCTACCACCCACACCACAGGGCCACCAAGATGGCCAACACTCCCCCCCCCACCACCATCACAAGCCACTCCTAACATTATACCCAGCAGAACCATCAGATTCAGACCATCAAGGAAGTCCACAATCCATGATACCTCAGCATCTCGTTACCACGCCACCACCACACTCGCATCCATCAAGACCCCACACTCCCTATGGACACCATCAGTCCATCATGACCCCGCATCCCCCAAGGACACCATCACCACTATACCCCAGGCATCACCTGCACCACTACCACCTCCCACCATCCCTCCCCACCCCCGTGCCCCTGCAGCCAGCTCCCCGCCACAGCTCTGTACTCCCAGCTGTCTGCATTTTGATCCCAGCTTTGAGTGTGAATCACTCAGCTACTGGGAGACTCAGTTTCTTTTGCCTGTAAAATGGCCCACTAGGAATCAAAGACGTTTTGCCAGTGATTGATGGAGAGAAACCAAATGCCCTGTGAGTTTGATAAGTGGGTGTGCTAAAGAACTGAGGGGTTCAGTGCTGGAGAACGAGGATTCACTTGAATCTTTACATAGCTCTGAGAGACAGTGAGACTACCTACTTTACAGGTGAAGGAAAGTGAAGAAACTGAGGCTCAGGTCCTGAGTGATCCACACCCCCAGCCCCCGACAACTGATATGGAGTTGGAGGCTGGAGCCAACATGTTAACCTGGGCCAAGCCACACTGTCCCTTTTCCCAGGGGCAGGAGAGGGAAGAAGGACTTCCTGAACCCCAGACTTCCCTTTCAGGGATACTAGGAGGGGGGAATTGTTGCACCTTCACTGTGAGAGCTGCTGGCATGGCCCGTGGGGGTCTACTCACCTGTGTCTTGTCGGAACTGATGCATGGATTGTAGGTCGATGATGTAGGGCACCAGCTGGGCGTCCACCTGGCCCAGAACCACAGAGCCCCTAGCATCCTCCTTAAGAACATTTTCGATGTGGTGGCACACCGTAGCCGTGTAGGGTCGCCAGCGGCTGTGCTCATTGAGCCACTCCCACACCACCACCCGGGCCACGTTCTGCGGCGGGAAACCCAGCCCGTTCACCGGCACCATCACACCTTGGCCTGGCCGTGACATGGCCGTTGCTGCCTGCGGGGCCAGGTCCTCACTGTTGCTGGCCCAGCTCCTCCTGGGCCTGGGAGCACCGGGGAAGCTTCGTTCTTTCTCTCCAGGGCGGACGGCAAGGATTGTGGCCTCTTTTCCAGCTGGGCTCCTCTCCAAGGCCTAGAGGCCTGGGTTAGGGGGATGGGTGGCCATCCAGACGCTGCGAGGACCCCTTCCCACAGAGCGCAGCTGTTGCACACAGGGGTGCGCAGAAGGCAATGTCTGTCCTAGGTGGGGGACGTGCTCTCAATTCCTTGGTTCCCACGGTGCAGGTGCAAGAGTGAGGCGTTTGCCCCGTTAGGTCCAGCCTCCCCCCCCCCACCCCACACAATGCTTCTCTCCGGTTCCTTTAGTCCGCCACACAGGGCCCTGTCACCCAGGAGGCCCTGGCCCCAGCCTGCTGCTCCTTGCACGCTCAGCTCTGCGTCCCAGATCCCGTGCCTTGCTTCGGGGTGACTCGGGTCCGCCCCTCCCGACGGGGGCTCCCTGCACCCCTGTACCCTTTCCTGGCCGATCTGAGTGGTCGCAGATCTCCCAGGGAAGGGGGCGGAGCGTGGGGATCAGGGCTCTGGAGCTGCGACTGGGAGACCCCAGGGGGCGGGGGCCGTGGGCACGCCCCACCCCACTGGTGTTCGCAACCTGCAGGGGCGACAAGAAGGGGAGAGGGCCCTTTAAGAAGAGAGCAGCCCCCTCCCCCTCGCGGGAGCCGCGGCAGAGAACAATGGGGCGCCGGTGGGGTGGGGGCGGCAGGGAGGCTGGTGGGGGGGTCTGCGCCCTGCGGTCCCTGGGTTGTCCGTAAAAGAGCAGGCACCGGACTCCAGACTGTCGCCCGCAGTGACCCGTGCTTGGTTGGATCGCGTCCCTTGCCCAGTTGCCGCGTGCTACCGGGGGCTGCGGTGTAGGATGCAGGGAGGAGGGATGTGGGGATGCGGAATGAAGGATGTGGGATTCGGGAATTCGAGTTCAAGATGCAGGATGTCGAGATGGATGGAAGGTGCCAGATGCACCCGCAACCTAGGTCTCCTTAGGGGTCGCGGTCCCGGGGGCGAAAGAGCTGCAGGTCGCTATGTCCCCGCCCGTTGGCATCTGCCTATGGGCCCGCAGGAGCCAGGGTTTTGGGGTCTCTGCGCTGCGCACTCACTGTGATCTCTCCGTGATGGCTCCTTCCCCGCCGGTCTCCCCGGAGGGAGGGAGGGAGGGAGGGAGGGGACCACTCGGTCCAGGCCCAGACCTCGCTCGCCACCGGACAGACTGACAGACAGAGGACTCAGTAGCCCAGGCGTGAGGATGCAGTAGTGCTGGTGCGCGGACGCGTGGACGCGTCGCTGGGATCCCGCGGGTGGAGGCGGCCTCGGGGCGGGGCGGGTAGAGGAAGGGGAGGAGACCGATCCGCCCAGCCTCTGTGACACGCGAGTCACTTAGTCCCCGGCTGGGCCCACCACGAGGCATCGGATCCAGCAGGAACAACCAAACCCTGTGTGTGTTTAGGGGTCTTGGTTCCAATTTATCGTCTTTGCATTTAGCCGCTAGGCCAGGGCCTGGCACACAACAGGCGCTCAATAAATGCTTAAAGGAATGAATCTGATTTGGGGACAGTTTAAAGGCTGCTCATAAGGCCTTCTAGTGTGGCTGCCCATCTCATGAGAGTCAGAAGGCAGCAAGGAGGCCCATTTCAGAGCCAAAAGGAACTCTGGAGCCTGGAAGGTTCAGAAGCCTGACCCAGGCCCACAAAGATAAAAACAAAGTCCAGGGGAGCTGGGGAGATGGCTCAGCTGTTAAGAGCACTGACTGCTCTTCCAGAGGCCCCAGTTCAAGTCCCAGCACCCACATGGCAGCTCATCAAGTTCTGGGGAATCTGACATCTTCAAACAGAAACAAAACACCAATACACATAAAATAACAATAAAGCATTAAAAAAAAATCAAGTCCAGAATCCTGGTAGCCTGGACAGCAACAGGACCTACGGGTCAGAGCAATGCAGATGGTATGGCATCTGTCTGTCACTGTCACTGGAGGAAGGAATCAAGTCAGGAGTCTGAGGCTTGGGAGGGAGGAAGGGAGGAAGACCTCACACCAAGAGTCTTGAAGCCACCTGTAAGGGATAGGTGTTCCATAAATGCTGGGTGAGCACTTGGGGTGGTAGTTCAAATGTTAACGGACACTGTGATGGGTCCTTTGTCCTCTGGCAAGCCTGGCACAGCAGCTGAGGACACACGTGGAGGAGGAGGCCCCCAGGGCCTGTGGTGTTTAGATTGGGGAAGATAAAGATGAGGGTGGCCCAGGCAGCTGAGCAGGGTTAATGGGTCTGTTTGGGAACCAACCTGGAATGTCTCAAGCTTGCTCCTCTCTCTCCCCTGGAAGTGGGTGAGTGGGCAAGATCAAGGGCAGGCTTCACTGGGCGCATTCCCAGAACCGAACTGGGTCAAATGGAGTCACGCCCCTGCCGAGGAGGCTCTCCTCAGTCCTGCAGGGCCAGCTTCCAGCTCCTGGGCTCTTCCAGCTGGAGGTCAATGGCCTGTGTGGGACAGCTTCCCACAAGATTAGGAAGTGCTGAAATTTTAGTCCAGGGTCTCCAAATGACTTCCTGGGTGGGTGGGCATACAGACCAACCAGAAGGCAGACTTGTGCATTTGTTTATTTTTCGGAGAAAGCCATTCAAGTCATTTAGTCACTGCTTAACGGACAGCTTGTGATAGAGGTGGGAACCCAAGGTCCTCAAAGTGAGGAAGACATGGGCTCAAAGTCACATAGGGATTTAGTAGCAAAAACAAAAGAGGAACCCAGTCTACAGCCTTGTATTATTTAAGGCCTGAGAAAGCACCACACCTCCCCGCAACCTTCCTTGATTCATCCATCTTCCTCCATGACATACTGCATCACGCCATTATCTACTTAATCACTTATGTGAACCGGGTTCCTGCTCGGAGGGCCTCCGAGGGCCTCCACTGTGTTCACCTCTGTTGCCCAAGATCACTGCATGATGGATTCTGTTTATTGAGTGTCTGTTACATACAGCCCCTGGAGGTAAGACTATGTCCTCATTTTACAGGCAGGAAACAAAGTCTCCAGAAGCCCCTGGTGTTTGTTGAGTGACTAATGGATGGCTCGATCTGGCTGGATCTTGCACAGTGAGGGGTTTCCTGGAGGATGACTGAGAAGATAGAATATAAGCAGTGAACAGTCACCTGCGGCCGCAGGCCCAGAAGGGGGCTTGTCTCGAGGTGTAGTCCCTTAGGAGCATGTATTGTCACTCCTGTCCCTATCCCACAGAACAGGGTGGATGCAGGCTTCTGGGCTCTTCTCAGCCCCCTCTCTGTCCATCTAGAGCTGGAGCCAGCTGTGTTCTGTCCTTCTGTGATATCGAAAACTTTGAGAACAGGAAGCAGAGTGAGTGGAGGTAGTTTTTATGTCTTTGGGGCCCATGGAAGTCAGGGGACTTCCTGAAGCCATATGTCTGGGTATAGTGAAGGTGGATTAGAGGGACCCCAGCAGGGTGACAGGTGAGGCCCAGCCTGGTGACAAGGAGGCACTGTGTTGATGGTCACATGTTTAGTCTAAGCTGTGGCCTAGGATCAGTTTTCCAAAGAAGAGGCAGGAGGACCTGGGTGACAAGATCCTCTACCTACCCTGAAGTTCACATCCCATGCAGCAATCTACCTGTGAGTGCAGATCTCCCTCATGTGTACCTGAGCCTCCCCCAAGAGTTCTCAAAGGTGGCAGGGGTACAAGCTACACCAGAGAAACTGAGGCTGTCCCCCATCTGATTTGTTTTCTTGGATTTGAGAGTGGAGTCAAGGTTGCCTGTATTGTGAGCATACCTGGCCTGGTTTAAGGGCCATCCACAGTTCCTTCGGTTGAAAAGCATTTATACTGAGGCTGGCGAGCCAGCTCACTGGGTAAAGGTACTGGCGGCTGCCGAGCCTGGTGATCTGAATTCGATCCCCTGGGCCATTGGGAATAGGAGGGAGGTCAGGGGGCCTGAGTGGGACTGTGGACTCCTGCCCTGAAGATGATGGAGCAGAGGAAAAAAAAGCAGTCTGGTGGGAAGCGATAGGAAGAAAGAGAAGAAGACAATCCTGGGTCCCCAGAGGGGTCCGGAGCTGCCTTCCTCAGTTCCTCCTGGAATTGTATAACTCAGAACTCAGTCCTATCAAGCCAGTGCTGAGAATGGGGAGCAAGCAGACACGAAACATTTTGAGTACATTCTGTGAACCAGAGACTCTGTAAGCTCTTTTGGGGTTCCAACTTCCCAGCAGGCATTGCAGCAGGTAGACCCCAGGACCCGGCTCCCTGGCTGTGCATCTGGGGACACAGGTACATAGGGTGCATGGTTTTTGTTTTGTTTTGTTTTTCGAGACAGGGTTTCTCTGTGTAGCCTTGGCTGTCCTGGACTTGTTTTGTAGACCAGGTTGGCCTTGAACTCACAGAGATCTGCCTGTCTCTGCCTCCCGAGTGCTGGGATTAAAGGCTGTGCCACCATGCCCGGCTAGGTGCATGATTTTTGATGAGTATCCCCACTTCTTCATGGACCCCAGTCTCATTACTCCATCATGGAAGCTGGGCAGCCCTCACCACCTCTCCCTTTGAATCCATGTCTGCTGGCTGTTGGGCCAAGTGGGTACCCTTGATTTGGGCTCCTTTCTTCCTCGAAGAGGAAAAGTACCCACAGAAAGAACCAGGCAGACAGCTAATATGACCCAGCTGTGCCTGACGTTTGGTGCACCTGGAGCAGTTGGTCCGTCTGTAGAACAGGGAGGCTGGCCAAGGGGAGGATAGAGGTCTGTTCACCTGCAGGACCCGGGTCCTTCCTTCATTTAGAGATTGCGGGCCAGACCTTGGAACGAAATAGGAGCAGGTGCAGAGCACCCCCTGGTGGCCAGAATTTATCCTTCGCTCTCCTGCTGGCCGCCTTTTTAGGTGATCTATTTTAAAAGATATTTTGAATGTTTTATTGTGGTGAAATCCGGGTTCATAAGATATCCTCATCTCAGTCACATCTGAGTTTACAGTTCATCAGCTCCAAGTAGGTTCCTGTTGTGCAAATGACCCCCAGAGGCTTCCTCCTGCAAAGGTGACGCTCAGTTGGGGGCGGGGCTAAGTAGTGCTCCACCACTAATGCTCCCCATTTACTTGTTCATTCGTGAGGCGAGGCATTCAGGACAGTGACTTGGGCACAGGGTAAAGGTGTCTCCTGAGATCTTGCTTTCAATTCCGTTGGCTGTGTCCAGTGTCAATACAGTAGGATCTAGAATTACCTGCCAAATAGTGAGGTTTGGCTCTGGGCATGTGTGTCCCTAAGCAAAGTCCCAGAAAGGATTAACCCAGGTAAGAGACCTTCCTTGCATGTGGGCCGCACCATCCTGTGGGCTGGTGACCAAGGACAGGATGAGGGGAAAAGAAAGAGCCGTCAAAGTGCTGGCCTTGGCCCTTCCTGGCTTCCCACAGTTTGAGCGGCTCTGTCAGTTACACCGCCCTCATGATGGATTGAAGCTGCAGACGCCATGAGCCTGTATCCTTCCTCAGGTATTTCATTCCAGTGATGAGAAAAATCGAAATAACGCTAGAGACTAAGCCATGCTCCTCCAAATTCATAAGCGGGGGCTTAACCCTCACTATGCATCAAGGGACACAGTTCCAACATAGAGAATGTGTTAGGGGAGCTGAGTCTCTCTCTCTCCAAGCATGCACATTATATATATTTTTTTTTGGGGGGGGAACATCTGAGATCAGATCCACACAGGGTATCTACTTGCCCGGAAGCTCTCTTGTCCCTGTGTCCTACGGTGGAGGAGCCCTACTGACTGCAGCAGGATGAGCAGTTACACACAACAGGTGGCCACCATGTCCTCTCACTGCGGCCTCATTCACAGTTGGCCAAAGGGGCCCATAAAGAGGGTCCAGACAGGGCAACAGAGGAAAGGGACCTTCCCAGGTCACGTGAGCACTGGGGCCACTCAGGGCACCTGTCTTGGAAGGCCCAGCTGGTGCACAGGCTTAATGGGAGAAAATTTTTGGTTCCTGTTAATTTTGGTTCCTCTTTTGTACTGTAGGGATTTTTTTTCCCCATGCAGTTAGAATTGATAAAGCAGGTGAATTACCTGGGAGCTTTGGGATACAAATCTTTAAAATGAAATCTTATTTGTGTGTGGGCTACATGTATCCTGGCATGTGTGTTTAGGTCAAAGGGCAACTTATGGGAGTCGGTTCTCTTTTTCTACCGTGTAGGTTCCAGAAATTGAAGTCAGGTCCTTAGGTTTGGTGACAGTCACTGTTACCCGATGGCCCAGGATTCTTGTTTTCAGTGGGGAGCCTTAAGGTGCTCAGCAGCATCTTTGATTCAATGATACTACAGAGAAAGGAAAGTGTGTGTAATGCCCTTCTTTGGGGCCTCTGCCCTCTCTCCTTCCCTTCCTTCATCCATCCCAATGGATTCTTATGACCATGGACAGGGACCAGGCTTAGGTCTGCCCAGCAGGCGGGAGCTCAGGGAAGAACCAACAGCTGTTTGGTTACAAAGTTGTTTCATCCTCTGCGATTTTCTGTTGAGACTGTCCCAATTGATTGGATGAAGGCCACCCATGTTATGGAGGGTTAAACCTACTCACCCAATCTTAACAATGCCATCACAACAGCATGTAGACAGCTAGGTGTGTTTGATCAAATATCTGGGCACCATTGCCGAACCAGGTTGGCACCTAAAACTAACCATAACAGCCACTGACATTCTTCTGATTTCCCACAGAAGACAGATTATCATTTCAGCCTTAATGCTGCCCCCTCCATGTTACAAGATGGGTGCTGAGGTGCCAGAAATCTTGATCCCAACATGTCCAGAGCAAGAAGGGACAAAGAGTAAATAGATTAATTGTTAACTGGTCCTTTTCTTTCATGAGAGGAAGAAAATCTCTGATCACCTGGCCGAGGTCTGTCACCACCAGCCAGCACTGGGCCTCACGTCCTCTAGTGGGGGTACTGTCAGAGACACAAGGTGCTAAGGTGGCCTTGCCACAGGGGAGATCCAGCCTCTGGGCACAGGTGGAGTTTGGGGAGCTTGGAACAATTGGGATGACAGTGAGAATGGGGCATAAATGACGATGGTAAATATTCCTGGAGGGAAGCAGTGGCAGATGGGGATTGCTGCTGATAACCCCACAGAGGAAAGAGGAAGCAGGAAGCAGAAAGATAGCATATAGAATGGGCTAGCCCAGCCGGGCAGTGGTGGCGCACGCCTTTAATCCCAGCACTTGGGAGGCAGAGGCAGGCGGATCTTTGCGAGTTCGAGGCCAGCCTGGTCTACAAATTGAGTCCAGGACAGCCAGGGCTATACAGAGAAACCCTGTCTCGAAAAACCAAAAAAAAAAAAAAAAAAAAAAAAAGAATGGGCTAGCCCATTACAGAATAAACTTAAGATGGCTGGCCCAGGCCACCTGGGACATCTCTTACTTGAGTGGGTGGGGAGACCCAGCTGCAGTGGAAGTGGACACCACCAGCCATAAGTGTCCATGTCATCCCCTCTCCCCAGTGTGATAAATCTGCTTTTGTCCCGAGGTCTGTCTGACTGGGCTTCAGCCAAGCCCTGACACCTGGCCTGCTGCCTGCTGTCAGCTGAAAACTGAGTCGGCCTGAGGAGGCCAGTGGGCGGGAGGCTGTACAGGGAGATTCCCCACACATGGAGGAGGGTGGAGGGAAAGAGAGGTGGGGGCAGACGGACACATGGGAGAAAATGGCCAAGTTTTGGGAGGTTGTGGAAAGTTTGAAGTACAAAGTGTGGTTTTGAGTGGGCCCTTGCATGCGTGTGCGTGCACGCATGTGCATGTTTGTGTATGTGCAGGTGGAAGCCAGAGGTCACCTCAGGTACTATTCCTCTGAAACCATCCACCTTGACTGAGGATCTGAACGCCATTTGTGTGCAGGACCATGTCCAAGCATGTGAGGCCAGCTCACAGGCCAAGCAGGAACAGAGCACTCTTCTTCCAGACCACACCTCCCTCTGGTTCTCCTCCCTTCTTGCTGCTGTAACAGAGGAGCATACACTGAGGGGTGGTAGTGGTGGGGGGAGAAATGCAAATAATACAGTCTCAAATCCAGTCATGGACAGCGGCGCCCCCTAGAGGCTCCCAGGGAAACCGCTTTTCTCTTTCCCAGCTCTTAAGAGATGTGGGCCCTTCACACCCTGGCTGTTCACGAGGACTTTCTGCTTTTGGTTTTTTTTTTTTTTGTGTGTGTGTGTGTGTGTTTGTTTTTCGAGACAGGGTTTCTCTGTGTAGCCCTGGCTGTCCTGGACTCACTTTGTAGACCAGGCTGACCTTGAACTCACAAAGATCCACCTGCCTCTGCATCCCAAGTGCTGGGATTAAAGGCGTGCCCCACCACCGCCCGGCGACTTTCTGCTTTTATAAAGACTGCCATGATGACCTTGGTCTGTCCAGAAAATATCAGACAACATTCCATGTTCTACACAGGTCATGCCCAAACTAAAGCCCTCTTGTACCACGTGAAGGTGTGGGGATAATCACAAATTGGGATTGGCATGCAGCTGGGACATTTGTCCAGCTACAGTTCCCTAGCTGGGCAGCTCTCTGCCCTTCCCAGCACCTGCTTCACGTGACTGCAGAGTCAACCCCTGTGGGCCTCACCCGCCTCAGTGGCAGCATTTCAGACTGTTCTGCCCTCGCCATAGTTAAAAGGAAAAGGTTTATTTATTTTTTTATGCATATGAGAGTTTGCCTGCATGTGTGTATGTGCACCACTCACATGCAGTACCTGCAGCGACCAGAGGAGGGCATTGGATACCCTGGAACTGCAGCTACAGACAGTTTGAGTTGCCGTGTGGGTGCTGGAAACTGAACTTGGGTCCCTTGCAAGAACAGCCGGTGCTCCTAACCACTGAGCTGTCTCTCCAGCCCCAATTGTTTCTTATGGTGTCCAGGCTCCTGTGTGTGAACACTTGGTCTTCAGTGGGTGGCACTATTTTGGGAGGTTATGGAAGCATTGGAGAGGGAGGTATGGTTTTGAGTGGGCCATTGGAGGTGGGCCTTAGTGGTGTGTGTGCACATTTGTGTATGTGCACATGAACGTGAACATGCATGCATGTAGAGGTTGGAGGCCACCTCAGGTATTATTCCTGTGGAACTTTTCACCTTGCCTTTTGAGACAGGTTCTCTCATCGACATGAGTCTCCCTGAGTAGATTAGGCTGGCTGACCAGTACCAGGGATCCCCCTGTCTCCACCACCTCAGCACTGGGATTACACGTGTGTGCTTCTGGAGATGATTTTTATTTATTTTGTTTTTCATTTGGGTTCTGGGGATCAAGCTCAGGCCCCCACGCCTGCAAGGCAAGCACTTTATGAACTGACCCGTCCTCCCTCAGCCCTGGAGGCAGACCTTTGGGGGCTGTACCCTGGTCCCACTTCCAAGCCTCGTTTTCTGCTTGGAGGGAAGGACCCCCAGCCTCTTGTTCCTACCACCGTGATGTCAATCATACTTTCTCCATCTTGATAGACTGTGTCCTCTCAGACTATGAGGCAGAAGTGGTGCCCGCCTCCTGTAAGTTGTTTCTGTCAGGCATTTGGCCACTGTGCAAGAAAGTAACAGATGTACCATTTTCAGGCAAGAGATGAGCCTGTGGGCCCTGTGACCCTGCTGTCCCAGTTCAATAAGGCTCTATTTAACTTTTAGTTGCTGTGTGACATTGAATAAGTTGCTTTACTTCTCTGAGCCTGTTTTCTCATCTGTAACATACAAGTATATTGGCATTTCTTCACAGGCATAGGGTGTGAGGGCTAAGTTGTTTCATCAATGTCCAGTTCTTAGAACATTACCTAGTTGCCAATAACCTTGGTAAATGTTAACCACCTTAAAAAAAAACCCTTCATTATTGAAGAGAGAACATTCTGTCATTTAATATCCTCCAGGTTGCCTTGCTCTCTTCTGGACCTGAATTTTGGGGTCCAAATGTTCCCAAGTGTTTAAGGGAGTGCCCTTAACAGATAACGAGATGGAACAAAAAGATTCTCTTGGGAACAGACCAACCCTGGAGACCATGTGCAATACAGCTGGCTTCCTGTCTGCTCCAGAATTAAGGATATGTACAGGCTCCTCTATTACAGCCTCCTGGAGCTCTGCAGTGTGTGTGAGTGTGTATGTGTGTGTCTGAGTCTGTGTGTATGTATGTGTGTGTGTATTTGTGTGTGTGTGTGTGTGTGTGTGTGTGTGTGTGTGTTGGGGGAGGCAGAGCTGTCTCCCTGCACAGCCCCCAATGGCCTTGGGTTGGAATTGGGCCATGGAGGCCAGCCCGGGATGGAATGTGCTGAGTGGGGATGGGAAGTGGTTCTTGGGAAGGGATAAAGATACAACTGCTATGCCCCAAACATAGGCAGGCTTTGGGAAGACAATGCATGTTGGCCCAACATGAGGAGCCTGTGGTGATGGCTCTGGAGGTGGCTAGGAGTCAAAACTTACAGGAGCTGAACCTGGACCAAAGTCAGACAAGATGGATGAACTAGGTGTTTTGGTGAGAACGTGAGGAGCCTGAGAAAACTTCAGGCTGGGGTTCCTCATTTGGGGCTGCCTTAGTTAGGGTTTTTATTGCTGTGATAAACACCATGACCAAAACTGACTTGAGGAAGGAAAGGGTTTGTTTTAACTTACGGTGTCACACCACACTCTATCACCAAAGGGAAGTCAGAGCAGGAACCTGGAGGCAGGAGCCAATGCAGAGGTCATGGAGGGGTGTTGATTACTGACTTGCTCCCCATGGCTTGCTCAGCCTGCTCTCTTATAGAACCCAGAACCACCTGATCATGTGTGACATCACCCACAATGGGCTAGACCCTCCCAAATCAATCACTGATCAAGAAAATGCCCCACAGGCCACTCTGATGGAGACATCTTCTCATTTGTAGGTTCATCTTCTCAAGACGACTCTAACTTGTATCAGGTTGACAAAAAGAAAAAAATGGCACAAGAGGTGAGAAAATAGAAAATGGAGGAGGAAGGGAAGTGGAGGGGAGGAGATTTGAGAGAAGCAAGGGGTGAGGGGAGACAGCAAGGGAAGATGATGTTCTAGGAGGGAGAGAGAAGGGGAGGGAGCGGATCTGAGAAGGAGGAGTTTCTATGCTTGTTCTAACTGATTTCTTCTGGTCCACTTCCCAGTCAGCAAATCCCTCTTTAGCTGTGTCTAATTCACTGTTCCACGGCTGCTGCTTCACTTGTGTCTTTGGATTTCTGCTTCCTTTTTGGCAAACCCTTCAAGTCACTTTCTATGGCTTCTATTTCCTAACATTTCAAGGTATTAGTTCTTCACACGCTTGATTCCTAGTTATTTTCTGTTTTTTTTTTTAAATGCGTGTGTGATGTGTGTGTATGTGTACCTGTTTATGGGCCTATAAGTGTAAGTGTGTGCATGTGTGTACATAAGCATGTAGAGGCCAGAGAGTGATGTCAGGTCTACCTTAAGTATCCAGGAAGGAGTATGCTTCCTCGTGTACCTAGAGCTTGGAGGTAGGTTGGTGCCAGCCCATGCCTGGCCATGCCTGCCACTCACAGTGCCATGGTGGATCAGTATTTGGGTTACTGACCAGCTGCATTTAGTCATCATGTTTTCTAAATGTCTGCCACAGTTCCAGCTCCATGTAGATGTTCATGGCCAAGCAAGAGGACTGGTGTGGGGCACCCAAGGTTGCCTCTTCCTCAGGAAAATACATGTTTTCTGACTTTCCTCCAGTAGACACCCCCCTCACACACACCCCCCCCACACACACTGCTCATCACTGAGACCCATTGCAAAGTGAGGTCAGCTGTAGAGGAGGCTAGACAGAGTGTGAGTGGCTGTGGACCACACAGAGGCCGTGGGAGAGAGCGTGGGCATGTGAGGCCTCAATGGCTCAGTTGCATGAACTCTGTTGGTGCCCTGGAGTCATTCACCTGCCTTTTCATTCTTCCATCCCTCCCCCAGACACTTCTGAGTGCTTATCAGTTGCTGGATGGATCCCTGCCTCTGCCAGGGTCAGCTTCCTGGAGGTGAGACATGGGGCAGCCACATGGTGACCCATGGATCAAAGCAACATGATGCTCTGTGTGGCATCTTGACACTCTTGGGGATCCCACAGAGCATGGGGCCTGGCATGATGCCCCAGGCTTCAGTGGATCCAGGGGGGTCCCCAGTGTTCCATATGGCATCCTCAGGGAGCAAAAGGTCACAAGATGCAAAAGCTGTCCCCAGAGAGCTGACCATCATTGATGAGACTGTATTCAAATGTCCCCTCCTATCCTAAGGGATATGAGGAGTGTCTCAAGTGAAGGATATAATTTTAGTAGGGAGAAAATGAATACTTGATTTAATCTTGTTGAAGAGCTGGTAATTAATTGGAACATAATGTAAAATATGCTAATTGGAACGCAATGTAAAATATGCTAATTGGATCATATTGTAGAATAAGTTAAATGTCATATAAAATGAGTTTATTTTCAAGTAACCCATCTTCTCACTCCCACTTACAGTGTCATTTCCCTTCTGTGGGCTCAGTTTAGGGCCCCCCCGCCACCGTGTGTGTCCCTGTCTGTCTCTCTGTTTTTGTCTGTATGTCTCTCCAATGTATTTCATTGGGGTTGATTACGGGAGCATAGGCACTTACCAGAGTCTACACCTCTGAAGAAAATCCCTCTCCCTCCCCATCAACCATGAACTGCATATAGATCCTCACAGAGGGAGGGATAGGGCCTCATGAGCCCCTCCTCCCTTCCAGGACAGGATGTCAATGGACTCAATCTTGTGCAGGTCTTGTGAGTAAAATCACTGCAGCTGTGTGCAACCACCATGCCAGGCCCTGGAAGTTAGCTTTCCCCACCCCTGCCATCCCCAGCTCTTACATGCTTTGTACCCTTTCTCCCCCAGTGCTGTCTGAACCTTGGAGGGATCATATAGATGTCCCATTTCTTCTTTTCCTCCTTTTAAATATTGCTTTGGCTTTTTGGGAAGTCCCTTGAAGTTCCATTTGAATTTTAGGATACTTTTGTCATTTCTGCAAGAAATGTCACTGGGATTTTGAGAGGGCCTTGATCTGTGTGTCAATGTGTCATTTTAGCATGATGGAGTCTTCTATCCATGAGCAGCAAGGGCCTCTGTTGGAACCCTTCAGCATCTACAGGTTTCCTGATGCTCTGACAAATTATCTATTAGGAAGCAACTCAAGAGGAAGGGTTTGGCTGGGCATGGTAGCACACGCCTTTAATCCCAGCACTCAGGAGACAGAAGCAGGTAGATTTCTGTGAGTTCAAGGCCAGCCTGGTCTACAGAGTGAGTCCAAGACAGCCAGGGCTACACAGAGAAACCCTGACTCAAAAAAAAAAAAAAAAAGAAAACATGAAGGAGGAGGAGGAAGAGGAGGAGGAGGAGGAGGAGGAGGAGGAGGAGGAGGGTTTATTTAGGCTCATAGCTTGAGGGTGTTGCAGTTCAGAACTGCAGTCCATGGAATGATGCTGTCCACATTTGGGATGAGTCTTTCCACATCAACTAACTCAATCTAAAAACCCCATCAGAGACACAGCCTTGTCTCCTAGTAACTCTAGAAATTGTCAAGTTGTGTGTGTGTGTTCACATGGGTGTACGATACATATGTGTCTATGTGGGGGCCATTCTACCTCATTTGGTTTTTGAGGCAGTCTTTCACTGAACATGGAACTCATCATTGAGGCTAGGTTGGCTGGTCATTGAGCTCCAGACATCCTCCAGCCTTCCTTATCCCAGCGCTGGGATTACTGGCACACACTGCCATGCCAGAAATATGTTGGAGCTGATTCAAACTCACTCTCAGACAGGCACTGAGGGATTACCCATCTTGGAAGATAACTATCAAAAAACTAGGAATCCTAGCCCAGGCATGGTCTATACAAAGCTGTAGTCCCAGGACTTAGGAGGTGGGAGGCAGGAAGATCAAGGGTTCAGGGTCATCCTTGGCTACTTATTGGAGCTTGAGGCCAGCCTAGGCTATAGGAGACACTTCCTCAAAACAAAGCAGCCAGGAATCTTTTTGGAACTTCAAATCATGAATCCACAAGGTCAAATTTGAGATCCATGAGGAAGATCTGTTTCTCATATAGATAGTTAGAGGAATGGTTTCAGAAAAGCCCCAGTGGGTTAATTCAGACATGTGTCCAGTGTCCTTTGCAATTGTAGGAAGCCAAGGAAGAGAATAGAAAGTGTTTCTAAGCCCGAACCCTTCCTCCTCTCCCCTAGCACAGGATATGAACCCTGTGGACTACTGAAAGATGACTTAGGAGACTGCCACTCAGAAAGGCCCCCTTTGCCCCACTCCCATTAAAATAGCTTCTGCCAGCACCTAAGAATATTTTAGGGCATTACTCCTTTTTGCTTGGTCAAATTTAATTCTCCTCTACAGCACAAGGTGGCAGAAAGCACAGCCGCAGCAAGAGCCAGAGTGTCTCAGTGAAGGAAAGAGGAGATCCAGGGAAAGGGAGGCAGGAGCAGGAGGAATGGGAGAAAGGAGCCAGGTGTGGACAGACCGCAGTTCCCTGGGGATACTGTGCCTGTCCTTGGTGGACCTCAGATGCTGGCCACAGGTGCGACTCAGCCCTGAACAAGTGGCTGACAGCTTGTTCAGTAAGACCCAAAGCCCAGGCACTGAGGGATCTCTCTCTCTCCCCTCCGCATCCCTCTCAACAGTTGCAATATCCTACCTAAGACAGCCCTTTGGATTTTCATAGGAGTGTTTCACAGGAGGGCTCCTCTGACAGCTGTCTGTCACAGTGGTATTTGGACCAACCAAATCTGTTGAGTCATTGATGAAGGTTGCTATGGAGTCAGATGAGTAGATGTGATGGGTGGCCAGGTTCAAGTCCCAGCCTAGCCATGCCCTTGAGGATTGACTTTGATATTGGGCCTCACTTCTCCATGCCTCAGTTTAGTTTTCTGTCCAATGAAGATTGAATAAGATGGCTCATCATTCTATAATCCCTCTGGAAGTCTCAGCTTCCCAGAATAGGAATATTAAAGGTGTGAGGGGGCAAGGGAGGTGGGGGGGATGCCTCCTAGGTTGCAGGATGGGTGTTCTGGTGTGTGAGAAGCAAGGAATTCTTTTGTTTTATTTTAACTGGTACAGTTTTGTTTAGGTCCTACTTTGATTTTGTGGGTGTGAATCTGCCCCAATGGTGGGATCCCCTATAATGCAAAGAAGGAATTGTGTCCCCATGGAAGGACCCCTAATTGAGACCCCAAAGGACCCTGAGGCCCCAAAGAGGCTTAACCTATGGGCCAACTCCATGGCAGGCTTCAGTTTTTTGTTAAATGAGAACAGGCTTAAGATTCCCATTTCTCAGAAATGGGCTCAGCAGTTACTGGAAAAACTGCAGACAATGGGCAGCCAATCAGAGACGGCTTGGCCATCTGGCTTGGGAAAGATAAGATTGTTTAGAGTTACTTAACTGCTGCTTTGAAAACCCTGCCTGTCTTATGACCAACTCATGATTGCCCCGTTTTATGATCATCACGTGATTGTTGACTAACTAGGCCAAAGGCGCCCCAGCTTTTTCCAGAGGTTTCCCATGTTTGTTTCAGATTGAATGCTCCAATCACGTTGAAGATTACCTAACCCACCCTGGAATTCCCCTGAATGCCTTTAAAGGAGCCTGTGAACTCACCTTGGGGTCACCATTTTGCCTAATTGGTGATCCCTGCATGCTGGATATCTGCAGAAATAAACGCTCTCCATAGTTGCATACTATTTGAGTCTGGGGTGTTTCCTTCAGGGAGTTCCAGACTCTAACACCTAGAGACTGATACTCTCTCAAATATGTGCTGTTCTACCCATGTGACCCTCAGGCCCCCCCAGAAGGTCCTCAGCTGTACCCCACCCCACCTGGAACCCACCGTTGCTGTTGCCTCTTTGTTCCAATGGAGCCTCTTGCTTATGTCCTGGTCCTTGCTTATGTCTTTGGGTTTCTGCCCTGCTGGTGTGTGTGGGGTTGCCTCAGATCTCCATTGCATTGTCCCAGGAGGCATAGACTACCAACTCCTTACTTATTTCAGGATGCCCTGGAAATCCAGACCCCTCAGTGTTCTGTCCTTCTGTCCATGAAGGCTTTGGGGGGGAATAAGAGAAAGAGGGGCAATCCTATGAATTGGTATTTCAAGTAGATACAAGGCAGGATGTGGTGGCACACATCTGTAATCCCAGCACTTCTACAGCAAGCTGGAAGGTGGACAGAGGGAGAATCTACCAGAAGCTACCAACCCAGCTGGCCTGGAAGTCACAGCACTTCAGGAGAAACAAGACCCTGCCTCATTAAGGTGGGAGGTGAGAACATAAAAGTTATCCTTTGACATCCACACACAATTTCACATGCCCACAGTTGTATGTGCATGTATACACACACACACACACACACACACACACACACACACACACACACAGATGTAGAGAGCTGCGACGTGTCGCGCCTTAAAGATGGCGCTGGTCTCCGCCTTCCACCAGCCCGACGGTGAGCGCTCTCGGTGGTAAACAAGTCCATATTTGGCAAAGACCGCTGATCTGGCTTGCTTCCGCATACGTGGGCCTCTAAGATTGCACTACGTGGCTTTACTTGATTGGCTGCTCATTTAGTATTTAGCCTGTGGGTTGGGTCTGCCCGGGCATTTTCGGAAGACTGTTTTCAAGGGACCTGAATAAACTGCTTGAGAAGAGCTTTTGCGAGTTGCGTAGTTCTTGCCGGTCGAGAGGAACGCGACACACAGAGAGAGAGAGAGAGAGGGAGGGAGAGAGAGAGAGAGAGAGAGAGAGAGAGAGAGAACCAAGCTGACAAAAATGTGCAAGCCAGACAAGGAGAAACCAAGACCTTGAGTGTGGATGGTTGTGTGTGTTCTCAGAAACACCAAGGGAAGAGAACTGAAAACATATGTAGACTAAGACATGTATTCTGTGTCCAGTTACCCTAGCAACCAGGTGTCCACCCCCAGCAAAAAGGAAGCCATGGCCAGAGCAAGGCCACATGAGTGGCTGATGGCTCAGGACAAGAGTAAGCAGATAAGATGACCACAAGGGAAGCCTGTGGCTAAAGAACTTGTCTGGAGTCTGTGGTCCAGGGCCTCAATGGTAGGACCCTTGTTTTCCACTGAGGTTGGTCTAAGAACAGGAGAGACTTTATCACAGCAGGCACATCTATGGGGGTGTTGATTCTTGTGGAGAAGATCACAGAGGAGAGAAAAGGCGATGAGAGGCTGTGGGGATGGGTCACTGGGTAAAGTGCTTGCTGTATAAGTGTAAGGACCCGATTTCAATTCCTAGCACCCATCTAAAGCTTGGAGGGTAGTGCACAAGTATAATCCCAGCACTGGGGAAGCAGAGACAGGATTCCTGGAACCGACCAGACAACCAACTGAGGCTAAAGCAAGTCCCAGGTCACAATGAGAGACTCTGTCAAAAACAAACAAACAGCCAGGCATGGTGGCGCAAGCCTTTAATCCCAGCACTCGGGAGGCAGAGGCAGGTGGATCTCTGTGAGTTCAAGGCCAGCCTGGTCTACAAAGTGAGTCCAGCACAGTCAGGGATACACAGAGAAACCCTGTCTCAAAAAAACAAAAAAGCCCTAAACAAACAAACAAACAAAAAATCATGGTAGATGGTGGGGATTGAGGAATGACACTTGAGGTTAACCTCTAGCCTTCACACACATGCACAAATTTGAACTCATGCACACACACACACAAACATGCACATGCATACACATACACCACCCATGCAAGCATGAACATGCACACACACATGAACATGTGCACACACACATGAATGTACACATGCACATGAACATGCACACACACAAACATGCAAACATGTACACACACAAACATGCACACACATGAACATGAGCACACAAACCACACACACAAACACAAATATGTGAACATGCACACATGAACATGCACACACATACAAACATGCGCACACATGAATATGAGCACACACCACACAAACATGAGAACATGCACACACACATGAATATACACATGCACACATGAACTTGCATGCATGAACATGCACACACACAAATATGAAAACATTTTCCTCCCTACTCTCTACTCCTCCCTCCCAAGTGGTCTTCAGTGTCCCAGAGAGTGAGAGGGAGCAAACATTCAGCTCCTGACCTGTCAATGCACCTCTGCATAAGACCAGAGACCAACCAGCTTCTGGGGAATGTGGCGCTCCTGGGACACTGCTGCCACTCAAGGCCTGAGAGAAAATACTTACGGCCAGCCTCTAGGATACCTTTGGCTTGCCTTTGCCAAAATCCCACAGGAAAGGGACAGGGCCTTTTCATTCTCCCTTGCTCCCCCTCTGCCCTTTCCCTGGTACACTGATCTTTCTCCTATGAAAGGAGAGGCAGAACTGGCACCCTTAAACACTGATCTTCGGATGGCCCTGCCATGCTCTCAAGGGAGAAAAGGGACCGAAACTTACAGAGGCCTACAGAATGGGTCCCAGGCACACCAGGGCACGTGCACACAGGCATGATGTAGCCTGTGTGGATGTGGAAGGCGCAGGACAACTTGAAGGAATTGGACCTCTCCTTCCACCATGTTGAGCTCTCAGGATCAAACGCAGGTCATCAAGTTTGGTGGCAAGGCCATCTTGCCGGCCTCCACCTTATTTTTCTGAGACAAGACCTCTCATTGAATATAGAGCTTGCTATTTTGGCTGGCCTGGATGCCAGAGAGCTCCTGGGAGCCTCTTGTCTCCTCTGGCTCTGGGTTATGGGCATGGCACCATTCTTGGCTTTTATGTGGGTGATGGGATCTGAGCTTGGGTTCTCATGTTTGTGCAGCAAGCTTGCTTTTTTTCCCTCTGAGACAGGGTTTTTCTGTCTCGGCTAATAGTCCTGGCTGTCCTGGACTCACTTTGTATACCAGCAAGCTCATCTTAACATTCTGAGCCATCTCCACACCCCTCCTCTTGTTCTTTGTAGCTAAAGCTAATGCCAAACCAACGAAACGATTTTATCAAATTGGCAAGAACACATGGGAAGTGCTGTGGGCTACATGCCAGGCCCGATTGCATCTCTCCTAGTTTTTACCTTCTATTCTTTGAGTGTGATGGAACCAGGACACACCTCTGACTGCACAATCTCCCTATCATTGATGTGTTTTAACTGTAGGTTGGGGGGATGACGTCCCGACCCAGGTTATAGTGTCCCCATCAGCATTGTATCCGCATGGCTCTGTCCAGTGACAGCTATTCCTAGATCATCACATCACCCGACATTGCAAAATGGTGATGTTTCTAATTTCTCCTTCCAGGACTGATTGAATCAAAAATTTCCGCAAATAATAATAATAATAATAATAATACCTTTTTCTCATTAGTTATGGCCACTTACTTATCTTGACATGATTGCACAGGTGAGTCTGGGTTTCATTATTTCTTGCTGGTGAGCCCTAGTCACCAATTTTCTGAGAAAGGGCTGATGTCCTAGTTATTTCCAGCAATAACCAATGATGGCATGTCCCCGGCCACTGTGAATTCTCTCTTATTTCTGCTCCATACAACTTTAACTTCCCCACAAGACACTGAGAGGACACTGATGGGAAAAAATGAGGTGTTCCCTCTGTCCCCTTTGAGTCTCTCACTGTGCTCTTTGTGAGTCTGTATTTGAGTGGGTTGCACACATGACCCCCTTCAGGATGGCTCATGGAGTGCAGAAAGGATCTACACAAGGCCACCGTTTATTATGAAGCATATAAATGGGGAATCTAGAGTGGAAGTCCAGGGATGGGCCTGACCCAGGAGCGTCTGTCCCCATGGAGGTCAGATTCTACCTTCTTCATACAGTGAAACATTTATCACTGGGGAGAGTCCTCCTTATCCAGAGACTTTGGTGGGGTCTCAGAACTTAGGGGTGACTGGTGCCATCATTGGCCATGAGGTTTGAACTCCATCTTTGGCCCCATTTCTTGCCTGCAGAAGGACCAGGGCTGAAGTTTAACCACATGCTGGAACTTGGAGCCCACCCTGAGTTACCTCAGTAGCTTACATAAGAGATGGATGAAGGAGTTCACACAGAAGCCAGCTCCCTGGGGCGCTGCAGTTCAATGCTCAGAAGCAGCACGGGGTGGGGGCGGGGAGGCGGTCTGGGGGAGGAGGCATCTGATCCTCAATGCATCAAAGCATGCACAGGCAGGAAAGGGTTAACCTTACTTGGGGATGGGCAGGGCTTAGACCTCATGCTTCAGTGCAGTTAAAGTTCTGGGGTCAGGCCCCCCCAGGAAGCTGAGAGGGCAAGGGCAACAGTTGTCAAGACTAAGGCAGGAGATACCAACCAGCCTTTGGCATGTGTAAAGCCTTGTGCAGGACTATCTGCTGACACACACTGCCGCTATCTTCAGGACTCCCCCTGAGCCTGCACATCAAAGAACATCACAGCTGGGCCTGTTGACTGTAGATCTTCCCTCTTGGGAGATAGAGGTGTGTTATGGATACCTGAGTATCCAGCAACCAGTCCCGACCAGCTGTATGGTATTTTGTCCTATTGCATGTGGTCTCGTGGTCTCTGCGAGGGGCTAGAGGATATAGGGGGAAAACTGAGGGGAGGGGTTCCCTCGATGCAGCCCCAGGGAAGCCATCATCTCTGCTAGGTGCAGACCTTCCAGTGTGGCAGCTTAAAAGTCACCACATGCTCCTGCCAGTAACCCCTCTCCAGTGCTTGGCAGGTAAGCCCAGTGAACTCTTTGGTTCCTTGGGGGGAACTTGGGAGGAAGCGTACTTAGTCTTTTCCTGGGACCTTAAGAGGGGTAGATACTGTTTACATTTCCCCAAGAGGAGGGATATTAATAACAGAGGTGGAGGGATGGCGGTTGGCTGGCTCTTGGGTGGGACACCTCTGTGTCCACAGGAACAGGGGTAGGGTGCTATGGATAGATAGAGGGAAGAGATAGGTAAAAATGCAGTCGGGACTGATAGAAACGAAGGGCTGGGGAAGGGCTTAATGTTGGTGACACAGGGTGAGTCTGGAGCTGACTGGACACATGCAGAGACAAAAAAAAAAACTCAAAAAAAACCCAAAAAAACAAAAAGCCACACCCACACCCACACCCACAGAACATAGAACCAGAACCCAGTGTGAGGCATGGGGCAAGCATCTCTGAAGAAGGTACTGGTACAGAGCAGGGGCCATGGTGTGAGACCCCAGGTGGGGATTGGGGAACCGATGTTTTGATTTCAAGGAGAGTCTGGGAGTACAGGAGGGAGAGATGGGAGCCCACCTGGGAGGACTGGACCTGGGTTCCTTTTTATCGAAAGGACTGAGTCTCTCCATGTTCTGCCCAGTTCTCGAGACTCCAAGGACAACCAAGAAGCCAATTCTGATGTAAAAGCATGTGGTTGTTTATTCAAGTTCAAGCTTGGACCCCCAATGCTCACGGATGCAGTGGTTCGAGTTGAGAGCCTCGAACTCCAAAAATATAGGGTTTTATTAGTATTAGTATAGGAGCTTAAACAAAGAAAGGGTTTCTAGCACAAGATTGGATGACATTTGGATAGACAAACCTGTCTATCCCTAATTGGCTCGTTGTTGTTGCCATACCGTTAACAGTCAGCTTGACCAGCAGAACATTTGTTCAGACTTCGTGGATGCTTTCTTAGAGTGAGCTGTCTGGTTACGACTAGGGAACAACCCTGGAATGAAAGGTTGGGTATATTTTGTTGTTTTTCCTGGAAGTGGAGGTCAGCTCTGAGTCAAACCTAACACAAAATTGGGTCTTTTTTCAAGATGGAGTCAGTCAGGCTCCACAGCCATACCACTCTAGAAGCGTCTTCCAGCATTTCCTTCCAGAGTTGAATGGATTCCAACTGAGTACATCGCACCCACAGTGGGGTAGATCTGAGCTCCACAGCTTCCTGGGGTCTGCACTACCTGGAGGGGGGGGTGTTTGGAGGAAGGATTTAAAGAAGGGTAGTGGTGGGTTGGGCATGGTGGCGCACGCCTTTAATCCCAGCACTCAGGAGGCAGAGGCAGGTGAATCTCTGTGAGTTTGAGGCCAGCCTGGTCTACAAAGTGAGTCCAGGACAGCCAGGGCTACACAGAGAAACCCTGTCTCAAAAAACCAAAAAAAAAAAAAAAAGGTAATGGTGCACGCCTTTAATCCCAGCAGAGGCAGGTGGGTCTCTGTGAGCTCAAGGCCAGCCTGGTCTACATAGGGAGTTCCAGGACAGCCAGGGCCACATAGTGCAGACCCTGTCTGTCTCCAGAACAGAATCTGGAGAAAGTATTTGGGAAACTGTGACCCAGGACAAACACAACAAACTGACTGTTAGCATCCATCTTGCTAATGCAGGCTGGCCCCTGCAGGTGGGACAGGGACATGCCCCTGAGGTATGGGTCTCACCTGGAGCCAACTTTCTCTCACCAGAAGACACAACACAGTGTCTCAGGGTTTTGTTTGTTTGTTTGTTTGTTTTGTTTTGTTTTTTTTCTGGGAAACATCTAGAAGAGACTGGGGCAGTGTTCAGCATCCCACAGTGCACAGTGTAGCCCTCTCAGTTTGTCCCCAGATGGCAACAGTGCCGAGGAGGAACAGATGGGATATTGAATGGAGTGTGCCTGCCTGTGGGAGGGTACCCTGGAGGGTTGTGCGCAGTGAATCTTGAGGAGGGAGCTCTAACCATGAGAAGACACAGCTTTACCCCTCTGCTTGGTAGCCACTTTCAAAGTTACGAATGGCCATGTAACAATTCTAGGTTTTTAAAAGTGTGAGAATGTAAGCCAGGTGTGGTGGTGCAGGCCTTTAATCCTAGCACTCGGGAGGCAGGGGCAGGCAGATCTCTGTGAGTTCCAGGTCAGTCTGGTCTACTAGCCAGGGCTACACAGAGAAACCCTGTCTTGAAAAACAAAGTATGAGAATGTGACAATAAAGATTTTTGTTTTTCTCTCTGTTGCATGAATTTGTATGCATGTTTGTGTGTGTGCACATGCATATGTCTACAAGTGCTGTCCGGAATCACCCCAAGCCACTATTCCACCTTATTTAATGAGGCAGGGTCTGTCAATCAAAGCCAGAGCTAGCTGAGCTAGCCAGCTTCCTCTGGGGATTCCACTGACTCAGCCTTTCAAGGCTGGAATCACAGGCAGGCTGCCACACCCACCCTGCATTTATGTGGGTTCTGGGGATCTGAACTCTTTGGAACAATTTCCCCAACCCCCACCCCCATACCTCCACACACCAGGATCCCTCACTCTCAGGTGTCTGTTGGTTCCTCATCTTCCTGCTTGGTGAAGCTGCAATGTGCAGTCACCCCACAGAATTCAGGGCCACCCACATTCTTCAGAGTGCTCTTACCGGCACTTTCCAGGGCTGTACGAGGCCTCTTTGCCCCGGCTCTAAGTCTTTGCTTGGCAGTTCAAAACAGAGGGAGGACAGCCACTCCTTTGCTTCTTTGGCTAGAAGATGCCAACACCAGCGGTCACCTCCTCCCACGTCGCCTGTGGGATCTGCTGGATCCAGGATCACAGGCCTAAAGGAGAGGTTAGAAGGAGCGAAAAGATTGTTGTCAGGACCTCTGGCCTCAGCATTCCTAAAGGAGAGGTTAGAAGGTGGGAAAGGGTTGTTGTCAGGGCCTCTGGCCTCAGCATTCAGGGCTGTCCCAATTTCCATCAATGACACAGTGTGTCCTGACAGCCTAGGGCAAGCAATTTGAATTTGCTTAAGAGTCAAAGTAACCTTCCTAGAATTGTTATATTTGAAGAACAGCCCCCCAACCCCTCCCAAAAGCTGTTATTTTACTGTGCACAGCAAAGTATGCAATGACTATCTCTTTCAAGAGATTGTCACCCAACTATAAGTTGTTGTCACACAGTGCAATGTTGTTGCTAAGTAGGTCAGCGCTGGGGGTGGGGGTGGGGGCTAGGGGACATGGGGACATGGGTGTGTGTGGGAGCACACGAGACCACACTTGGAAGCCTAGAGTTCTTGCTCTTAATGCTCCTGTTTCTTCCCTTTGCTCTTTTATTTCCTGTTCCCTCTTTTTCCTTTCTTCCACTACCTTTGTTTACTGCTCATGGTATTGACTGCACACTCTGAGGACCTCCCTCCCTTATTTAAACAATTTTTTTTGTTTTGTTTTGAGACAAGAGCTTGCTATGTAGACAAACCTATCCTCTAATTTAAGATCTCCTGGCCAGGCACGGTAGGACACGCCTTCAATCCCAGCATTTGGGAGGCAGAGGCAGGCAAATCTCTGTGAGTTGGAGATTGTCCTGGTCTACATAGTTCCAGGGCAGCCAGGCTATGTAAAGAGACCCTGTCTCAAAACAACAACAAACCCAAAAAACAACTACCCCCCCACCCAATCTTCAGCTTTCAGCCTCGGAAATGCTGGGACTGTGGCAGGTACCACCCTGCTTGGCTTCTCTATTATTCTTTTATTTCAGAAAGATAAAACCAGATCTGATAAGATGCTAATGACTGGGACTGGATAAAGGAGCCTGCTGCCAAGTCTGATGACCTGAGTTCGAACCTCTTGGTAGGGGGAGAGAACTGACTGGGGGAAGTTGTCTTTTGACTTGCTGTGGTGCGCTTGCATGCATGGGGCTGGGACTGGCAGCTCTGGGTCTCGGACCTCTCTCAGATCAGCTAGCGTGCACACATTTCCACGAGACAGAACACCCTCTGCTTGCTTCTGCATCCCTCTGGGTTGGTAAGCCCCTCCCACTCCCAAGGTTGGGTTTATCCGGCAGCTTCTCCCTCAGTTTCATGCTGCGAATGAACAAGACCCTGGGGAGAAGAATCCAGGTCATGGAAGAAATAGCGTGAAAGGGAATTGGGTCAATACAGAACAGCCGGGTAGGGGTGGGGCAGGGACATAGGCACCTCCTTTTCTGGATCTGGGCCAGTAGGAACGTCCTCATTGGCTCATCTTCGAAGTTGTAGTTGACTGTCCAGAAGATGCAGAGCTGCTGGTATTTTATGACCAGGTCCAGGATGGTCCGAAAGCCTTCAGCAGTGTCGAAGTCCTTCATGCCACTGCCTTGCTCCCAGGCATACACGGTGAGCAGCTCCAGGGCATACTTTGGGGGCAAGGATGCTTTTTGCTTCATTTTCCTTTCACACTGGTGAGGGGAGTGGGACTGTCAGAAGACAGCGAGGAGGCTAACCCAGTGTGTTTTATGGGTTGCTTGGGTCACAGCAGGGTTACAGAACTTGAAAGAGGTAGACCCTGAGGTAGGCTCACTAGACTTAGCAGCAGGTAGAGTGGTACCTACAGTGTCCAGCGTTTGGACAACAACATAACCGCTGACTGATAAGACCGTCTGCATGCTAGTCATGGGCCCTGCAACATAGATCGCTGTATCAGAGAAAGACCACGGTGGTGGTGGTGGTGGGGGGAGGCAGCGTAGAGGAAGTCATGTGACTTGCCAAAAGTCAAACCAGAGATCCCCACCCCACTAACCCTCAGCAACCCGTGGTGACCCCAGCCTCAGCTGCGGCTTCGTCCTGCCTTCTGAGAGAGAGCGTGATGTCTACACAGCAGTGCTGGCCACCTGTGGCCCACAACCCTAACTTCCATCCACGCTTCTTAGGAGAGAACTTGGCTGCTGCTGAGTCCTTTGGCCAGCATGAGGTCAGAAATGGCCACACATTGCTTTGGTGTTAGGAGGCCGAATAGGCCTGACCCAAATGTCATGGCAGAAGGCAATCGAAAGACCCAAGGCTTAATGAGTAGCAGCTTCCCTAAAGAGACCCAGCTCCTAGCATGGGAGGATTTGGGTGTCTAGGACACTTGGCTAAAGCTGGTAAAAACAACAACCAGATTGACCAGAGCAGGGGCTGGCTGACCTGTTTATACCAGTGCTTGATAAGGCGGATCAGACTCTTCAATTTGGTGGGCCGGATTTCAATGAAGTCTCGCTGTAGCTTTGTGAAACAGGTTGAAAACTCTCCTCCAGGGATGTCCGCTGATTTATACAGCTCAATGAGCTTCTTGTAGGCTTTGTTCTTGGAGGTGGGGTCAGAATGCTGTTGACCTAACATGGGAGCAAAATGTCTGTTAGATTGTAATGTGTACAGCAAGGAACAGAGCTACAAAAATTATTATTTTTTTTGAGACAGGATCTCATGTAGCCCAAGTTGGCATTGAAGTTGATATGTAACCAAAGAGAATCTTGAATTTCTGCCATCCTGCTGCCTCCTCCAAGCACTGGGATTACAGATGTTAACAGATGTGAAACAGCATGCCCCCTTTATGCAGTACAGGGGATTGGAACCAGGTATCGGGCAGGTTAGGCAAACTTTCTACCAATGAATCTGTGTTTACAGCTCTCAAAATTTCATTTTTATTTGTGAGTGGCACGCATGTGTGTCACAGGGTGTGAGCCACTGGACTCTAGCGCTGGGAGCCAAACTTAAGTCTTCTGAAAGAACAGCAAGCCCTCCCCTCCCCCCGCCCCAACCACGGAACCTGTCCTATATTTTTTGACAAACGTAATTTCATTGGGGGAATTCAATTCAAGGGGGAAATTTCCTTTGAAGAATGTACATGTATTTGAACTACTGATAGATATGCAAGATGCAGCAACAGTGACGTCATGGTCTGGAGGGCACAGTAGTTTCACAGCACAAGACGTAGCTATGATGCCAACCTGGGCACCCACCAGTCACTGTGGCTGATTATATGTGAGATAGTTAAAAGGAGAATGAGATGAAAATTCAGCTCTTTAGTGGCTCCAGCCACATCTTAAGCTCTCAGTGGATTCAGAGCACAGATCTAGATGTTTCTCAGTGTTGGAGAAAGACTTTCTGGTGAATTCTGAGCTCAAGCTTGCACACTGTGGTCACTGAGGTACCTTTTCACCACCTCTCATTTTTGTAAATAAAGTTTTATTGGGACAGGGTTGCCCCCATTTGTGAGTCTATCCGGTATGGCTGTTTTCACGTTGAAGTGGCAAAGGTGAGTAGTGGGGAGAGCTGTAGTCTTGAAGGCTGAAAATATTCGCTGTGCTGCTGTACTGGTTAGTTTTCTGTCAACCTGAGACAGACCTAGACACGCCTGGGAAGAGGGGAATCTCAACTGAGGAACTGCCTCCATTAGACTGCTCTAATGGCCGTGTCTGTGGGGCATTTTCTTGGTTGATGAATGATATATGTGGAAGGGCCCAGACCATTCATGTGCATGGTGCCACCCCCTGGGCATATGGTCCTGAGTTGTATAAAAAAAGCTAGCTAAGTGTAAGCCTGTGAGTGAGGCAGCCAGCAGCCATCCCCTGTGGTTTCTGCTTCAATGTCTTGCCTTGAGTTTCTGCCCTGAATTCCCTCCAGGTTGGCCACTTCCATCTGGAAGTGTAAACCAAACAAACCCTTTCTTCCTCTGAGTTGCTTAGGTATGTATGCTTGTCTGTGCCAGAGGAGGAGGAGGCTGGGTGTCCTGCTGTATCATCCTTTATCCCATCGAGAGAGGGTTGCCAACTGAACCTGGAGCTTTCTGATTCAGCTAGACCATCTCTGTCTGTACCTGAATCCCCTCCCCAGGCAGCACCAGGGTTATGGGTGTTCCTGCAGTAGAGCCTGGCTTTTTACATGGGTACTGGGGGATAAAATGCAGGTCCCCACGACCGAATGGTAAGCACTCTTACCACAAAGCCATCTCCCCAGCCTTTCCCAAGGCCTTTCCTTCTTCTCTATATCTGTAGCTTTCTCACAAAGCCTCGTCCCATTTTGTTCTTTTTTTTTTTCCCTTCTCCACGGAGGAAATGAAGGGATATTGTGTATGATACGTATGTAACTGTGTATATGACATTCCTGACATACCATGGGAGAAAGCCCAAAGTTCCTGGAGGCTGCCTGCGGTATTTACATAAGAATGAAACTGCATGTAGGTGTATGGTGGCGATGTAGTTGTATGGTGACCATGTACCTGCTGGAGGCCTGGGCCAGAACTGGGAGACAATTACAACCCATTATCCAGAGGCCCCCTCCCCCATTTTCCCTCTATTCCTTCCAGAATCTTCTCAGGAGCTAGAGTCCCCGGCATTCTTACCTAGTGCATCATAAGCAGGAAGGACATCAAAGTCGACACTTTCATTGAGATTCTTGGATTTCAAGGTAAAGCTCAGAACCCTGGGGGCCTTCCATTTCGAAGTCTCAAACTTCACCTCCAACTCTTGGGTCTGCTGGAAGGCTTCTAATTGCTTCTGGATTTCCTGGACGAACTGGGAGCGCCCGGTTCTTTGGGAGGTGTAACTCTTCAGTGAGCTGAGCAGCACAACGATGTCAGCATCCGATCCATTCTTCAGAGCCGTGTTTTGGCAGTGGACCCTCCCTAGGGAGGAAAGGGAAGATGCTACCTCCCCTCACCCTTCTCTCCCTGGATCCCAAGAGCAGGAACAGGGGAAGGGCCAGTGTTCACCTTGATGGTCTCTAGGACTTTGGTGGTACTTGACTGCCGGAAGCAGTTATCTTTAAGAAATGAACAGATGATGTCAACCGCTCTTTTGATCTGCTGTAGGAAATCCTTGTTAGGCTGGAGGAAGTCACTGATGAACTTGTCCAGGAAGTGGCTTGGGGTGCTGAATAGCGGCATGGGCTGGGGAGGAGAGAACCTTGGTGGGCTCTGCCCAGAAGCCACCGCAAAACTCTCCTCTCTCCTGCTACCAGCCTCCTTCCAGCCATAGGTGGAGACATTCCTGTCTCTGGGGCTTACACTGATGTACCCAAAGAATGCACTTGATATGTTAGACAAAAACCTACCATTATCTCTCACCCCAATCCAGCAGAAACTCCCACCCCAGCAGAGACTCACCCAGTTCCTCATGGGCTACTTGGGAGAGATCTGGATCCTTTTGAGGGGCTTGTGGGGTACAGACATGGGAAGTGCCACAGGCCAGCATGAGGAGATCCCCAAAGACCTTCCAAGAGGCAGTGGGATGGTCAAACTCGAACAAAGATGTGAACACAGAAGCAGAGGGGAGGGGGCTTGTAGATATCGGGCTAATGGCATTGAGGATGGACAAAAGAGCCAGGATAGTAGAAGCTTAAAAAGGGAACAAGGCCTTAAGTGCCTCCATTTCAGCACTGCAAGACTGCGTTTGGATTGCCCACTGCCAGAATGGTAAAATTATGAATTTAGGGTACACATTTTGAACATGAGGTGAGGTCTAAGTAGATAAGTTTCCTCAAGAACACTGGCAGAGAGCAAACAGTACAGCCACCTTGAGGACAGGAGGGGTGCTCAGCTAAGCAGTCCCAGCTAATCTTGGTGCCTTCAGATGTTGTGACCCTTAGCAACAGCAGCATCAATCCTTTCTGTCCCACAGCTCAGATGGTGTGTAGGGTGGGCATGCGTGCACGAGTGTACACGTGTGTATGTGAGAATCATATGCAAGTGTACACACATGTGAGGGTGTGTATAAATATGAGAGTGTGAGTGTTCTGTGTGTGTCTGTGAGCATGTGTACTGTATATGCATATGAGTCTGCGTGCAAATGTGAGTGTATGCAGCTGTGAGTGCCCATGTGTGCTCACGAGTGTCAGCATTGTGCCTGCACCTGTGACAGTGTGAGGCTCTGGGTGCAAAGATGTGTGTTCCTATGTGAGTGTGCACATACAAGTGTATAAGCCCGAAACACTCATTCCTGCTTATGTGTTAGTTCCTGGACCTGGATTTGAAGCAGCTGCTTAGAGAGGGATGACATCATGGTCTGGAAGGATGGGCTGGTGAGGCAGCAGCAGGGAGGATCAAAAAGTGTGATAGGGACTAGAGGGATGGCTCAGCAGTTAAGTGCTTTGTCTGCTTTGCCAGAGGACCCAGGTTCCATTCCCAGCACCCAGGTGGTGGCTCACGTCTGTAACTCCAGTCCCAGGGAAATCTCCTGCCCTCTTCTGGCCTCTGTGGGTACTACACAAACATGACAACATATATTCAGGCACTTGTATACATAACATAAAAGTTTTTTAAAGGTCAGGTAGGAGAGACATGAGAGCTGAACATATGTGCCTGTGTGTTGGAAAGGGGTGGTCTGGGGGTGTTTGGGGGATGAATGTCAGAATATGGGGATAGGATGTGAGTGTGTGTGTGTCTTATATTTTGACAGCACTATGAACCTAAATTTGTCTTTGACCAGAGCCTGGTGTTTATAGGAGTGAAGCACTCTCAGGAGGTGACTCTGTAAAATGTGGCCACCATCATAGTGATGAGGCCGAGTGTGCTCACATGCAGATGTCACCCAGCCAACAAGGGCAAGGGTCAGAGTCCCTGTCTGTGAAACCTGCAGGGCATCAACCAGAATTTTTTGCAGCGATAGATGTTTGAAAGCTCAGAGATGATGGGAAGGGACCATCCTGTCCCCACTTTAGGAAGCCAGGGAGGCTGTGACGAGCAAGTAAAAGACCATGCTGTGGTGAAAACAGAGCCTGGGGTTGGGGACATGGGAGCAATTGTTGAGTCCATGATATCTAACTGAGGGGTGACCCCATTCTCAGACTCTGTGGGTCCTTTTGTTAATCCCAGATTGTTGCATTTTAGGGTCTGATCCCCCTGCAGATGGAATATGGACTGTGCCTCCCACACTTTGGATATAAGTTTGTCACTTGTCCCTGAGAGGTTGGGTCTGACTGGGGCATTTATCCCACTTCCAAGACCAGCAGAACAGACTCAGCTGGTCTAATGCAGGAGTGTGCTGAGGCCCTCCTCTGACAGTGTGACTGTGTTTGCTTCACTGTTGGCCCCACAACCAAGGGCCAGCTTCACAGTTTGCCAGAATGTCACAGGCATGACTTCTCTGTGCTTCTAGGGGGTCCTTCCCCTTGTCGCAGTCCCCACCCCCCACCTCCTGATTTCACTCTTGCAGAAGTAAATTCATCTCTTTTCTGGGGGGACCTACTTTCTGTCCACCCTTTCAACCCCACACTCAACTTTGTGGCCTCTAAGAGTTGTGTCCCCCTAAAACATATTGGGGTTTAGACCTAATGTATCCATGACTGTGACCTAGTAGGAAATGGTGCTGCTAGAGAAGCCATCGTAACTAGGCTGGGCCCCAGTTCCATATGACTATTGTTCTTAGAGCCACACCGAGGAAAACATGCAGACAGGGTAGACAGTGGAGGGACAGGTAGGATGATGTTGTCACAAGCCAAGTCAGGGATCAGTGCCGTCCCCTTGAACCTCCCTGGAGAGCCTACCCCCCTCCATTTCTTGTCTTTGAACCTCTGGCATCCAGAACAGTGGGGAAATGAACTTCTTCCTTAAGTTTCACTGAGTGTGTGACTGTGTTCCAGTATTCGTACACAGAAAGTCAAGACACACTCAGATCAGTGTCAGAAGGATGCTCCCTCCAGCGTGGAGGCCCTCTTACCAGAACATTCCAACATGGTTCAGGTGACGTGACATTTAGGCTGGGTGAGTACAGCCAGGCCTGAGCCTCCTCTTCCAACAACTCCCAGAACCCTTTGTCTTTGCCCACATTATTGGTTGGGTCAGTTGGATCCAAGATGACCGGTCTAGGAATTTTATCAGATTAAAACAAATCAGAGACACCAGGAGTGGTAGTGCACACCTTGATCCCGGCACTTGGGAGGCAGAAGCAGGTAGGTCTCTGTAAGTTCGAGGATAGCCTGGTCTACGTAGTGAGTTTCAGGCCAGCCAGGGCTACACAGTAAGACCCTATCTCATCCTCCCCACCATCCCCACAGAAAAAGAGATCAGGGACTGGGAAGACAGCTTGGCAACTAAGAGTGTTTAGTGCCCAATCATAAGGATGAGAGTTTGGCACCCAACACCCACCTAACAACATGGGTGTCCTGAACACAGCTTTAATCCCGGCTCTGAGGGGATAGAGACAACAGGATCTCTGTGGCTTGTGGCTTCCAGCTTAGTTGAGAAAACAGACTCAGTTTGAGGAAGAGAGAGACCCTTCCTCAGAGGAATAGATGGAGAACACCCAATACCCCTTTCTGGTCTCTATGTGCAAAGTGGCGCACACCGACACAGATGTGTGCACACATATGGACTGATATAGAGACTCACATCTTAAAACAGAGAAGATGGGCTGGAGAATGGGTCAGCTGGTGAAGTACCTGTCTCCCAAACAGGTCCTGACCTGGGAGGTGGGGGTCCCCAAGACGCATATAAAAAGCCAGATGCTGATGTGAGTTTGTCCTGGGGCTCAAGGGCCAGTCAGTCTAGACTATTGGTGAATATCTGTGAGAGACCCTGACTCAATAGGTCTGGAGAGACCCCCCCAACGTTTAAGAGCACTGGATGCTCTTGTAGAGGACTCAGGTTCTGAGCACCCAAATGGTGACTCACAACCATCTGTAACTAGTCCCAGGGGGTCTGACTCCCTCTTCTGGTGTTCATAGGCACTGCATGCACGTGGTTCACAGGCATACAGGGAAAGCACCTACACACATAAGACAAATGAATCTTTAAAGTGGAGAATTGAAACACCCGATGCTGACTTCTGGCCTCCACATGCACCTGTGTACACACATGCACACACAAATGTACACACACACACACAGTGGGGGTTAGGGGAAGCTGGCAGCCCAGACTCTGGGGGCTGTGGCTTCCCTAAGCTGCTGAGGGCTCTGTGGTACCCAGCCACATTGACTCCTTATCCTCTGCTTTTCAGAGATGTTAGATCCCACCATTCCTTGCTGCAAACTCCTTCTCTTCCCCCAGCCCCTTCCTCCTGCTGCTCATAGGGGGATAAAACCTGACCATGGGTTGGAACATGAAATGCATTAACTTCATTAAATGCAAACAGACCCTCAGCCTTCCCCAGGCTGTCAGCAAGGGTTCAGAACTCGCTCTCAGTGGGGCCCCGGCCTGCAGTTGGAGAGATCTGGAAGCTGGGTACCTTTGGGACCTGAGCTGATGCAGAAGGGTGTTCCGGACTGTCTCATCCTCAAAGTTGTAATTGACTATCCAGTAAACACACAGCTTTGTCGGCTTCCTGATGAGTTGCAGCACGGTCCTGACACCCTCAGCGATGTCGAAGTCTTCAGCTTGGCAGCCCTGTTCCCAGGCATACACAGTGAGCAGCTCCAGTGCATACAACAATGGCAGAGGGGGGGAAGTCAGCCACTTCTGGCACTGTGAGAGAAGACAAGACCAACAGGAAGCTGAACTGGTCTAGATGATGGCAACATCACCCGTGCCTGGAAGTCAAGGCATCAGTACCGTCAGATACTGATGAGGGCGTGGAAAGAGCACCTGGAATGCTCACACTGCTCACGGGAGTGTGTATGTGTGTGAATGTGAGTGTGTGTGTGAGAATGTGAATATGTGACTGTGAGTGTGAATATGTGTGATTGTAAATGTGGGTGTCTGTGCATGTACACGAGTGTGAATGTGTAATGTGTATGAGGGTGAACATGTGAATATGTGTGACTGTGTGTTTGAGTGTGAGTGTGAGTGTATATGAATGTGTGAGTGTGAGTGAGTAGATGAGTGTGGAAGTGTGTGTGATTGTGTCAGTGTGTGTGAATGTGTATGAAGGTGTGTGTCAGTGTGTGAACGTGTGAGTGTGTACATGTATGTAGTGTGAGTTGCGAGTGTGTGTCCATATTTATGTACATGTGTGTGTTTGTGTACGTGGCTGTGTGCGTATGTGTGACTTTTTAAATGTGGGTGTCTGTGTATGTACGTGAGTGTGAATGTGTACTGTATATGAGTGTGAACATGTGAATATGAATGACTGCATGTGTGTTGATCATGGGTGAATATGTGAATGTAAGTGTGTGTGCCTGTGCATGAGTGTGAGTGAATATGTGGGTGTGGAAGTGTGTGTGATTGTGTCAGTGTGTGAATGTATGAGTGTGTGCATGTATGTGAGTGTGAGCTGTGTGTGTATATGTATGTTTGTGTGAGAGAGTGTGAATGTGTGACTATGAGTGTGTGTGTGAATATTTAGTGGGCATGAGTGTGAATATGGGCTGGAGAGATGGCTTAGTGGTTAAGAGCACTGGCTGTTCTTCCAAACGACCTGGGTTCAAATCCCAGCACCCACATGACAGTTCACAGCTGTCTGTAATTGCCAGGTGTGGTGG
>CAJQZJ010004765.1:4253035-4279696 GCA_907164525.1 Lophiomys imhausi
GTGTGTGTGTGTGTGTGTGTGTGTGTGTGTGTGTGTGTGTGTGTGTGAGAGTTCAGGTGCCTGTATAGGCTAGAGATGTTAGATTTCTCTGGAGTTTGAGTGGGATGCATGCTGTGGATGCTGGGAATCCAACTCGGGCTCTCTGGAAGAGCAATATGTGCTCTCAACCACTGAACCATCTCTTAGCCTCAGGATTTTTTTTTTTAAAGAAGGGTCTTGCTATGTAGTTGAGGTCAGCCTTGAACTCTAGAGCTTCTTGCCTCCACTTCTTGATGCTGGGGCTACAGTCATACAGCCACCATGTCCCTGGGTTGAGAAAATATTCTGGTTTTTGGCTGAAGAGAAGATCACGTCAGGTTGAGGTATGTTGTTAATATTGTTGATATTTCCTTGCTGTGAATGGTCTCAAAAGAAAGGTAACACATAAGCCGGGCAGTGGTGGCGCACGCCTTTAATCCCAGCACTTGGGAGGCAGAGGCAGGCGGATCTTTGTGAGTTCGAGGCCAGCCTGGTCTACAAAGCGAGTCCAGGACAGCCAGAGATATTCAGAGAAACCCTGTCTCGAAAAACCAAAAAAAAAAAAAAAAAAAAAAGAAAGGTAACACAGTGGGGCGTGATGGCACATGGCCTTGGTCCCAGCATGTGGGAGGCAGAGGCAGGTGGATCTCTGTGAGACTGAGACCAGCCTACTCTACCTACTGAGTTCCAGGCCAGACTGAGACCTTCTTTAAAGCAAAGCAACAACATAAATTACCTCTTCATACCAGTGCTTGACCAACAGGATCAAGTCCTTCAGTCTTCTGGGATATTTCTCGAAGAACCGCTGCTGCAGGGCCGTGAAGCAGACTGCGAACTCCCCTGGTGATGCTTTGATTTGATCCATGGATTTCTTGAGATCTCGATAGACCCAGGGCCTGGGATTCTCACTGAAGCCTGATGGGAGAGAGCAGCAGGAAGCCCAGCTGGAGTTGGGAAGATTGTCTATGGCCTGAACTGCAGGAGGGCAGCTGGCTCTTTGGAAAGCTAACTGTGGGGAGACTTTCCCTGATAGACAATTAAAGGCTAACACAAAGGTAGGATGGTGTGTGTGTGTGTGTGTGTCCCAAGATGACATCAGTGGAGCTACACACAGCATGAGGCAGTATATGATACATGAGAAATCCAAGCCCCAGATCAATACCAAAGGCAAGTGTCTGTGATACAGATTGACTCCTACAGACTGATCCCTCTTACAAAGACTCAAGGGTCCCTCGAGGTGGCAGAAGTGGGGAAGTGTGGAGGTGCACAGAACCAGTCAATTTCCATTCCTGCTCACTGAGCTCCACTATTTGTAAATATATTTAGGTACACAGCTTTGGGCAAGCAACCATATGGAGTCCCCAGCAAGGTTCTGGGCATATGTCCTTGCCATTTATTGAGTGCTGACTGTAGGCCAGGCACAGTTGAAGTCCTTTATGCAGCAATGTTACATGTAAGTCTTCTAAACCTCTTGTGGGGCGCAACTACCACAGTTTAATTATAGGAGAGGCAAATACTCTGAAGTCAAACTAGAGCCAGTTCTGAGCCAAAGGTCCTACGGAAAGAAACCATGGCAACAGCAGCCTACCTGACCTTGTAGGGACAAGTAGACCAGGTTAACCGGCCTTTTATTTAGTAAAGGAAGAGATTTCTGAGCCCCCTGTAGGGTCTTATTTTCTCAGCAACGTTTATTGCTTCCTTGTAATTGAGTCTTATTTTGGAAGGTGCAAATCTATCGCCATCTGGTGGCAGCATCGGGTACTACATGAGGAGAGTTCCTATCTCCTGGCACCTTCCTGGACCAGGTCAAGCCAGCAGAGGCTGGGGCTGGCCTGGTCTCCCGCCACCAGGCTCTGCACATCAAAGGAGAGAACTCAGAATTTCCTGCAGCGATGGAGCCTCACATCTCTCTCACCCCTGAATTCCTCTTTTTCAAGGCAGGCACACCATTACAACTGAACAAACATGGAAGCTAGTGGCTCTGATCTTAGAATTGGTGACAAGGGACCCATTGGGGTCATACATTAGTTACTTTTCTGGTCGCTGGGATGGAATAACTGAGGGAAGAAACGGAAGAGGGAAGACTTTCCTGTGGCTCACTGTTAGAGGGTACAGCCATCACGACAGGGAAGATGTGGCTGCCGGATGTGACTCTGAATGCTCCCTTCTTGGAACAGGAAGCAAACACAGACTGGAAGGAGGAGTTGGAAGTAGGGTGGGGTTACCACCCTCAAGGCTCACTTCCCAGCCAGCCACTTCCTCTAGTTAGGCCCCTTCTCCAAAGACTCCCAAAGGAGAGCTGGAGACCAAGTGTTCAAAAGCATGAGCCTGTGGGGGACATTTCACCTTCAAACCCTGACAGAGAGAAGGGCCCAGGGCCACCACCTCACACTGTTCTCTGATCCAGGCCATCTTTCTGGGAATGCCATCATGTGGGTGTACGTACATCTCCATCTCATCAGAAAATGGTCAGGTTGTGGCTATTCCAGAAACTCGGAAGTTTCTCAGAATTGTGGACAAAGAAGGCATCCTGGCCTCCAGCTCAGAAGTCCTGGGCTAGTTGAGTCCACCACTGGCAGTGGCAACATGGCCCTGATACAATCCTGTCCTTCCATTTTTCCAATCCATCTATCTGTCCATCCCTACGTCTATCCATTTTCTATCTGCTTACATATCCATCCATTCTCATACACATTCATCTATTCTCACATCAACCATCCACCCACCCATCCACCCACCCACTTATCCATCCATCTATCTAGTGAGCACCCAACCATCTACTTCCATCCATCCACCTATTTCTTTCCTGCCATTTGTCCATCTGCCCATCATCCATCCATTCGCCCACTCACCTATAAAAGCTCCACTCTAGATTCAAGAGTCTAGAACATTGTACCAAGAATAAGTGAGATGAGAATGAAGCTCTAGACAGAGTATGCCCAGGGAAGGAGGTTCTTCTCTTTGGGGGATTGTGGTGGTTTGAATGAGAATGGGCTGCACAGGCTTATATATTTGCATGCTTAGTCCCCAGTTGATGAATTGTTTGGGAAGGATTAGAGGAGGTGTGTCCCTATTGAAGGTGAGTTGCTGGGGGTGGGCTTTGAGGTTTCAAAAGCCCATGCTAGGCCCAGTGTCTCTCTCTCTCTCTCTCTCTGCCTGCTACCTGTGGGTCAGGATGTAAAGCTCTCAGGTACTGCACCCGCTCTATGCCTGTCTGCTTCCTACCATAATGGTCAAAGGCTAGCCCTCTGAAACTGTAAGCAAGACCCCAATTAAATGCTTCCCTTTATAAGAGTTATCTTGGTCATGCTGTCTCCGCACAGCAACAGAACAGCAACTAAGAAATTTACGACCCCCATTTTGGAAATAGCTAGTTCTGTCTGTCACAGCCTCAGTGGGACCCAAGTGGCCCCCCAGTACCCCTAGAAAGTTTGGAGCTCCCTACTCCCAAATTACTCACACAGAGGATTGAAGGCCGGAAGCAACTTCAAGCGCATCTTCTGCCCTTTTGAGGACACTAGGTCTATAATGGTGTTCCCAAAGTTTATTGTATTTACTGAATGTACTGTATTGTACTTCTCATAGATTTTCAGCCATTTTTCAATCAAGTTGAGGAATTTGTGTTGGTTTTTCTTCTGATCCTGGAACTTTTGGAAGTCATCCATGAAGAGAACAAGAGTTCCTTCGGAGATGCCTCTTAGGACTGTTTCCCGGCCATAGGAGCCACCCTGCAGGGAAGGGAGCAGCAGTTGTGAGGTCTGGACTCTCTGTGGCTCTAGGCAGTGATGCTTCTCAGGTCAAGTGAAATCCCCAGATGTCACCATCATTTTTTTTTTTTTTTTTGGTTTTTCGAGACAGGGTTTCTCTGAATATCTCTGGCTGTCCTGGACTCACTTTGTAGACCAGGCTGGCCTCGAACTCACAAAGATCCGCCTGCCTCTGCCTCCCAAGTGCTGGGATTAAAGGCGTGTGCCACCACCGCCCGGCTTGTCACCATCATTTTAAAATGAGGTCACCAGCGCTAATTGGTGTCTGTGTCAGTGTTTTGCATGCTAGCTCCAGACTGGAGACAGCTCAAACTGCAGTAAGATGAACAAATAACACAGTGGTGTTACATGAACAAAAATCTCACAAATGTGGAGCCAAAGACACCACATGGCAAAGCGTCCCTCCCTGTACTAGGAACACTGTGTGCTTCACCGATGCAGCCCTCTGAAGTGGGCTCTAGGCTGACCTCATTCTGCAGATCCGGACACTGAGGCAGAGGGGTGAAGCAGCCTGCCAGAGTCATGCAGCCCAGCAGGGAAAGACCCGGCTGCAGCTTGGGCCCTTGTACTGTCTGTCCTCAGAGAAGAGCCTTGTGAAAGTGCAGTCCCTAGGGTCTCACCACAACCTTGGGGGACAGCAAACTCTCCAGGGATCCAGAGTCCTCACCCCAACCCTGGGCCTCACCTTAGCCACTGTCACCACAGGGATATCAGTGTTGTTCTGCAGGAAGTCAGAGATGGCATCCACAGCATAGTCTATCTGCTTTAGACATTCTTCGCTGGGTTTGAGGTTTGTCTGGATATACTCTTCGAGCTCGTGTGCTGGCACTGAGACCACTCCCGATGTCCTGCCAGGTGATCCGCCAGATGACCCGCCAGGTGATTGGCCAGGTGACCCACCAGATGTCCAGCCAGGTGACCCACCAGATGACCAGTCAGGTGATTGGCCAGGTGACCTACCAGATGTCCAGCCAGGTGACTGGCCAGGTGACCCACCAGATGTCCAGCCAGGTGACCCACCAGTCAGCCAGTTTCCCATAGTTGCTAGCTGACCTTAGAAAGGCTGTGAAGGACAGGAGCAGAGCACTGTAGCTCACGTCCTGGGGCTTCAGCCCCGCCCCTGGTGGTTCTGGAAAGAGGAAATCAAGGTCAAAGCTGCTGCCCCACCCCCGTCACAGCTGAGCCTAGGAAATAGAAACCCAAGTGCAGGAGTCACTGCCCAGGAGCTGCCAGAGGAGGAGCTTCCAGATGGCTGGCCACTCCCAAGGACACCCCAGCTTAAACCTAAGACTGACTTCTTGGTGCCTCTATTTCCTCCACCCGTAGATAGGAGGAGCTTGTCTCAAAAACAGCAAAATCTTTGGCAGAGTGCTGGCCGAGTGCTTGGTAAATTTGAACGTAATTTGGTTTTACTGAGGGTGGAGGCTGTCCATCGACCTACTGTTCCTTCCCTCCCGTTTCCAGTGGCTGGAGCACTCGGTGCCAGGCAGGGCAGTACAGAATGAAGCCCAGAGTAGGTACTGACCTCCTCAAAGACACACAGTAAGGCAGGAGCTCTAGAGATGTAGGCTTCCTTTTTGTCTTTGGGTGAACACAGGGCCCTGAAGAGTCAAGAGTGTCACACACACACACGCACACACAGAGAGAGAGACATGCACATACACCAAATTTTAAAAAGTAAACATTTAAAAATTCTGTGAATTCAATACAGTTATTTTCTTTTAGCTTCGAGACAGACCCTTGCTATGTAGCCCAAACTGGCCTTGAACTGGCAAATCACCTGCCTCAGCATCTCATAAACTATTATGTATAGCACCTCCCTCTAAGGTAGTATGGCACATTGCCTGTAGCTGTCCTATGTGGCAGATGGCTTCTTGGGACACTCACTGGGAAAGGAACAGTGACTTTGTATTGGGAATTCACTTATGAGTGAATGCCTGTCCCATCAAAGCCAAGTATTGGCTCTGGTAAAGGAACCCTGAAAGCAGGACTTCTTTAAGTGAGGCCATGGGATGGAAAATGGCTGCAGGGGACACCAGCAGCTCTAAGAGACCCTGCCTTAGTTGGATCACCTCACTCAGCCCTCTGGGCTATGTCACTCTTGGCCTCCTCCCAAGGACTATGGCCTGAATCAAGCTCAGCGGTGTCATGGCTGCTGTTGGAGACTGAGGGGCTCAGGTCAGCAAGGCCTCTCCATCATTACCTCACTCCTCCGGCTCATAGTCACCCAAATTCTGGAGCCATTTTGACAAGAGAGCCAGCCCAGAGTCTGTACAGTGGGCACAAGGGCTGGCTTTAGACCTGAGGCAAAAAACCAAACCAACCAACCAAACAACAAAAACAAAAGCCATTTCCTGGATTGTCTGATTAAAGCAAGTTGTACGTAGAACTGCAAAGGGACTAGCTAGATGACTGCCTCCCACTAACTCAAGGGTTTCAGAAAGCAGCCCCTCACTGGGATTTGAGGTCCCCTTTATGGGGAAGGGTTAGGGTTGATAGAAAACAGATGTTGAGATAGTTGACTGTTAGCACCCAGACAGATGACTGTTAGCACCCAGACAGAAGAGTGGGGGACTCGGGGCTCATGGCTGCCTGTGGGGTAGGTAAAATGTGGAAGGGGAGTCATTGCAGGTGTTCAGAAGTTTAGCAGGACAAAGGGGTGGGTTACAAGTTCAGCCTAAGTTGAAAAATGTGGTTTGCGAGAAACATTAGGTTCAGGAAACAACTTCTTGTAAGGTATGGAGACTTAGTAACAATGTGGTTCCTGTTTTGGTCTCACACTTGGATGCTAGGCTGGTGCCCCATCTGCTGCTAGGTACCATGGAAACAGGTATCTGCACGTCTATCTAGAGAAGCGCTTCTCAATCTGTGGGTCTCAACCTGTCTGGGGTCCAACGCGCTTCTCAATCTATGGGTCTCAACCTGTCTGGAGTCGAACAATCCTTTTATAGGGGTTGCCTAAGATTGTCAGAAAACACATTTTTTTCCAGTGGTCTTAGGAACTGAGACACAACTGTTCTATCAGTCTCTGGGTGGGTCCACCCACATGCAGATAACCTATATGCCCTAGAGCTCTGAGAATGATGTGACAGGAGCTATCTATCAGTAGACAGAATTTGGGGTCTGGTTTGCATCTTCAGTGACCTGACTAGGTGAGATGAAGTTGGGACCAACCCCAGTGGGTTTTAGTATTGCCTAGAGCCAAGTGCAGGAGACAGAGGTGGTGGCAGAGAGGGGACCTGGGGAACCCTTGACCCCTCACTCAGGCTGGTCCCTGTGGGCCAAGCTGAGGAGGCAAGAATGGACTCAAGGATGAAGACACTAGAAAGGCTCTGCCCTCCTGGCCATCCTCCATCCCTGTGGGTTTAGGCAGAGCTGGGCTGTCTGAGACACTCCTAGTCAGGTTGGGTTTGCGCAGACTCTTTCTCTAATTCTCAAGGGGATGGATCACTACCATATCTACCCCTCAGGTGGTTCCTCTGGAGGACCCTGCTGTGACTACACTGTCCCCAGCATCTGCCACTAGCTTCCTATGATGCAGAGCTGGGACATTCCTAGGATATGTGTCCCTGCCCTCTATCTTCTAGCCCCTAGCTGTCACTTAGACACTAGGGGATTGGAGACATTTTCCATGTAAGACAGACAGATAGACATTTGTCCTGGGGGGGTGAGGATCAGGGGATGAGGGACAAACACCATCCACAGTCCACCCATATATGGTGAAGGTGAAGATTCTTGCTGGAAAACAGGCTTATGGATCAAGGGGTTGCAAACCATCCCTTCTCATTCTCCTCAGGACCCATTTATTTCCATTGTATTTGAGAATGACAGACATCAGGAGGCAGGATGGTGTGGCATGGCCTTTCCTGGGAGACGTGAACAAATGTCTATTCATCCCAGACAGGGTACAAAGACTCCACCTGGGTCTAAGTGGGTGAGCCAATGGGTTTATTCAGGTTGCTTACAGAGCAGGGAGGTTGCAGGGGTGTGAATGGCCACTAAACACTGCATTATCAAAAAGCCTCAACTTTCACCCATGTGTATGCATACATGTGTGTATGTCTGTATGCGTTCAGAAAAGCTGCACTCCTGAGTTTTCTCTTGAGGGGGTGGGTGGAGCCACAGGGGAGGCCCCGGAACCTTCCAGCTCCTTCTCCATTCCCAAGGCTCAGTTATCACTTGTTTTGCTTATTTTATTGCCGAAGCTGTGGGCCCAGGTACTCTGTAGTCACCATCACAACGTCTGTCCCATGATGGCCACGGTCACATTACATGGGGACCACAGCTGGTGGGTCTCTTCAGGTAGAGGGATATAAGCGGGCTTGAGGGGCTGAGAGATGCCAGGGAGGAGTATGGCTTCTTGACAGGGCTGGAGTGCTGCTGGTGTGGCTGTGGGGGTCAGGGCAGGGCTTGGGGTAGATGAACTGGCAGTTTCAGAGATATCTGGATCCCAGGGTATCTAGCCTGGAGTCAGGGGCACTGGGATAATCATGGTAGAGGTCAATGAAACCCCACTAGGAGGGTAGACAGTGGGAAGAAAGGGAGGGCAGGTGATCAGAAGGGAGATGGTGTGAAGGAGCACATACAGACATACATACATGTATGCATACACACACATATACACACAGACACATACATGCATGCATACATACATATACATACATACACACTTAGACACATACATGCATGTATACATACATACATATACATTCACAGACACATAGATACAGACACACATATGCACTCATACATACACATACATATACACACAGACACACACAGATACACACAGACACACAGATACATAGATGTACCACACACATACACATCAAGACACATGCACACATTATACACATACATAGGCACACACACACAGATATCTCCCCATAGACAGACACACAGACATCCCCCCATGCACAGACACACACACACACATCACAGAAACACAGATCACAGACACACAGCACACACATAGAACATATAGATACACACAGACACATACAAGTACACACCACATACGCGTACATATAGACACGGACACGCACGTACCCCCCCCCCACTCCTGTATCTGGCCGGATACTCTGAGTCTCCCATGCTGAGAGCTGGTGTCACTTGCTGTCAGCTGACATGACCACTGATCTTTCTGGACCTCACACAGCGGCCTGTGGGAAGGAAGACATGTTGGTTACCTCAGCCGGTCTGCAGACTGAGACCACTCACCACACAGAAAGTGGAGGCACAGGGTCCACAGGCCCCATTGCTGAGTCTTGCCCCTCAGGGAGGACTGTATCTGCCCATGACCATGTCCTTTCCCAAAGGATGCTCCTGCCTGCCTCACCTGCCCCTCACCTTTACCAGCCATGGTTTGATGGGGTTGCCACCCTTGTCCATGCAGCAAAGGGCAGATGTGCATTCTGCAGCTTCCTTGGCAAGCAGGTCCCAGCGGGCATTGTGGCCCAGGTTGCCTGTCGGGTCAGCTGGATCCAGGATGACTGGCCTGCAATTGTAACCAGGGTCAGCCTTATCCCCACAGCACCCACCCGTGACACTACAGGGGCTGGGGCCGGGACCCAGGCACCTCCTCAGTGGCTCAGGTGCACAGTCAAGGGCAGGGGTAGGAAAGAAGAGACATTGAGCAGGATGTAATGGCAGAGGCAGGAGGATTGTGAGTTTGGAGCAGCCTGGGTTACATAGTCTATTCAAAAGGGTTGGGGGCGGCGATTGGGGGGGGGAAATCAGTCCATGATTAAGAGCACTGGCTGTTCTTCCAGAGGACCTGAGTTCAATTCCCAGTACTACACGGCAGCTCACAACCTTCTGTAACTCCAGTTCTAGGGGATTTGGTGCTCTCTTCTAGCCTCCATGGGCACTGCACACAGTGCACATACATATAAGTAGGCAAAACATCACACACACAAAATTTTTAAAAAATCTTTTAAAAAAGGAGGGAAGAAAGGAGGGAAAAGCAGTTGCATATGCACCACTTTTTTATGCCATGTCCAGGCAGACATTACTAATCACCCACAGTGCTGTGGTTCCCCCTTCTACAGGTGAACCAGGCATTGCTAATCAATTACAGCACTGGTTCTACTGGTCTCCCTCCCAGTATCTATGGCAGACACTATTACCTAGCTAATGTATATCATGTATCAGACTATTTCTCAGTATACACTGCCACTACCTACAAACTGTCCATGTAACATGAGTTTAGGGGACAATCTTGTTTATTCCCACCCCCATTTCAGAGGTGGGCAAGATGGTGAAGAATGACATATGTTTACATAAACTGAAGGCTGCTGATGTAAAGCTACCGGATTTAATGCATGCAAATACCAGATGTCCAGTTATATCTAGTTTCTGAGGACTCATGAATGTAGGACTCTGAAGTTTTGAGGCAGGAATCTCATGATGGAGCCCAGGCTGGCTTTGAAGTTGAAACCCTCCTACCTCAGCCTCTTGATTTCCTTTCATTGTTGTATGTGTATGAGTGCTTTGCCTGCATGTGTGTTGAAGCACATACATGCCCGGTACTGTGGAAGCCAGAAGAGGACATCGGGTCCCCAGGAACTGGAATAACAGACGGTCGTGAGTCACCATGTGGGTGCTTGGAATGGAGCCAAGGTCTCTACAAGAGCAGCCACTGCTTTTAACTGCTGAGCCATCTCTCCAGCCATTCTACCTCAACCTCTTGAATGTTATGATCAGACGTGCTTCATGGGACCTGGAACACATTTTATTTTTGGACAGGGTCTCACACCCAGTTTATGCAGTGATAGGAATGGAACCCGGGACTTTGTGTATGGTGGGCAACTCTCTACCAACTAAGCCATATCCCAGCTCTCACATTAAATATAAAAAACATATGTACGTCCCAAGTCTTGCGTGAGAGCCATTCAGACCAACATTTGTTTCTTGTTCATACCCGAACTGAACTTGGAGTCTTATATTTATTTCATCTGGCAACCACACTCACAGGGGACCCTGAAACCGACTGTCTCCTCAGGCACTAATAGCACCACTCGGGGAAGTCTCCCAGTTCCCGAGAGCAGGCTCTGCCCTTCCATCCTCTGCCTGTAGGAGTCAGGAAGAAGTGGGCACCATGGGTCTGAGGTTCAGGAGTCTGGGGGTGACCAAACCTGGGCTTCTGAAGCTGCATCTTCAGGAAGTCGCTGATGGTCTTGTCCTCTGCAGTGTAGTTGACGGTCCAGTAGATGCACAGATGGCGGTACTGGCCAACCAACTCCAGAAAGGTGCGGAAGCCCTCTGCCATGTTGAACTGGGGGTTCTGGCTGCCTTGCTCCCAGGCATACACGGTCAGGAGCTCCAGCCCATGCTGAGGGGGCAAGGGACCCTTCCCCACAACCATTTTGTTACACTGGGGAAGCAGGAGAAAGGAGATGTGTCAGTCTATGTTGGTAACACCATAGCTAATGACTCAGAGAGATGAAAGAAGGACCCCTGGAATTAACAGATGGACCCCCAAAGCCTAGCTGAGCACCCGTGTGTGCCTGGTGACTGGTTAGGCATAATTTATTAGCTCCAATTTTTTTTTTTTGGTGGGGGGAGAATGTGGGTTGGGGGTGGAGCTCAGGGCTTGACACATTCCAGGCAAGTGCTTTAGAAACACCCCTCCGAGAACTGCAGCCAGCCTGCCTGTTCTGAGATAGGTTTTTCCAGAGTTGGCCAAAGTAGCCTTGAACTTGCCCTGCAGCCCAGGTCAGCCTTGGCTTTTCAATCTTTCTGTATCAGTCTCCTAAGTAACTTGAGTTGACAAGCCTTCCCCAGACCTGGCTTGACCCCACTTCACAGACTGGTAAGCCAGGGTCCTCCAGGTAGGATGTGACTGACCTCACAGGCTATGCTTGTGGCCAAAGGACCCCTCTCTCCTCCGAGGAAAGTATTCAGACACAGTGGCTGTGAGTGTGGGGGAGGGGGATGGGAGTGACTGGTCCCTGGGACTAACCTGTTGGTACCAGTGTTTCACCAGCCGGATCAGGCTCTTGAGTTTGGTGGGACGGGAGCTAATGAAGTCTCGCTGCAGCTCCGTGAAACAGGTGGAGAACTCGCCTGCACGGCTGTAGCTGTGGATGAGGTCCGTGTAGACCTGTGGATCAGGCCTCGAGCCGGACCTCAGCTGACCTGTACAAGTGGAGAAGGTTAGAGTCACTCTGCCTCCCAGGGAGCCCAGGTGGACCAGCTTAGAAAGCCGTTCTGAGAGACCTTTAGTGTCTCTTGTCTAAGGGTGATCTGAGAGTCACTGGGAGGTCACCAGGTGTTGTTTTTTTTTTTTTTTTGAGGGGGCATACATGTGTCACAGCCCAGCTTAAATCCTTCATGAGAGTGGGTATCTGATCTCTGCCCAGCTCCTTTTCAGCCACCTGTCTGTCCATCATGGAGAAAGTCTTGGCTTAAGGTGTGGTGTCTTTAACCTGCTCTGATGCCTGCTCAGTCCTATCAGGAAGGGGGCTCCAGTAGCCATTAGACAAAAAGCCTTCTTTGGGTAACAGGGCTTTAGGGGTCTGATAACACTATACTGGGACCAAGAACCTAAATAGAAGCAGACCAGACCAGTTTATGTAAGACCCAGAATCTATGTAGCATCAAAATGCCCAGCTGTCTCATTCAGTATGTTGGTGCTGAGAAGTGAACTTGGGTCCTGTGGTGGTTTGAATGCGAATGCCACATCCCCCATAGGGTCATATATTTAAATGCCTTGTCACCAGATGGTGGGACCTTTTGGGAAGAATTAGGAGGTGTGGTCTTGTTGTTGTAGGTGTGTCTTTGGGAGTGGGGTTTGAGGTTTTAAATTCCCACACCAAGCCCAGTCAGTCTCTTTTCCTCTCTCCTTTCTTCCCTCTCCCTCTTTCCCTCCCTCTTCCTCTCCATCTCTTTCTCTCTCTGCCTGGGGATCAGGATGTGGCTCTCATCCACTCCTCCAGCATCTGCCTGACATACTTCCTGGTATAACAGTGGACTGACCCCTCTGATACTGTAAGCAAGCCCTAAAAAAATGTTTTCTTTTATAAGGGTTGCCTTGGTCATGGTGTCTCTTCACAGCAATAGAACAGCAGCCAAGACAAGTCCTCTGCAAGTGCACTATGTGCTCTTAATCACCAGGCCAGATCTCCACCCCTTCACCCAGCAGTCTTTGTTGGAATAAAAAAAAAAGGGACCTCGCCACACTCAGCAGGAAACTTGTGATTAACCTACCCAGCTCCCTTGCCTGTGAGGTGGATAGGTGTAGCCTGGCTGCACAATTCTCTACAACTGCCCGGAACCACTCTGCCTGCGTTCTTCTCCTCCTTTGGCAGATGTCTGAGAACCTCACCAAGTGCATCGAAGGCTGGCAGCACGTCAAAGTCCACGCTGTGGTCCAGCAGCGTCTGGGATGTCAGCGAGAAACTGAGCACACTGGGATTCTTCTTCTTCTTGGAAATCTCAAACTTGACATCAAACCTCTGCCTCTGCTGGCACGCCTCCAGCTGAGCCTGGATCTCCGAGATGATCTCTGCCCGATGGCTGCCTTGTTCAGAGAACCGGTGGAAGCAGCTGAGGAATACAACCAGGTCGGCATCCGAGCGACCTTGTAGAGCTGTACCTTTGGCAGAAGACCCGCCCTGGGGAGGACATGGAAGGGTGCTTGAGCCCTGAAGTGCCCATCAAGGTCCCGCAATCTGCTTGTGTATGTGCATGTGAAGGTCAGAGGTCAACAATGGTGTCTCCATCAATCTTTATTATTGTTATTGATTATTATTGTTTTTATTATGATTTTTGAGACAGGATCTCTCACTGAGCCTGGAGTTCACACAGTCCAGCTGTACTGACTGGCCAGCAAGCCTCAGGGTCTTTCCTTCTCGACTTCTGGAGTTCAGATATTGCAGGCATGCCCCAACACTCCCAGTTTACACAGTGGTGGGGATGGAACCCAGGGATTTCTGTATGCTTGGTAAGCTCTCTACCAACCAAGTGACATTCCCTTTAATCAAAGAGAACCCTCCTTTCTAGGGGTTTAGCACTCCTAATGGCTGCCACAAAGCAAGATATAGAAAGTCAAGCCTGTTTTGTAGATTTTATTTTGGGGGTGGGGGGAAATCAGACAGTTGATTGCCATTAAGGTTGTTGATAAATTTTTTGTATTTTTGCTTTAGAAAGAGAAAAGCAGAATTAAGAACCAGAGAGAAGAGTCATCGTGGGTACCCTGGGGATGCCCCTGGATTGCGCTGTACCTGCTTTCAGAAGTATCAGCCACTTTATTTCTTTGCTGTGGGTATGGAGATTGCTAGGGACACCAGGAAGCTCGAGAGGTGTTCCACCCAGCAGGAGCCGCCTCACCTGCAGCTCCCTGAACCTCACCTTGACCACCTTGAGCACCTTGATGGTAGAGTTCCGGAAACAGTTTTCCTTCAGGAAGGAACATATGGTGTCTACCGCTTTCTTCACCTGAGTCAGGAAATGGCGGTTGGGCTGAAGGAACTCGCTGATGAACTTGTCCAGGTCCTCAGCCGGGGTCTGGTGAAGGAGGGCTGGCTGTGGAGAGAAATGGGTGGGCCTGGGTGGCTGGCTGCGGAAGGATGCCAGGGACACCCAAGTGTTGTCCTTCAACATCCGCAGACGATGATGCTTCTATGGTTTTCCATACCCACTGTCCTACCCAACTGGCTGGCATGCCCTGAAGTAGTATGGGAAGGTCCTGAGTTCCAGATCTGTTTCTAACACTAACAGCCTCAGTTTCCCCACCTGTAAATAGGTATGGCCATTCCTCCCCATCTCAGTGGATCTTGCATATTAAACAAACAGAGTAAGATTGTACTGGCTATGGTCCAGATATGATATGAATCTTTGTCTTTCAAAGATTCATGCATTGCATGTTGGGACCTCAGTGGGGAGGGGAACCTTTAAGAGGTGGAGCCTTGTGGAATGTGCCTCAGGGTGTGGTTAAATTGGTCCTCAGGGAACCCTGAGCAAGTTCTGACAGGAAAAAGTGACAAGAGCCAGCCTGGCCCTAGGTTTCCTGTGCCATCTCATCTTAGAGCATGACATATTTCTTCAACACACACTCCCTCAGCTGTAATGCCCATTGTGGCATCCTCAGCATAGCCCAGTTCATGCCAGCACCATAACCTTGAGCCACCTTCTCTATAAAGTTTCCTGGCTTCAGGTATTTTGTTATAGTCACAGAAATGGATTAAGACAGTAGGTCTTTGGGAGCTGCAGGTGACTTACGTCTTAAGTTTTTCTTCTCCAAATACAGAGCATGAATATTTGACTGGGGGCCTTAAGAGATGAAGAGTTGCTGCTTTATGTAGTTTAGTTTTGCCAACTTGAGGAGCTAGGGATCATGTGGGAAGAGGGAATCTCAACTGGGAAAATGCCTCCATCATATTGGCCCATAGGCAAGCCTGTGGGGCATTTGCCTGACTAATGTGGAGGGTCCAGTCCACTGTGGGTGGTGTGATCCCCAGGTGGCCCTAGGTGTTCTGAGCAAGGCAGGAGGAGCAAGCCGGTAAGCAGCATTCCACTATGGCCTCTGCTCCAGGTTCCTGCCTCATCTTCCCTCAGTGATAGGCTGTGATGTGGGCGTGTAAGCCAAATACAGTTTGCTTTTGGTTGTGGTGTTTATCACAGCATAGAAAGCAAATTAGAACAGGGAGGCAGAGGAAGGTGAATGGGATGTGAAACTGGGGCTTTGGCCTCAGGGAGCTCTGGAGGAGTACTAACCCCAGATAAAGGGAGTTTATTGTTCCCAAATGTTCCCAAATGTCACTTGAGATGTGATCTCTTACGGAAATCAGCTGTCCAGCAGAGTGGCAGCTGTCACCATCAGCACTTCTAGTGACTGGGGTGGGGGGGAAGGTCCATCCTGGCAATGAAGAGACCCAGAGGGGAGCCTACAAGTGCCCAACGGGGTGTGTGTGTGTGTGTGTGTGTGTGTGTCTGTGTGCGTGTGTGTATGTGTGCGTATGTGTGCGTGTGTGTGCGTGTGTGTATGTGTATGTGTGTGCGCGCATGTGTGTGCATGTGTGTGCATGTGTGTGTGTGCATGTGTATGCATGTGCGTGTGTATGTGTGTGTGCATGTGTGCGTGTGTATGTGTGTGCATGTATATGTGTGTGTGTGTATGCGTGTGTGTGTATGAGTGTGCGTGTGTATGTGTGTGTATGTATGTGTGTGTGTGCGTGTATATGTGTGTGTGTGCGTGTGCATGCGTGTGTGTGTGTGTGTGTATATGTGTGTGTGTTTGTGTGTATGCATGTGTGTGTGTGTGTGTGTGTGTGTGTGGCCACAGATCATCTGTGGAGGTCAGACAACAATTCAGTTGAGTCAGTTTTCTCTTTTCACCTTCATTAGGGTTCTGAGAACTGAACTCAGGTTGTCAGGCTTGTGGGCAAGCACTTTACCATCTGCCTCATCTCAGTGGCTGCCAGGGCCCTGTCTCTTACCATCACATCCCAGGGTGGCACCAGAGTCCCATCCCCACTCTGAAGGCAGACTTGTGACTCCAGGGCCGCTGCCTCCCGAGCCAATAGCTCCCAGCTGCCCTGGGCCACATTCCAGGTGGGATCCGCAGGGTCCAGGACTAGAGGCCTGGAGACAGAGCAGATGGGGGCAGGGAAGGACCGTCGGTTATCAGCAGCTGGGCAGGGCCAGAATGGGATTCAGGGGCCAGAAGGAAAGTTGAATGGAGCCTAAGCCGGCTCTTGGGGCTCTTAATTCTAATGGCGTTTAATTATGCTAATCAAATGGACTCTGGAGTCCTCTAAGGACATCCGTATCCATGCTTCCTCATCAGAATCCAGAGGCAAGCAGAAGGGTGGGGTGGGTGACCTAAAGCCTACCATGGCTCCCTCCTGGGTACATGGACTCCAGGAGAGAGTGGGAAGAGGGGGCTGAGGAGTATGCACCTGGCTTTGCGAAGCTGGCTGAGAAGGTGTGCTCTGAGGGCCGGGTCCTGCACACTGTAGTTGACGGTCCAGTAGACACAAAGAGACTGGTGTTGCTGGACCAGCCTCAGGACAGTCCGCAGGCCCTCAGCCATGCTGAACTTCTCCTTCCCACAGCCTTGCTCCCAGGCAAAGACTGTTAGTAGCTCCAGGGCATAGGCTGGGGGCAGAGCAGTGCCTGCTGCCTCTCTTCCTTTATCTCGAGCGGCAACCTGTTACCCAAGCAGAGATCAGTCAGTGTGGACAGCTACTCTAGGCTAGTCCTTGGGACTTAGAAAGTGGTGTATGCAAAACGGAACCTCAAAAGAACTAGGGCATGGAGACAGCCTGGATGATACTTTATATTTTACAGATGAAAAAGCTGAGGACTGGAGGAAGGTTGTGACTTGTCCCAGGTCAGACTGGGAGCTCAGATTTGAGTAGTATTTCCCTCAAGGAGTGCAAGGAGCTGTACGGGAATGGGGGCTGCAATGTGTCCATCATGGTATCCCAGCAGTCATCCCAGCAGGTGGCAAACACAGGCACTGGAAGGAGCTTGTAGAATGCACAGCAATGGCAACCTAAGGTCCACCTTCAGGGCTGGTGGACCGATCAGAATGCTAGTGATTATGAGGAGGTTGGAATGTTGCAGGTCCAGAATCTGGGTTTATCTTTAGTACCCTTGATAGCCATTTGCTGCCCAGCTCTGGTTCAGACTTAGCATCCTTGTAACTGTTACAGGAACCCCTTTGGGCATGCGTTGATATAACAGTTAGCTTCCAAAAACCCAAAGGCTAAAATTGCTATCAATAGCCCATGAGGCTATAGCAGAACTTTCCCTGTTTGCTGTTTGCCACCATTGTATTTGAGAACTGTTTTAAGACTTTTCTTTCTTTCTTTCCTTCCTTCCTTCCTTCTTTCTTTTTGTTGTGATTTTTGATATGGTCTCTCTATATAGCCCTGGCTATCCTGGAACTCACAGAAATCCACCTGCCTCTGCCTCCTGAGTACTGGGATTAAAGGTGGCACCACCACCCCCTGCTTAGGCCTTCTTTATTCTGTTACCAGAAAATGTCACGAAACTGTCCCCACAGAACATGGAATTTGTTGACTTAAATCTGGTTGCTTGTATTCCAGTGGTGTCAAACTAAGCCTTATCCCCTTTAAGGGAGAGCCGGTTTTTCTTCTCGTCAATAGCATGAATGTGAGCTGGCCTTCAAAGAAGGGTTTTCAAGGAAGGCGGCTCTAGAAGCTGCTCAGGATGCAGTACAACTTGAAAAGAGGCAGTGAAGGGACCGTCATAGGCACTTAGGGGTAAAGACTGTGACAGTGGTGGCTTTCAGGGAGGGATGAGGATGCTCAAAGACCGTGACAGTGGTGGCTTTCAGGGAGGGATGAGGATGCTCACCTGACAGTACCAGTGTCTGACCAGTAGCATCAGGCTCTTGAGTTTGGCTGGACGAATGTTCACAAAGTTCCTTCGGAGCTCTGTGAAGCAAGCTGCATGCTCTCCGGCCTCGCAGTTGCTGCTGAGGAGGGCAGAGTACACCTTTGGCTGAGGTTTGGCACTGGACTTCAGCGGCCCTGCAGAGACACAGAACAGCAGTGTGCCACCAGCTCAACCTGTGCATGGTTATTGATGTCATTAAATTAAGCTCAGCACTAATGACCCAACACTGCTGCCGGCCATGAGCTAAAGATCAAATAATGTCAGAACTAGCCATCTGTCTTAGCATCAATGCAAGATGTAACCCAGGCTGGCCTGGAACTTGCAGCAGTCCTCCTGCCTCAGCCTTCCAAGTGCTGGGATTACAGGTATATGCCATCTGGTTCATAGTTCTTGCTACCTCCCCTAACTCTGCTATGAGTTCTGGAACGAGGCAGGTCTGGGTTCAGATCCAAGCTCAGTGGACTGCCTCTTTGGGTCTCAGTGTAAAAGGGGCTCTTGATGCTGGAGAGATGGCTCAGTGGATGAGGGTAATGTCCCACCTATCCATGGCACTCCCAGTAACAAGCCACAAATGAGGAGGACATGGTCCAGCACGACAGGGGGACGTGTCTCAAGGATGGGAGATTTGGCACTTTAATAAATTGAAGCTGGGGGCTGGAGAGACTGCTCAGCGGTTAAAAAAACACTTGCTCTTGGAGAGGGCACAGGTTTGATCTCTGGCACCCGCAGGGCAAGGCTCATAACCTTGAGTAACTCCATTCCTGGGGGATCTGGCCCCTTCTTGTGGCTCCTGTGGGTACTGCATGCCTGTAACATATCAGGCAAACAGTCATACACATAAAATAAAAATTAAGAAAAAAGAAAAAAAAAACCAATAATTTGAAACTGGACCTAGACTCACACACCTATAATCCCAGAAGATTGGGAGACTGAGGCAGGAGGATAGCACCTGGGCAGCATATCAAGACTCAGTTTAAAATAAAATGATTGGGAAATGAGAGAACAGCAGAGACAGGGTAGATGATCTGAGAGCACAGAGAGAAAACAGGGAGGCCACATTCAAACGGTTGCGTAGGTGGCTAGTACTGGAGAAGGTTTGATGATAGCTTTAAGATCTCCCAGAGTGATTCTCAGTGCTTGGTGAATCCCAAGGAGTATGACAGGTGCCCGCCTGTTCCATGGTTCCTGGCCCCTTGGGGTCCCACCACTTTCTTACCCACAGCGTCGAAAGTGGGCAGCACACTGATGTCTACCCAGCCACTGTGGTCCGTGGGCACCAGCTGGAGTTGCAGAGCGCTGGGCCTGTTCTGTTCAGCAAACTGGAGCCTCAGCCCAGGCACCGGGTCCTGACACCAGGACTGCAGCTGAGTCTGCATGTCACACAGGATCTCTACTTGATGGGACTGCTGGCCCTTGAAGTCCCCAAGGGCTTTATAAAAGATGACAAGCTCCACATCGCAGACACCCCTGAGGTCCGTGCCACGGCCGAAAGAGCCACCCTGTGGAGAAAAGTGCAGCTCAGACTTCGGATTCTGTAGGAGCCCCAACCCTCCAGGAACCTGGAATTTATGCCAGTATTCCTTCAGTGGCCTGGGATGCGGCTTTCGCTGATGTTGGGTCTGAACCTCGACAGAGTCCTGGGACCAACCCCCAGGATCCTCAAGAACTGAGTTTATCTGTCAGGTCCACTGCATCAGACCAGTGTCTGGGTGATAGATAACTCCAGGATGGAGTTGAGGCAGTGACGCGCTCTTGTCCCCATTTGTGGCCTCTAAGCACTTCTACAGCAAAAGGTGGATGTCCAGGTCCTAGAGACCAATGAGACCGCGTGTACTCTGCTGGCTCTGCCCACACAACCACTCAGCTTTCACCCACCCGTTCACTCAGGTATTTAATTGGGTACAGTTGGTAAACAGAAAGTTCCTGGCTTTGGGCTTTGCTTAGCACCTGCCAGGAAAGGAAGGGTGCTGAAGGGTCTCAGACTGTCTCCATCTTTGTAGCCCAGGCTGACCTTGAACTCAAGAACCCCCTGCCTCTGCCCTTCAAGTGCTGGGATGACAAGATTGATGAGATTGATTTTTTTTTTAATACCATGGTTAAGCATTGGATAGGTCTTAGCAGAGGGGAGGGGTGTGAGAGAGCTGAGCTGGGAGGGAGAGCATGTTTCAGGAGAGAAGACCCAAGGATGAGCCCCCTGGTGAGCCTGGAATTGGTGAAGCCACAGCAGCAGCGTGAGGACAGAAAAGGTCAGAAGCAGCCAGAACTGGCCCCAGAGCCCTCAGGGGAAACACAGAAGTGTTTTGAACTCAAGAGGGAAGCAATCTGCTTGTTTTAATAGTGATTTTTTTTTCCAAGACAGGGTTTCTCTTCAACAGCCGTGGCTGTCCTGGAATTCACTATGTAGACCAGGCTGGCCCTGAACTCACAGAGATCTGTCTGCCTCTGCCTCTCACATGCTGGGATTAAAGTCTTGAGTCACCACACCTGGCTTAACAGTGATTCTAAAACAACAAAAGCAAAATCCCAGACACCTTATGGGAATGTAGCTCAGTGGTAGATCAATTACCTGGAGTAGCAAGACCCAAGCGTTAGTCAAAAACAAACAAACAAACCCCAACCAACCAAACAAACAACCCCCCCCCAGAGCAAATGAACAACAAAATTGTATGATTAAAAGCAGAACAGTGGTAGTAGCCCATACTTGCAATCCCAGTTCAAGAAACGCTAAGGCAGTAGGGTTGAGGCTAGAATTTGAGGCTAGCCTGGGGTACATAATGAGTTCCTGGCCAGCTTGGGCTACATATGAGCCCCTATCTGGGAAAAAAAAAGTTGCCAGATGAATGTGCCCAGCATAGGCTTCTGCAAACACAGGAACACCAAAGGACAAGCTAAGCTAGCTGTCACATAGGACATATGGAGATGCTGAAACTTATAAGCATAGTTGTGATTTACAGTATTTCCAGCTTAAATTAGGATGTGTGACTCCATTTTAAGCCAAGGTATGTCTGTCTGTCTACACCCACCCAGCAAGCCACACCTCCTAGGACATCCAGTGTCCCTGGCTAAATCTTGGCTCTGTTGCGGACCTTTCCTGACCACCAAGGACACCTAGGAGCATCTCAATGGCACTTTCCCCTTAGAACTCACCTTGCTGACCCTGGAGACTTTGTATACACACTTCTCCCTCAGGCAGCGCAGTATGGCGTCGATGGCCTGCCTCACCTGCTGCTGGAACTGGGGGCTCGGCCTCAGGTATCCTTGGATGAAGGAGTCCAGCTCCTTGCTGGGGATCTGTGACAGATCTGGGGCCATCTCTGACCCAGTTGTGGAGATGCTGGCTGCTGCTGAGCGACTAAGAGGTGCATTTGAGGACTGTGTGCCCTGGGTGACCTGAACAGGATTTGAGATATTCGTCCTTAGTGGAGCTGTTTTGAGGTTCTTGCTGGCTTTATGGACTATGGGCTTCGGCATAGCAGGAAACTTGGTGACTGCTCCCGGGTGTCCTGGAGATGGATTTGAAGGCTGCAGGCTCCCTGTCCTTGGCGGCACAGCATCACGGCCTTTGTTGTCTTCAAAGGCCTGGTTAGGTCCTTTTTGGATGGGGTGGCCCAAACCCAAGATCCCAGCATGTGGAAGGCCCTGGAAGTTGATGATCGAGTCTTATCAGCTGGAGCAGAGGTTTATTTCACCACCCAGCATTTCTCTCAGCCCCTCCAACCATGGCTGAGGTGACTGAGGCTTGGGGTGGGGAGGGAGTCATGGGAGATGTGAGCCTTGGTGTAGAACAGACCAGGTGGGAAGATAACTGTGAGGAATTCTAGATGGACAGACAGCCCCAAGTGCTCTTCCCAAAGCCTGAGCTGGGTGACAGGTGTGACACTCCCATCCCCAACTGTTGCACCCCATAGCCCTTGGCACATTAGCACAAAGCCTGAGGTCACTGGTGTTCCCTCACTCACCGGCCCCTCCCAAGGCTTCACATAGACTCCTTTTGCCTGCAGGAAGCACTGCTGATTAAAGCAGGACTCGGCCTCCTTGGCCAGCACATCCCAGCGCCAGGCTGTCCCGTTGCCCAGATCCCAAGTTGGGTCAGCTGGATCCAGGATCACGGGCCTGTAATTCCAGAGACAGGAAGGCTCCGGGCAGTGAGAAGGGTCAGAGTTAGGGCAGACCTGGCTCTCACCCCAGCCTTATCCTTTCTGGCTCCTGGGACAAATGACCTTCTTCCAGTTCAGGTTTCCTCATTTGCACAAGGCTGATATCACCTGCTTTCCTGGAGTTAGGTCCTGAACTCCAATGTGGTGGTTTGAATGAGAACAGTCTCTCCCCACCTCCTGTAGGCTCACATATATAAATACTTGGTCCCAAGTTGATGGAATGATTTAGGAAGGATTAGGATTAGGAGGTGAGGCCTTGATGGAGGAGCGGAGTCACCTGGGGTGTGGCTGGGCTTTGAGGTTTCAGAAGATTCTCCCTTCCCCATTCTCAGTTAGCTCTCCTCTCTCTCTCTCTCTCTCTCTCTCTCTCTCTCTCTCTCTCTCTCTGTACTTCCTGCCTGTGAACCAGGATGTGAGCTCTCAGCTACTGCTCTAGAACCACACCTGCCTGCCTGTGAGCATGCTTTATGTTGTGATGGTCTCACCCTCTGGAACTGTGAGCCCCAATTTATTTATTTAGTTTATTTTTTGAGACAGGCTTTCTCTGTGCAACAGAGCCCTGACTGTCCTGGACTCACTTTGGAGACTAGGATGGCCTTGAACTCACAGAGACCTGCCTGCTTCTGCCTCCCGAGTGCTGGGATTAAAAGCGTGTGCCACCATGCCTGGCATGAATCCCAATTAAATACTGTGATTTATAAATTGTCTTGATTGTGGTGTTTCTTCATAGCAATAGAAAAAAAAAAACCTAAGGCATTCAGCTACACAGCAGAGGTACATGACAGCGAACAGGATCCACTCCTAGAAACTCTAATTCACACCCTGTTCTAGGTGTACATTCATTCATCAGGGTCATATATACCAACGCACACAAAACTGTTCGTAACAGCACTGTTCAGAATCCCTCCCCAAACAAGCCCCAAATCCACAGGAAGCAGAATGGAGTTATAGCATGATACACTCACACAAACAAATACTTCACATCAACAAAACAACTCATTCACAGAGTGAGCCACAACTATGTGGATGGATCACATAGACGATGTGAAGGAAGAGGAACCAGACACAACAGGCCATGCTCACCAGATTCTGTCCATTAGGACTTAAGACCAGGCAAGGCTCTGATGCTGAAAATCAGAACAGGGCTGCCTGTGGGGTGCTGCTGCCTGGAAGGGGCCCACTGGCACACTGGGTGCGTTCTGGGGGCCTGAGTGGTGGCTTCACAGGTGTGAACTGTCATCAATGTATGAATGTCACATGTCGATTAAACGGGCATAACATTGTGAACTCTGGGTATGGCTGTGTTTCCAAACTCGAGCAAGTGTTTAATTAACCAGGACTAATTCATTTCCCTAGTGTGCAGGACAGAAGATCAGGCAGCGGGAGCTGAGGAAATACCTGGGTCTCTCAAGCTGCCTTTGCAAGAACTCCCCAATCGCAGTGTCCTCGAAGCTGTAGTTTTCTGTCCAGAAAATGCAGAGGTACTTGTTCTGTTGGATCAAGGCCAGGACAGTCCGGAGCCCTTGGGCCAGGCTGAAGGTGTCCTTCCTACAGCCTTGCTCCCAGGCAAAGATGGTGAGCAGCTCCAGGGCGTAGCTGGGGGGCAGCATGGCCCTTGTGGTCTCCTGTGTCTGCACCTATGAGCCACAGGGAGGACTTGGCTGTATGAGGGGGGACAGACCTGGGGCTCGCAGCACCCCACGGCCTGAGCCTGGGGTAGTGAGATGCTTCCTCGGTTTACCCCAGGACCCAGCACCTCTCCCACCTCTATCCCAGTCTTTCTCATCTACCTACTGTGGAGTTTCAGACTGCCATGAAGGGACACAAAGGAATGAAAGTTAAGCCGCAGTAGAAGGGCAGCCAGAGAGGAGCCAGCAAGGAGCTCGACAGTGGTTGTTTTTCCCTAAATAAAAAGAGGTAGGTCTGGGGCTCCGTCAAATAGGAGAAGAAAGGACACTTGGTGCCCAGGGAAAAGGGTGCCAAGGAGCCATTGCTCTTTCTTGTGGCGCAGGGTAGAGCGGGCTGGCATGCTTCTTCACACATTTGTCTGGGCCCTGTCACTCCTCATCTAAACACATGACTTCTGAGTCTTATTGCGTCCTTGGGACCCTATGCACCAGGGAGGGAGGGGCCCACACCCCTAAAGGAGACAAGCTGGCTCTCTAGAAGTCACTTTCTGGGTAGAGGCGTCCAGCAGCCCTGCCTCTCCATTCCCCTCACCTTCTGGGTGCGTAGACACATAAGTCCGGGCACATGGACACCCACCACTTAGATACTAGAAGAACCTTCAAGAACCCAGGAAGCCTGGTTCCATAATCTGCTCTCATTTTCTCTTCCCTTTCATCCTCCCTTCTTTTTTGATTGAGGGTCCTATATAACCCATGTTGTCCTGAAGTGTACTATGTGGTCAAGGGTGGTCTTGAATTCAAGGTCCCTGAGTTCCACCTCTTGAAAGCTGGGCGGACAGCTCAGGTGTGCACCAGTCAGTACACCTGGCTCTCTTGGCTTGTTCATTTGTTCGTTTGTTTTAAGAGAGTCATGCTGTCTGGTCCACAGTGGCTACAAATGTCCAATCTCTCTTACTCTCCTCCCAAGTTTGGGTCCAGAGACATGCATTTGTCTGTAGAAATGCCTACTTTATGTGGGAGAAACCCAAGACTCCTGTGTTCCTTTATGGGCAAGTGGCAGAAACAGACACCCAGAGAAGTCTGGGAATTTTCCCAAGGTCAAACGACAAATGAAGATCAGAATTAGAAGCCAGAATCTTCTCACACCCAGACATGGACCTGCCTCCAATGAGTGGCTTTACTGGAGCCAAAGTTTCTGTCTCAGGGTTTGGTGGTAGCTTGTTCCCTCATCCCACAACCTACCTTTGCATCAGGAGTTGCTTAACAAGAATAAACAGATTAGAAAGCCATTCTGAGACTGAGGAGGATCCAGACTCATCACCTCAAACCCAACAAGAAAGTCTTTTTCAAAGATTCATGGGATATTCATTTTAAAAAGTGAAGGTAGAGGAAGACATCTTAAGATCCTCACAGAACAGCCAGGCGTGGGGATGTATGCCTTTAATCCCAGCACTCGGGAGGCAGAGGCAGGCGGATCTCTGTGAGTTCAAGGCCAGCCTGGTCTACAAAGTGAGTCCAGAACAGCCAGGGCTGTTAAAGAGAGAAACCCTGTCTCGAAAAGCAAAAACCAAAACCAAAACCACAAAAGATCCCCACAGAACAAATCATTCAGTGAAGAAATTATTATACCTGCTAACATTGAAATTCAACTATTTTCAGTGATGAATAGTAGTTAAAGCTAGCAGAAGTACAACCTACAGACTGGGAGAACACATTTCACATTATTGTAAGTAAATAAAGATCAACATCCACAGTATGTGAAGAGCATCAGTAAATCAACAAAAAGGCAGCTCACAAGAGAAAACTATAGACAAAAAAAAAAACAAAACAAAAAACAAACAAACAAAAAAAAAACCCACAGCAGGTGCTTCCCAAAAAGCAAATAAAATGGCCACTAAGAAATTATGAACCAGGCCGGGCGGTGGTGGCGCACGCCTTTAATCCCAGCACTTGGGAGGCAGAGGCAGGCGGATCTTTGCGAGTTCGAGGCCAGCCTGGTCTACAAAGCGAGTCCAGGAGAGCCAGAGCTGTTAAACAGAGAAACCCTGTCTTGAAAAAACAAAAAAAAAAAAAAAAAAGAAAAGAAAAGAAATATGAACCAACCAGGCTGTAGGCAGGACTCACCCAAGTGGCCTCACCTGGCGGTACCAGTGTTTGACCAGCAGGATTAAGTTCTTAAGCTTGGCTGGGAGAATGTTCATGAAACTCTTTCTGAGCTCTGTGAAGCAGGCTGCGTGCTCCCCGGGCTGGCAGCCACTGCTGAGGAGAGAGGAGTACACCTGGGGTGTGGGTTTGACTCCAGAGCGGGGCTGTCCTGGGGGTATCAAAGGAGGTGGGTTAGGAAGGACACAGGGAATGGACACTGTGGCCACTGAACTCAGCCTGTCTCTGGGAGGGCAGCTAACTTGAGGGGAAGGGCTTGGAGATAGGGATGTGGGGGGCTGAGAGGAAGAGTGGGCCTTCAAGGAGGCTAAAAAGAGAGGCACTTCTGGCTAAGACAGGTGTCAGGGGCTGTAGGGGTTAGATAAATTAGATTTAGAAAATATATAGGAGTTTCTGATACTGTCTCTTAATTCGGGGCCTGAAGAGCATTATCAGCATGAAGTCAGCAAAAACAGGAAAGACTCAATAGACTGAAAAACAAGTTTGAAGTCAGGAAAACAGGAAAGACTCAATAGAATTGAAGAAACAAAGTATCTGGCCTGACATTGTTTTCAGCTG
>CAJQZJ010004765.1:4280096-4294524 GCA_907164525.1 Lophiomys imhausi
TTAAATGAGAGTGTTTACTTTAAAATTTTCTCCTTGATTTGTGACTAGGTCCTTATAGAGAAAGTATATGGGTTTATGGAGCTTGTATATTTAATAGTAGTTATTAATTATAATTGGAAGTTGAGGCTTTTGCTCATTAGTTGGACTGTGAGAAGAGAAGGAGTGTTCCCTATACTTTGCACTGGAAATGGAGCACACACCTTACAGAGGCAGTTCTGTTTGGGTACCAGCCATGATTGTAGGGGTTAGATAAATTAGATTTAGAAAATATATAGGAGTTTCTGATACTGTCTCTTAATTCGGGGCTTGAAGAGCATTATCAGCATGAGGTCAGCAAAAACCGGAAAGACTCAATAGACTTGAAGAAACAAAGTATCTGGCCTGACATTGTTTTCAGCTGCTAAGTGGGCGCAGCCCAAATTAAGCTGAAACAGAAATCCTCCTATTTGAGGACAGTGCGTGGAGCCCAGAAGAGAAGAGGCCCCTGATGCTAGAGAGCTCCAAGAGTCCTGCTGAAAAAAGGGCTGGCCATTGATGGCCAGCTCTCTCCCTGAAGCAGAAAGAAGCCGGTGAGCAAAGAAAGCCTGAGCAAGACACCAAAAGGCCCAGGACTGGACCCTGTGGCTCAGCTTTTGCCTAGAGGGGTTTGATCTGTCCAAACAGTGGCCTAAAGGAAACAGTGCTTGGCTTTACAGACTGAGGCAGAGCAGCTGAGTTCCTGATTCAAAAGAAGTAAGCTGGCCTGCAGACTGCTGGGGTCTCCCACAGAGAAGAAAGCATGAAGCCTTATTTAAGGTGAGACTGCAATAACCAACGACCCTGACGAACCTGCATCTGAGAGATCCAGAAGAAGGACTGCTAAGTGTGTTAAAGAATCTACAACAAAGACTGTGTTCCTGACGACTGAGGACTTGCCCCAGAGACTGTATCATTCTAAAAGGTTATGAAAGTGGTTGTTATGATTATCAATAGGTTTAGTGGATAGGTTAAAGGGGTTGTAGGAATTTATAGGATTAATAGTTAAGAAATTGTTGGTGTTTGTTATAAGTGAAATTAGTAATAAATAAGTAAGTGTTAAATAATAATTTAAAAGATCGGTTACAAGGGGCCTGGCTGTTGTCAGAAATTGATCAGAGTGAGGAACAGGCGACCAATGGACCCGCACCTTGTCCTCATTATTGGATGCAGACCGAGGCGTATTTTGGAGTAAGTCTAGCATATTATAGGTAGAACATCTTAGAGAATTCAAAATTCTCAATAAAGGCACTAAGAGAACATTTTTACCAGCCCAGTCAATACACACGCACGCACGCATGCACCCACGCACGCACGCACGCACAAAGCCTTTGATTTCAGGGCTGAGGGAAGCCAGAACTGCCCAGTGAGGACCAGGCACCCGCCACAGGACCACAGACCTAGGGGTACTACGCCTTCTGGCTCCTACGTGTCTAAACTTGATAAATCTAGGCAAGAAACCGAGGTCCACAGAGGGTTGGGGGCTCTCCTTAGTCACACAGCAAGTGGGTAGAAGCTCAAAATGTAATGATCAATCTTTCTCCTAATGATGCCTCCAATTCTGGATCAGGCTGGGGACCCCTCACCCAGGACATCAAAGGCAGGCACCAGGCTAACATCCATCCAGTTTTCCTGATCTGCCGATGCCAGACGGAACTGTAAGAACCCGGATGCCTTTGGCTCAGAAAACTGAAAAGTCAGGCCAGGCCCAAGGTGACATCCCCAGGACTCCAGCAAGGGCCGCATGGCGCCCAGGGTCTCTGTGCGATGGGTCTTCTGTTCTCTGTAGCTACTGAAGCAGTTGAGGAAGATGACAATTTCGGCATCACAGCCACCCCTGAGAGCTGTGCCCCGGCCATACGCTCCTCCCTGTAAAGAAGAAAGGCAGCTGGGGACCTCATGCTCCAGGTCTACTGCCTACGGGAGCTCCTGATGGACTGGGTTGGCCATGTGGGCTGAGGAGGCGTGGCCACACAGCTCTTGGCATCCAACACCAGGCAGAACCCTGGGTCCTGCTCACGGCAGCCAGGCCTGAACTGGGGAGAATGATTTTAATCCATAAATCCATGACAGTTATTGATGCTGGCACCAGCCCCACCTCCTTCCCTTTCTATTTTTAAAAGATTTTATTTATTTTTGTTTCATGCATATGAGTGTTTTGCCTGAACATAATGTATGTGTAGTGTGCATGTGCCTGGTGCCTGCAGAGCCCAGAAGAGGGGTCCTAGGTTCCCTGAAACTGAAATTACATACAGTTTGTAAGTTATAATGTGGGTGCTGGGAGTGGAATCCAGGTCCTCTGCAAAAGCAGACAAAGCTCAGAACCCGAGTGCTCTCTCTCTCTCTCTCTCTCTCTCTCTCTGTGTGTGTGTGTGTGTGTGTGTGTGTGTGTGTGTGTGTCCCCATAACTCCTCCACCTTACTCACTGAGACAGGATCCCGGGATCAAACCCAGAGCTCTCCAATATGGCTGGTCTCGCTGGCCAGCTTGCTCTGAGGATGGCCTGTGTCCACCTTCCGCTGGTATGGCAAAAGCCTTAGCCACTGAGCTGTCCCTCCAGCCTCTGTTCTTAGGCCCTTTAAAGCCAAGTGTGGTCGAGAAGTCCACGTTCCTTGTGGCAGCAAGTACAGAAGTATGCTGTGACAGGTCTTGCGCCAAGACCTTTCTCATGCTGTTTTGTTCTGAAAGCTTCCAGCTTGAGGACTCAGGAAAGAGACTCCCATGCCCTGTGCCATGTGCCATGCACCCTGCATCTGCCTCCTGTTATCTGTTTCCAGCACACAACTGCCCTGGTGTGGGCACATATGGTGGCAGATACCAGCACGCAAGCCTGAGCACAAGGGAGCAAGAGTCAGATTGAGGCATGGGTCCCACTCAGTCTGGGGCCCTTGTCACCCCAGTGATGATGCCAGGCTCCTCGCTGCCGACCCTCTAGTTGTGTGTGGAGAGAAAGGAAGGAGCAGAGGAAATGGCCACTGGGCAGTTTCCAATCTCACATGTGAGTGCCTCACCCTCCTTAAGGATGCTGGAAGGAAGGTTCTACCATACCCTCAGCTTGCAAAGGAAAAGGGAAAAAACTGGGGAGGTGTTTCCATCTCTCCTCCCTGAAGCCAAAAGAGAGGAGAAGAGTGAGGTCCCAGCTGGCCTCTCAGTGACACAGCTAGCAGGTCTTTTCCTCCCATGTGGTATTGGGCTCAATTTTGGTTTTCAAACCCTTGTCACGGGGAGGTTGAAGAGGTTTTAACCCATGAACCCTGGTCTTTCCATCTGGCCTGGTCCTCTTTGTGAGAGAGATTAAAAAGGGAATTTCTAGCCTGGTGGTGGTGGCCTATGGTAGCCCACACCCATAACCCCAATACTCAGGGGCCCAGTTACAATAGCTTGTTGACTGTTGTCCTCCTTCAGGGGATCCTCACCTGAGTACCCAGCTGTGTGCTAACTGAACACCTGCTGTGTGCTAACCGCACCTGCTGTGTGCTAACCGCACCTGCAGTGTACTAACTTCACCTGCGTGTGCTAACTGCACCCGCTGTGTGCTAACTGCACCCGCTGTGTACTAACTGCACCTTCTGTGTGCTAACTGCACCTGCTGTGTGCTAATTGCACCTGCTGTGTGCTAATTGCACCTGCTGTGTGCTAACAGCACCTGCAGTGTGCTAACCGCACGTGCAGTGTACTAACTTCACCTGCGTGTGCTAACTGCACCCGCTGTCTGCTAACTGCACCCGCTGTGTGCTAACAGCACCTGCTGTGTGCTAACTGCACCTGCAGTGTACTAACTGCACCTGCGTGTGCTAACTGCACCTGCTGTGTGCTAACTGCACCTGTAGTGTACTAACTGCACCTTCTGTGTGCTAACTGCACCTGCTGTGTGCTAACTGCACCTGCTGTGTGCTAACAGCACCTGCAGTGTGCTAACCGCACCTGCAGTGTGCTAACCGCACCTGCAGTGTACTAACTGCACCTTCTGTGTGCTAACTGCACCTGCTGTGTGCTAATTGCACCTTCTGTGTGCTAACTGCACCTGCTGTGTGCTAATTGCACCTGCGTGTGCTAACTGCCCTTGGCCTAGAGTATATAGGCTGAGAGAGGGGGGAATCTTTGCAGCTTCCAGAAGGCTTGTCCCTGCTGGTGAAGCTTTCCAGTGAGGCCTATTAAGGTAAGCACCCCCTTCCCCAGCTCAGTAAAGAAGGATAGATTCATTGGTTCCCCAGAGTGACCTTTGGTGGTATTGTTTCTCTGTTACTCCTTGGGGACTTTGGAGGAAGGAAAGGTGTTGCTCACTCCCCTCACTCCCCAGAAGGAATTTAGCCACACCTGAGAGGGAGAAGTGGGCTCTGCATCTCCCAGGCCCCAAGCCTTCCATATCTCCTGCTCAGATGACCTGAGACCTACCCAGGACAATCTCTAGATTCACAGTGACCCTCCTGGGTCCCCAGGTTTACCCAAGATCAAGGCAGCTCACACTGCATCCCTCCAGATCTCTGAGCACCCAAAGGTTACAGAAGCATCATAAACAACGCAGAAGTGGTACAATGTAGCTTGGAGCAGCAGTTTAACCATGTTCTGCCTCAGTTTCCCCATTCATAAAGCTGGCAGTAATCCCTACCTCAGGAACCATGAAGATGAGGGCGTCGGTGTGGGTTTAACCAGGTCATGTTCATTTTCCCACAGATTGGGCCCCAGTGGGTGTGAGTGTGTGATCCCCCAGCCTCAGATCAGTGAGGCTCAGGCAGTGTGAGGTCTAGAGTCTGAGTGAGTGAGTGACTGACTGACTGACTGACTGAGGTGACTTTTAAGATAACACAGGAAGCAATCAGACCACCTGATGTGCTCCTGGCTGGGCCCTTACCCTGGATGTGTAACCTGGACCTTGATGCCTCAGTTTCCCCACAGAGTGGCTGCTTAAGGTAATACCTGAGCCATCGCATTCAGACTACTCCGCAAGTTTCTGTCTTGGGGTGCCCCACCCTCTCACCTTGGCGATCCTTATCACCCTTGGTCTCTGTGGCTCTCGGACTCCCCGCTCCCGTAGGGCGATGTCCAGGGACCCCAGAGCACCTCTCACGGCAGCTGTGAACTCAGGGGATGGTTGCAGGTTGTGGGCCACCAGCTTGTCCAGGGCTCCCACTGGCATGTGGTACAGGTCCATATTGACCTGTGCCGCAGGTGAGTTTCGAGTTTCGTTTCTCTCCGGGCTTCTTAGGGTGCTCCCTGAACTGACAGGCAGGGTGTGGCTGCCTGAATCTCCTCCCTCACCCTTGCTCTTTAAGTTTCATTTTCTCTTCCTTCCCTCTTTCCTCTTTCAGCAGCCTAGGGCTTGTTGACATTATCTGTTCATGGCTCTGCTATGCCCTGGGTGTGATTTCTGACTCCTGGGTAGCCTGGGAAAGCTGAGGACCAGGCTAATATGTTCTCTGGATCGGCTGAAGCTTCCTGGCCTCCTGCTTGGGGACCCAGGACAGGCTGTCCACAGAGCACCTCAGAACCGGGCTTGAGGAAGCAGAGCTTCCCTCTTCCCCTCATCTGTTGTTTTGCTCTGGGCCTCAGTTTTTCCATCTGTAAGATGGAGTTATATTTATGAGCTGCCATTAAATGCCTGGTGGCTGTCTAAACATAAATGTCAACTTACTCAGTCTCCTGAAAAGCTTACAAAGTGGGGGTACTGACGTTTTCATTGCAGACAGGGTGACAGAAGGACAGAGAGGTTGAGTAAGTCACCTAGCATCACAGAGCACAACTCTCAGAGTTATAATTTGAACTCAAGTCTTCTTGTCCCAGGCATCCTGACTTTTTAACTCTTTGTTCTGCTGAGGGCACAAGATTGCTCTAAGAAGAGACATTGGTTGATGAGGTGAGGTCCTTAGGCGGGGCTGCTCACAGGCCTAGGGTAAGAAATGGGAACTGTTGTGGTTAGAACCCTGTCTGGGATGAGCTGCTCAAGTCAGAGTCAAGGGCCCAAGGCAAGGAAGCGATCGCTCTGATGTGTGTGTGTGCCAAGACTGCACAATCATGGGACAGAGAGTCATCTTGGTCTGATATTGGGCTCCTGTCTCTGTATGTTGGGAATCTGGTGTCCTCAAATGCTGATCACAGTTGGCAGAGAGAGAGAGAGAGAGAGAGAGAGAGAGAGAGAGAGAGAGAGAGAGAGAGAGTCTGGCTCTCATGAGGCTAGTGGTGGTACCCCTAGAAAAGGATGCTGTCTTGGGAGCACAATTTGGGCACTCCAAACAGCGTACAGTTTTAAGAGACAGTTATGATGGTGTTAGTGTCTGTACCTGCCTGCTCGGGCCATCACAGCCCAGTTTGTTCACTGGAAGAATCTGTGGCCCTGGGGAGTGATAGGAACCAAAGGTGTCCTTGGTCTGCTATAGTCACTTTAGCTGGGAAAGGAAGGGGGTTCAGAGCTGTGCACAAGAGTTAGGGGTGAAAGATGTGGGGGGAGCAAGTATTATCCTGGTTACATCCTGGGCCTGGGAACCCCTGGGGATCTGATCCCTGTTTTAGCAGAGCTAGCTCAGGCTGCTGCCCTGCCCACCCACCTCCTCTCATCCCTGCTTCCTGTAGGATCTGCTGGGTCCTTGGTTACTGACCTGCAAGTGTTCAGAAGGGCTGGAGGAGCTGGGATGTACTTAGGTCATTCTCTAAGAAGAGAGATGGAGGCTCTAACTCTCAGGACCTCAGGGTGAAATCGTGTTAGGAAACAGGGCTGTGCCAAATGGTGGTCATTAGGATGGGTCCTGGCCTGAGGCAGCTGGCATCCTCCTGTAATGGAGACATTGTGTGGTGTGAGGGCAGAGGCTGAGAGTGGACAGCAGGAGCCAGCAGAAGGCAGAGGCAGAAGCAGAGACTCACTTGCAACACTGGAAGGCCCAGCCTGCTGATGCCTTGACCTTGGGATTCTAACCCAGAGCCATTCTGTTCTTTAAACCCCACGGTCGCTTTGCCACAGGCATATCTAGAGTGTGTGCTGTTGCCCTAGGGAATCACCAGCCTCCTTGCCCTCTCACTGGCTCTAGGTCTGTGCCCCCTACCCCCAAAACAATCTGTTCCTTTGTGTTCTGGTATTTATTCAAACCCGTGGGTCTTTGCAGAGGCTGTTCCCAGCACCCTGCAGGCTGTTCTACTTCTGAATTTGGCTGGAGGTCCTGCGTTCTTCTGTCCTTGGCTAAGAGGTCCCTGCCTCAGGAGCACTTTTCCAGGGTCCCAGGCAGAATCAGTGGCTCTGCCACCCCTCCCACAGGGTCTTGTAAACTGAGGTAACTGGGGAAAGGGGAGGAAGAAACAGAGAAGGAAGGCCTCATGGGTGTTAAAGACTCCACAAGGCTGAATAACTGATTAGTGATGGAGACTTGGAATGTTGCAGAACCAGAGCTGAACTACCCATTAGTTCATGTCACAGTCAGTCTTTTCCCACCATTGTGTGTGGCCTAACATTCTTGGAACCACGAGGTAAAACCTGTGGAATGTGTTCCAGCGGAACTTCAGCTTCCAATTCCAGAAACTAAGAATATCTTCAGACAATGTCTGAGACCAAGAGGAGAGTTTTCCCCTTTTGCTATAACTGGCCTACCTGAAGTCAATGCTCTATCATTTTCCCTCTTACATTTTGAGTCAGGGTCTCTCACTGACCCTGGAGCCCAGCCGTTAGATGTGACTAGGTGGCCCACAGTCCCAATGGCCCTTCTGTCTCTGTCCTCCCCAGTGCTGGGATGCAGGTACCTTTAGTCACACTCAGCTTACATGGGTTTTGGAATCCAGCTCATGTTTTTGTGTCTTCAGGGCAAGCACTCACATCTCCCCAGAGCAAGAACATTTTATGAATAAACATAAGTAAGCAATGCTCTACTGCCCAGTTACTCAGTGTGATTGGCCCTGTTGGCTTTATGAGAACATTGTAATTGGGGCTGGAGAGACACTTGGTGTCAAGAGTGAGACCTACTCTTCAAGAGGATGTGAGTTCAGTTCCCAGCACTCATGTCAAGTGGCTCACAGCTGCCTATAACTCCAGCTCTGGGCTCTGACTCCCTCTTCTGGACTCTTTAGGCATTGCACCCATGTGCACGCGCACGCGGGGGAGTGGGGGAGAGAAATAAATAAATCTTTTTCTGGTTATATTTTATTACTTTATTTTATTGAGATAGGATTTCTCTGTATATCCCTGACTGTCCTGGAACTTGCTCTGTAGATCAGATTGGCCTCAAAGTCAGAGATCCACCTGCCTCTCCCTCCTGAGTGCTGGAATTAAAGATGTGCACCACCACTGCCTGGTTGTAAAACATATTTTAAAAAATCACAAGGTCCAGTTCTTTCCAGATAAACTGTGCTTTGGGCACTGACATAATTCCCAAGCATTTTCTCATTAAATCTTTCCCAGAGGCTGGGTGCAGTGGCACAAACTTTAATCTCAGCAGTGGCACGAGGATCTCTTGTGAGTTTGAGGCGAGCCTGGTCTACATAGAGGACTTCAAGACATCCATGGCTACATACAGAAGATCCTGTCTCTAACACAATATCAACAAAAATCCTTCCCAAAACATGGGAGCTGCAGCTATACCCCCATTTGACAGAAAACACTTTGCTACCCTGCTTGGGGGGAATGCAAAAGGTCTTGTTCACAGCCTCTATCAGGGTTTAGAAGTTGCATCCAGGTAAGGCTGGGCTCTCTTACCTACCTGTAGGGAGGCCTAGGCATAGTGCTGCTACGCAGAGAGTGGACAATGTCTCCCAGATAGGGGACTGTGTATACCCACGTGTGTGCCAGGGTTTGTATGAAGATGGGCCAACTGGGAGATCTTATCCTAGGTGTCAAAGTCAGCATCAGGACACACTCTCTTTGAGCTGGAGTGTGTCAGCATGTGGGGTTCATCTGGTAACTTCCTGTCAAGGCTTCCTGTCTCTGAGAAGGTCCCCTACGTCCTAACTCCCTGCTGGAATACCACCCTCTTCTCAGATGTTTGGACATTCACAGGCCTAGCTTCTGTTTCTTCAGCAGACAGGAGCTGGGAGTGGGCCCTGTCCTTGGGGACTCTGCCTGTAGAGGGTCCTTTTGTAATCCTCTCATGTTCACACACCTTCCTCTCTGTCTGAGGTAGCTGCTCCTGATCCCCAATATCCCAGCACCTCCTGAAATCTCCTACATCTCAAATGTCTCGTCCCTGGTTAGTTGGTTGGTTGGTAATGTTAGGCAGTTGGGGGAGGGGCTCCTGGAGAGGGCCTCATGGGAGGGCTTTAGGCCATTGGAGGCCATTTGTTCTGTTGCTATGGAGCAGCAGATGCCAAGCCCTTGGAGTCAAGCAACACAGAGATTAGAGTTAATCTCACACAGGGCAGATATCACCCCTGAACTAACTAACACCTGTGAGCCCTGGTACTTGGGTGGATTGTCACAAATGGAGTCTAAATAAATATACGAATGCAGGACAAGTAGCATGAGGATTCCCCCCCCCCTCTTTTTTTTTGTCTGGCTTCGAACTCACAGTGATCTGCCGGCCTCTGCTTCCCTAGTGCTGGGATTCAAGGTGTGTGCCACCATGCCTGGCTGAGTAGTAACTCTTGATAGACTCAGAACAGGGCTTTCTTCTAGGCCAGGGTGGGCATGGGGCTCAGTTGGTAGAGTGCTTGCTCAGCATGTGGTGCCCTGGGTTTAACAGCCAGTGTCAAACTCTGGGCTCCACATATGTACACACACACACACACACACACACACACACACAGGAGATCCTTGAACTCCACATATGTGTACACACACACACACACACACACACACACACACAGGAGATCCTTGAACTGAGTGGAAGTTTTGAACAGTCCACTCATTTATCAGACAGATGAGGAAACTATGACCCCTCCCAAATGTACTGACAGGGAGAACCTGGATCCCCGACCTCCCAGCCTGATGTTCAACACACTGTAAGAGTAGCTCTTGCTTCTCCTGTGTTCTGGAACCTAGCTATCATATATGCGCACTGAGATTCATTCATTCATTCATTTATTTATTTAAATTTTATGTATACTGTGTTTTGGCTGCATGTGTGTCTGTGTTGGATCCCCTTGAACAGGAGTTAGAGACAGTTGAGCCACCATGTGGATGCTGGGAATTGAACCCAGGTCCTCTGGAAGAGCAGCCAGTGCTCTTAACTGCTGAGCCATCTCTCCAGCCACTACATTGAGATTCTTAAAGAAAGCCGGGTGAGTAGGCTACCTTCCCTCCTCCTTTTGAGTCGGTGTTTATATGTAGCCAGACTGGCCTTGAACTCTTGATCCTTGGGTTTCCACTGCCCAAATCCTGGGATTATAAACATGTACCAGGACAGCTGGTGGCGGCTCCTTCCTCCTCCTCTTCTTTTTAATGTTCTTTCCCAAGAGAAAAGAAGCAAGTGCCTCGAGTCAATTCTGCCTGCCTCCAACCTGAAGAGGTCCCTTAAGGACTCCATCCTTCAGCCTGCCTTCAGTTCTCAGCCTCTCAAAATAACTATTTTAACTCAATGCAGATTCTTCAAGACTTAAAGGCTGGTAGAGTAGACAATGAAGAAGGTCTTACAACTAGGATGCCTAAGCATATCCCTCCTGCTGTTTAAATAAACCCACAAAATTCTTCAAAATCAGTGTGTTACACACAAACACTACTGAAAAAGGCAACACAAGTCCACTCATCCTGACACTAAAGCAGGCTCCCCAAAGATGTGGGTTGTGAATTATTTAAGATTCATACCTTAAGATTAAAAAACAAAACAAAACAAAACAAAAATCAGGAATACCCAAGAATTTAACTGGCATGCATACTATCTCTCTACTACTTACATTCCTTAAAAGGAAAAGAAAAGAACAGGGTGATAGCTTTTGTGCAGCAGGTTCACTTTCTACTTGTAAAAGGCCCTGCCACCTTTGACTTTTGCCGTCTTAGGCATCTGATGGAAAAGGTGAACATGTCCCTGTGACTGTGGTCACAGTAAGCAATGTCACTTTCAAAGCAGAACTCAAGAAAACTACAGAAGCTATCAGAAAATTTCTTCACTTCCAGCTAGTGTTGCCCCATAAATAAGCAGACTGTGACCCCCACAATCATGCCAACCAGACAGGACCAAATCCTCCTGAAGGGGAATTATGCAGAAGAAATACGTTCTTCCAGCAAAACCAGGGTTCAGTAATGAACCACACGGAGCAGGCACTTTATAGGTCAATGAGTCCATCTAGGAAGGAATCTAGTTAACTGTAAGTCACCGTAGCTTCATTATCACCTTCCAGCCTCTACATTCTAGGTGAACAACACTATTCATTCCTTCTACCACTCATAGCCATGAACAGTCTTGCCCATCTGTGAACCCTGCCAATATGGACTGGCCTGGCAAGGTACACCCACAGGTCCAGTAGTGGCACGGATGTTATGGGGGTCACAAACCACATTTTGACTGGATTTTGAGGCCCACGCCACCAGAAAAAACTCCCAGCTGGTACTGCACATCTGGTCAAGAACCCATGGCTGGGAGCTCACATTTCCCAGGGGTGAACCTACTACAGCTATGTTGATAGATGGAGATCGTATCAGGCTGCCCTGTACATCTCTATACCCATGGACTGGGGCAGCTCTGAGGCAACAGAGAGGCAGCTCCGTGCAGTGGATGGTGGTTAACAGAGTCACAACTGGAGCAGAGGACAGTGTCCATAGAGTGCTCAGCCACAAATGGGGCATCTGTAATACACCTCCCTCCTCCCAGGGCTTAGGGGACATAGAGGAAGAGGGGAGGAAAGGTTGTGAGAGAAGACGGGGGCAAATCGGTGGTGTCTTCTGGGCACAGCAGGATGGCTGCAATCATGACCTCACAGCAGATGTGGTAGCCTGGATGGGAGAGGCACTCAAAAGCCCCCACCACTAGCTGAGGAGTTATTGACCTTTGATGACTGCTTGTGCAGGGAGAGTGTCCTAGGTTCCTATTTCTAGTTTGTTTGTTTTGTTTTTGTTTTTGGAGAGGGGTTTCTCTGTGCAACAGCCCTGACTATCCTGGAACTCACTCTGTAGGCCAGGCTGGCCTTGAACTCACAGAGACCCAATGCCTCTGCTTCCCAAGTGCTGGGATTAAAGGGGTGTACCACCATGTCCAGTCATTACAGACAGTTTCGAACTGCCATGTGGGTGCTAGGATTTGAACCCCGGTCCTTTGGAAGAGCAGCCAATGCTCTTAACCACTGAGCCATCTCTTCAGCCCCGGTTTCTATTTCTGTGATGAAACACAGTGATCAAAATCAACTCGGGGAGGAAAGGGTTTATCTCCGTTTATCAGGGTGGGAACTCAAACAGGGAGGAACCTGGAGGCAGGAGCTGATGCAGAGGCCATGGAGGGGTGCTGCTCACTGGCTAGCCTACAGTCTGATATTATGGAGGCATATTCTCAGCTGAACTTCCTGCTTCTCAGATGACTCTAACTCAAGTAAAGTTGGCATGCAAACCAACCAGGGCAGAGTCAGGTTTCCTTAGGGGTGTGGTCCCTGGCAGGTTGCCTACAGCCCAGTGGGTGGCCTCACACCTGTGTGAATACAGAAGCACTAACTGAATTCAGTGGTTTATTCATTAAAAGAGCGACATCAAATTGGGATGGGGAACCATGACTTGGGAGAAAAGAGGAGCATGAATTTGATCAAAATACATTGGATGCATACAATGAAAATGTCAACAAATATTTTACAAAACGGCCAGGAGGATTTTTAATTCCATTATATTTTGCCCTGAAAGAGGCACAAGCCACTTCTGCAGAGCTGGTCAGTTCTTCCCAGGTGGCTCCTGAGGATAGTGTGTCCCCAGCAGCAGCTGGATATGTGGCCAAGAGGGTGGCTGGGGTTTGTACATCATGTGACCTGGACCCTCCCTAGCTCAGTAAGACTTGCCAGGGACATTGGTCTCATTAGGAAAAGTGACACTCCCTTAGACACACAGGATGGCATGGGAGTGGTATAGATGAGTTGGTCTTAGTAGCACACTGTAATTCCAGCACTCAGGGGGCTGAGGCAGGAGGATGACTATAAGGTGAAGGTTAGCTTAGCCTATGAGACCCTGTCTCAAAAACAACAACAACAAAGGGTCAGTGAGGTGGCTCAGGGGGCACAGGTGTTTGTGGCCAAGCCTGGTGACCTGAGTTTGATCCCTGGGACCCACGTGGTGGAAGGAGAGAGAGCCAACTCCTACAAGTTGTCCTCTGACTGTACAGGGTCACACACACATGGAATAGATGTAATAGAATATTTTAAAGCATAATTAGCTTGGCCCTTGACCATGTCTGCTCAGGACCCTCGGCTGGCATCTTGTCCTTCCATCGGTGCACTTGTGCAAGGAACCTTCAGCATCACAGTTTTCTCAGGCATGGTCAGAGTCCACCAAGGAGCCTCTGTTGTCAACCAGGCCACGAACACTGTACTTTTTGCTAAGGGCTGACCTCTGACCTGAATGACATAGCCATGGCTTCTGCTTCCTCAAAAACAAGATCCCTTAAAGCCACCTGTGACTTGTGGCCACAACCATGGTCAGAGCCAATGTTCTGATTATTTCCTGTCTTCCATTTCTAGCTCTCTGCAGTGATTCCAAGAGTGATTTGGGAGTGTGTGTGTATGCGCTCGTTTTTCTATTTTATGAGACAGAACCCCATCATGTAGCCCAGGCTGGCCTCGAACTCTTCACCTTCTGTGTCAGCCTCCCAGGGCTTGGGGTCACAGGTGTGGACCACCCTGCCATGATGAACATCCACCCCTTCTGGGCGGGGAGATGTTGGCCCGAAGACAGTCTGATGATGATATGTCCTTCAATAAGTCAACTCTTTATATTATTGAAATGGAGAGTGGCTGTTGACTGACACTCCAGGTGGTTATAGTTGGGGAGAGTGGCACACCCCTGTGACCCCAGCCCTTAAGAGATTCCTAAGTTGATGTCCATTGTGGGCGAAGGATCGAGATTCCATATTAAAGAAAGAGATGAAACCTTGATCCTTTATAGATGGACAGATGGAGGTGGGGGTCACGGGTAGTGAGACTGTTTTGGATGATGCCATGGATGGTGGCCTCATGAACTTCAAGTTAGCCATGGCTTTGCAGACAGCTCGTACAATATTCAGTATGGACCAGACCTGTAACACACCCACTATAGCCCTGGTGAAACTGAATGCCAGCCATCTTCTGAATTTTTCTCACTTGCTCTTCCTGTTTTAGGGGTGTGTGTGTGTGTGTGTGTGTGTGTGTGTGTGTGTGTGTGTGTGTGTGTGTGTGTGTGTGTGTGTGTGTTTTAGGGGTGTGTGTGTGTGTGTGTGTGTGTGTGTGTGTGTGTTACTGTTAAACATCTAGGAGACTATAAAGCCAATTTTCTTTCCATAACAATAGAAGACCGTGAAGGAAAGAACAACAAGAAACAATATGTTTAAAATGCTCTTTG
>CAJQZJ010004765.1:4299524-4327900 GCA_907164525.1 Lophiomys imhausi
GTGGTGGGAAGAAACAGCACACTGTAATCACACACAAGAGAGGCTCATTGTGGGAGGAATTTCTTATGTATTGTATGGATGTAGCAGATATCTATGAAAGACGTATAGTCCAGGAAAAGTTAGAATAGGAGATGGGATATCTGGTAGGCAGAGAGGATTTTGGGAGAGTGCCAGGAATGTGAGATTCACCCTGAAAGATGTGAAAAGGAGAGATACAAGTAGCCAGCCATGTGGCAGAACTTCGACTAGAACAAATGGCTTATTTTAAGTTATTAGCTAGTCAGAGAACGTGCCTAACTGTATAACCAAGGTATTTGTAAATATATTTTGAGTCTTACAAGCCTTTATTCTGGGAGCTTGGGGTCCAGAGGGAAAATGCCCATCTACTACAGTTCATGGGCAACTGCTTTTTAGGGTCCAGCATTATCTGCTCAGTGCTTGTCATCTGTGACACTCCTGCTTGTGTCAGAGTTTACTGTGGAGCAGTCTGCTGCATTTGTAGATCATCTTGTGCTTACAGAGTCTCTGTCATATTTTGTGAATATATGTATATATATATTGTGTGTGTATTTGTGAAGAGGCATACAGGTATGCTTAGAGGCTAGAGGGGGATATAGGGTATCTTCCTTTTATGCTCATCACTCTATTCCTTCTGGAGTTTTGTGGGCATCCAGAAGGTCATAGATATTCTCCTGTCTCTGCTTCAAGTATGACCTGGATTCCCAATGTGTGGTACTTCCTGTTTAGCTAATGGTCTTTATCCACTGAACTGTATTTTCACTGTGTATTTTGACTCCATGACTTTCTGTTTCCAAACTTAATATCACGTGGTTTTGTTTCTCCAGGTCCTAAGAGAATGGCGTGTGTTTTCGTGTGTGTGTGTGTCCTATGCACTTGCAGAGTGGATAGACAACAGGCTATGGAATAGGTGTGTATTGCTGTGTGTGGATGCATGTGTACAGTTGGGTAGACTAGGCAGGCAGCAGGCTGTGCCTTAGGTGTGTGCAGGGGTGTGGCTGTGGTTGCATCAGCCATGCCATCAGGCTATGATGCTGGCACAGGTAAAAACCACTCACTGATGGAGGTTGGAACATGCCCAGTCACTCAGTGACTCAAGAAAGGCCTCTCCCTCAAGTGCTTATTTTTGAATTTCTGAGCCAAGCACACAGTAGGATTCATCTGCTAAGTCACCTGAGGTAGGGTTGTGTCTGGGCGCCTCTCTTGGGCTGTCACCCACATTGCCATTGCCCAGTTGGTCCTTCTGTGGTGTAGTGCCTTCCCCCACTGGAAAGCTGCCTCAGGCTGGGGTGGCCCATGACCAGGAGAGGCTTCTCAGGAGCCATCCTCTCAGCTCATTTCTGGTACGCCCCCTCTGGACAACTCCACTGAACAGGATTCTAATCCTCTTGCAGCACAGCATGCTGCCCTGGTCCTACTCCCAGGCTGGCCCTCTTACTCCCTGTTGTCTGAGATTCTTTACTGTTTCCATGGCCTTGTCTGTAAGTTAACAGCAGCAGTCCATGCAGTGGCCAAGAAGGGGTGCTGTGTCCCCCCATATGTAAAGCCTCAAGTATTCTCTAAGCTCCCCAAGACTCACTATGCTTTCAGGGGTGTTCCTGGTTGTCTTTGGGTAGAGTTGGGGAATTTGTAATTTTGGAGACACACTGTGTATGAGATCTTAATATAAAGGATCATTTAATGTGTAATGATATGACATGTGTGTGCATGTGAGAGGTTGGGATGGCAGTAGTTGGGTTTTTAGTTTTCCTGAGGGGGACAAAGCTCCTCTGAGAAGTCCTGCATCCTGTATAAACCCTCCTGCAGACACCCAGGTCTATGCACAGGTCTGAGGTTCCCCATTCTTTGGGAGAACATGTAACAGTTATTAATTTTCAAGGCGTTCTATGCCTGCCTCCTCATGGTTCGAAAGACAAAATCCACAGTCGGCCCCAAATGGGGCTGGAAAGCCAAGGGGGCAATAAGATGCCTTCATGAGCTAGCTTGCTACTTAATGTCCTCCTGTGATGGATTCTCACTCCCCATTTCCCAAATTCTAAAATCCCTCCTCCCCAGCTCACCTTTAAAGAGAAACTCTGCTCAGGTGAATTTCTCAGATGGTAAGGGTTTTCAGTTCAGGAATAGGCGGTGTGGGCTTGGTACCCAGGCATGAGGACCCATGGCAGAATCCCAGAACTCAGAGAAAGGCTGGCAGTGATGGGCTAGGATTGTGATCCCAGTGCTGGGGAGATTTAGACAAGAGGGTCCCTGGGGCTCTGCCCAGACAGTCAGGATGAATTGTTGAATTCTGAGCCAGGGAGAGACAAGGTCTCAAAAAGATGGATGTTAGGTACATTAGGCACAGCTCACAATCACACCCACACACAAATGATTCCACATCTAACACACATGCACACACACGCACACAACCCACATACACACATTGGAAAGAGAGAAAGAGAAGGAGGGAGGGAGCGATGGAGGGAGGGAAGGAGAGGATGAAGGCAGGAGGAAGGGCAGGCTGAGGCTCTGCAGCTGGCTGGCTTACCCAGGACATCACGGGCTGCCAACACTTTAAATTCCACCTCTTGCTTGAGTTTGTGGAGGCTCCACTGGCAGATGAACATCAGGGAGTTGAGATGATGTGAATTCCTGATTCTAAATGTCATGTGTAACATTTTCTTTCTATGTAATGTATCCAGATGTGTCTTAATTTCTCGGATGAACTCTCCCCATCGGGTGAACTGCTCCTCGTAAGTGGTGAGATTGTTAAAGAACACCACAAGGGCCGCCTCCCAGCTGGTCTTGCGTCCTGTGCTTTTGCCTGAGTAGCTGCCCTGAAAGACAATGATGAGAATTACAAATGACAGTGATGAGAGTCATGGCCAGCAGTTAACCTAAGAGTGTAACACCCAGGATAATGGATGGAGAAAGTGGGCACACGGGCAGTGGAATACTAGTGAGCACTGAAGAGTAAAATCAGGATCCGTTTAGGAAAATAGTTGATTTGGAATCTCTTCATGTTAAGTGAGATGAGCCAGACTCAGAATCACAAACAGCCATGTTTGATCTATAGAGTTAGGTTTGATTGTGTGTGTGTGTGTGTGTGTGTGTGTGTGTGTGTGTGTGTGTGACAATGACACAGGGGGGACTATGTGGGAACATGAGGAAGCTAAGGGAAGTGAGGAGCTAGGGAGGGTATAGGGGAAGACATAATAACACATTTCTCTCATGTGGAGTCTACATCTAGATACACACAGTTGATATAAAATTAGAGGGGGACTTTCAGGGGGAGGTCAGTGTGGGCTACGAGGGAGGGTATGGTAGAGGGTGGGAAAAGACTGTGAGTAAATTAACACAGATGTATGAACATTTTGTCATTATCCCCCTTGTTTGTAAAACATTAAGGAAAGTACACCATGCTTGCATGAAAATGTCTGGAACTATATTGAAGAGTCGCAGAACAAAATTTAAAATTAAGAGAATTGAAATCACAAAGACAAAAATTTTTACAAAACAATAAGTTATACTGCAGGGATCCTCCCTAAATAAAATGCCTAGCACAGTCACTAACACACTTGCACACCTGGCAGAGATGAGTGGACATTTGCAAAATGACATTTCTGCAGCTTTCACAGGGACTGAGTTAGGTTGTCTTGAAGTCCCATCTGACAGAAGGGAAACATGGCAATAAGGTTTCATCAGTCCAGTCACCCAGCAGGTGGGGTGTCCATTCTGTTCTCTGTCCTGTGCCATAGCTGGAGTGCACATGAGGACACATGGGACACTGGGCTGTTTGGTAGGTAAATTGTTCTCTACTCAGGGCTGCAGCCCGGCTTCTGAGAGTCCTCTCCCACCCGATCCTGGTCAGCTCAGGCTGAGGAGGGCTCACCTTCACCACCTTGGAGACCCTCACAGGGTGGTCCTCGCCTTGGAAGCATGTCTCCATCAAGAAAGCACATATGATGTTGACTTCTGCTTTGACCTCATTGTGGAACCTGGTGTCGAGAAGTAGGTGTTCTTCTATAAACTTGTCCAGCTCCCAGGATGAGGTGGTGCTGAGATCCTTCACCATTCTAGGGCCAGGAGTGTCTGCTGACTGCAGCTTCGCCTTTGGAATCAGCTGCCTCTTATATCCATAGCTGGTTTGTCTTTCCCAGGAAGGGCAGGGCTATGCATATCAGACCTCTCCATCTGCCATCTCTGGCTCCTGGGCTCCTTGACACTCTGGTGAGTGTAGCTCATCCCAATGAGGCCAACTTCTCAGGTGAGTCTGACTGAGCCAGGGAATGTCCAGGTCACAAGGTTTAAAACCCCAGTCACCCTATTGGCCACATGTGCAGCTGCTGCTGAGGACATACTATTCTTAGGACACACCTGAGAGGAACTGACCAGCACTGAAGAAGTGGCTTGTGCCCCTTGAGTCCAAAATATAATGGAATTAAGAATCCTCCTGGCCATTTTGAGAATATTCTTTGACTTCATAATATACATTCAATGTGTTTTGATCAAAATCAACCTCCCCTTTTCTCCCAAGTCATGGTCCCCCAACCCAATTTAATGTCACCCCTTTAGTGACTAAACCACTGAATCCAGTTAGTGCTTCTGTATTCACACAGGTGTGATGTCGCGTCCCCCTCGACCAGCAAGGATGACGCAACTCACAAAAGCTCTTCTCCAGCAGTTTATTCAGGTCCCTTGAAAACAGTCTTCTGAATTCCGAATGCCTGGGCAGACCCAACCCACAGGCTAAATACTAAAATGAACAGCCAGTCAAGTAAAGCCAAGTGGAGCTATCTTAAGAGGCCCATGTATGCGGAAGCAAACCAGATCAGTGGTCTTTGCCAAATATGAACTTATTATCATCGAGAGCGCTCACCGTCGGGCTGGTGGAAGGCAGAGACCAGCGCCATCTTTAGGGCGTGGCACATCGCAGCTCTCTACAGTTCCCCCTTTTTATTTTTTCTAAAATTGGTAAAAGTCCCTGGAAAGGCTTCGTAATCCCTCTATCTGGGGATCTCACGGTGGGCCTGAGCCTGTAGGAGGGCGGTGCTCAAACTCTTACCCATCTCTGGGTCAGCCTCCCCACTCGGGACTGCCCTGTCTTAGGTGGCCGAGACTTACCCGTCAACTCCGTCACTGACTTGCCAGACCCTGATATCCGTGGAACGAATACCTCAGTGGGCAGGGACTATGCTTAGTGAAGATTTACTTCATGGCAGCGAGCCATGCCTGAGGGGACTGGCCCGCCTCAATGGCGACAAGGGCTTGTATAATCATGGCTGCATTACGCTTTTGTGTGGCTCTCATTTTGTAGATGCACCATAGGCAAACCAGAGAGGCTAGTATCATTAGTATCGCCAAAGAGCCTACGCCCGCCCACTCCTTAAGATGATCCATAGCCGTCTGTATCCAGGAAGTCAAGCCAGTAGCCAGGCTCAGATCCACCCGAGTGGAGTTGATGTGGATGATTGTCGCTCTCAGCTCTCTCATCAAATTTTCAAATTCAGCCGACCAATCCTGTAAGAGGAACTTTGACAATTGTCTAGACAAATTAGCAGCCTTTGTATAATTTTGATATTGTACGGAAGTAACACACAAACCTTGCAATTTCCACTCACACCCCAATTGTGCTAGTTGCCAAAGAGAATCAATCTGTTCTTGTATTAAATCTATGCGTTGATTAACTATCATAAGACCTCCTTTGAGATGAGAATTCATAGAGGTCTGAGTATCCAATGCCTGTGCCACAGTGGCTGAGATGTTATTCAGGGCATTGGCAGTCTGTATAGAACTAGACAAGGCAATAGCTGAGGCAGTAGCTCCCACAGCAGCAACAGTGATAGCAGTAACAATAGCTGCAGTGATGCCAAAATCTCTTTTAAACCTGAATAGCATCATGGTATTAGGAGCCTCTACAGGAACTGGTACATATCGAGGCATTCTAGTCACCACAGCCACAGGAAAGGCTGTGGCATTCCAGCATAGGGCATAAAAACATGTGCCCGGAGTGCATACTAACTTTTCTTCACCTAAGGATGCACTCCCATTACTTATAATCCACAGAAAAGGAGGCCAGAGACATACTGGCGAAGCTGAAAAGTTCTTGTTGCGGTAAGAATGAAACAAAGAATTCCAAGTACCAGAGCCACTACTGCTAGAGAAATCCAGATTGGTAGCGGACCCTAGGGAAAAATTACCTCTTTGATAAATTCCTCCCCCTAGCATAATGACAGGTCCCAAGTCCATGCAACTTCCATTTACTCCACACAAAAGCCACAAATCAAAAGGATTGGTGGCAGTCTGCTGAGGATCCCTAGTAGATATATCAAGCATTCCTGTACAAGACTTATTCACTATATTACTAATCATGGGGCTAAAGGAAAAATAATCTTGTTGAACCCAAACTGCTCTGCGCTCCTGACATACTCACTGCTACTATCACCAGGATCCTTAGGAAGGTCTTCATGACGAATCTTCCTCACAAGGCGTTCAGGCACCCACACTGGATCTTGTTGATCCTGAGGAAAAACACAAACAGACCCTCTCGCCCATGTTAGCACGGGGTCAGGCCCCCGCCAAGAGCCTGTCAAAATATCCTTCCACTTCACCATGCTTTTAGGTGAACCATGGGAATCCTGATGTCTGTCCGCTGCTGAGCGGCCTTGAGCATCCAAATTGAAAAAATTTAAAGTAAATAAGGCTAAAGACATTCTCTCCTTGGGGGTACGGCCTTGGCCTATTCCCCCTTTTTGTTTTTGCAAGCATTCTTTCAAGGTGCGATGAGCACGCTCCACAATTCCTTGTCCTTGAGGATTGTATGGTAATCCGTGATTAAGCTGTACCTCCATCTGGTTGCAGAAGGAGACAAAGGACTGTGCCGTATAGGCTGGTCCATTGTCCGTTTTCAGCTGCTGTGGTTTTCCCCATGCAGCCCAGGCTTCTAAGCAATGTCCTATGACATTGCGAGCCTTTTCTCCACTCATAGGTGTAGCATGTATGATACCTGAGCAGGTATCCACAGATACATGAATATATTTTAAGGTTCCAAACTCTGAAATGTGGGTAATGTCCATTTGCCAGATTTTGAGTGGCAACAACCCTCTAGGGTTCACTCCCACACTGGGAGGATGATGATGAATCACACACTGAGGACAGTCCAAAACTACTTGTCTAGCATCTGCTCTAGACAAATGGAATTTCTGCTGTAGAGTTTTTGCATTTACATGAAATAATTGGTGAAACTGTCTGGCTTGGTCCAGGAATGAGCTCCAAAAAATGCATTCCATCCTGGTCCATTGATCAACTTTATTATTACCCTCACTTAATGGTCCAGGTAATCCTGTATGTGCTCTGATATGTTGAATATAAAAACACCTTTTTCTCTACCAGATTAAAACTTGTAACTCTTGTAATAAGGCACATACAGTACTACTATTCTTAATAGGACCTGCTAATTCTAATACTTTCACTGCGTTGACCACATAGACTGAATCTGAAATCAAATTGAATGCAAATTGACATTTTTTAAACACCTCAATTACTATTTTCAATTCTACTATTTGGGGGGAGCCGGTTGAAATTGACATAACACGGGCTCTTGTCTTTCTATCAAATAGGCTCCACAGCCTGTCTTTGAGCCATCAGTACACTTCCTGTACTTTCTGTATTCCTTCCCCTGGGGCACTGTCTTTTAAAGTGTCCCATCTTGACACACTTAAAACAAACTCCTGAACTTCCTCCACCTTTTCTGGCCAACTGTATTACTGCAGCAGCAAGACCAGCATTAGTTAACGGCCCTCCAAGCTCTCTACACACTTTCATCCAGGCCTCTAGGCCTTTGTTCTTATAAGGGGTGATAGCAGCTCTACACTCTTTAGTACATTGCTCATAGACCAAATGTTTTATTAGTGGCAAAGCAGCATCCGGGTCACCAAAAATCTTCCCTGCTGCTTCCACCATTCGTGCCACAAAATCTGAAAAGGGCTCCATGGGGCCCTGTAGAATCTTAGTTAAGTTCCCACTCACCTCCCCTTTATTAGGGAGAGATCTCCAAGCCTTGATAGCTATCTTGTTTATTTGCTCATAAATCTGAATAGGATATCCTATCTGCTGGTTGGCAAATCTCCCCTGCCCAAGCAGCATATCTCTATCCCAGGCTGGATTTCCATCTCTCTGATTATTGGCTGCTTGCTCAGTGGCATACTCAATCAAGAAAGCTTTCCAGTATAAGTATTGCCCTGGACTTAAGCAGGCGCGGACCAGGCCACTCCAATCACTCGGAGTCATACAATGTCTGCTTAATGCTTCCACTTGAGCCATTGTAAAAGAAGCGGTAGTACCATAGGTACGAACCGACTCTGCAAGAGATTTTACCACCTTAAAATCAAGCGGTTCCTCGTACCTGTTCCCTTGTGGGTCTTGGTATACCGGATAGGCAAACTGTAACTCTGTTCTTGTGTCCACATCCCCGGGCAGAAAGATCTCCCTACTTTCAGGGACTGAACTGGCTGATCTATATGAGTGGCTTCTGGATATGGGGGAGGAGTTGAAGGCGCCATGGCAACAGCTTTGTTTACACCAGCTGCCGCCAGCGTGGCTGAAGGCGCTGTAGCAACGACTCCACCCACTCCGACTGCCGCTGACGTGTCAGGCGCTATAGCAACAGCTCCACCCACACCGACGGCCGCCGACATGCCCTTTTCTTTTACTTTTTTCTTTTCCTTTTTTCTAATAACAGTCCTCTCCAACTGTTCTATTAGAGCGTGTAGCTCTCCTTCAGAATCCGTGCTCTCTGAGTCCTCCAAATCTCTAAAATCTCTAAAATCTCTAAGATCGGGATAGAGAGGAACTTTCTTTTTGCCTCCCTTTTCACTATCTGCCTGCTCAAATCTTTCGCCTTTGTTACTTTCCTTTTCACTGTCTACCTGCTCAGATCTTTCCCCTTGTAGCTGTTCCAAGGCTGATTCTCCCTCTTTGATTGCATTACAACACCTCTGATCTTCTAAACAACTCCTCACCATTTTCCAAATCGGTCTTACTCCATGCTTCAGAGTCCCTTGCTCCCAAGCAAAATCCAAGTCCCTGCCTAATTTGTCCCAGCAGGATACCGTAAGATTCCCGGACACCGCAAACCACGGAGCCACGGAATCACATTCATTCAAAAATCTTTCTAGGGTAGACTTCTTAATCTTCAAATTCCTAGATAAAAGTAGCTCCTGAAGAGCCAGAAAAATTGGGTGTGACTCAGACAATCCCATGTTTAAAAATTTTACTTTTGGTTCGCTGCTTCCCCGCGAAACTTTACCTTTAGTTCGCAACTTCCCATGAAACTTTACCTTTAGTTCGCAACTTCCCGCGAAACTTTACCTTTTGTTCGCAACTTCCTGTGAAACTTTACCTTTTGTTCGCTATTTCCGCGAAACTTTACCGTTTGTTCACTATCTCCGCGAAACTTTACCTTGTGTTCGCTATCTCTGTGAAACTTTATTGTCCTGATTTATCCCAGGAACTTACCAGCGCTGCACCTGACTGCAGGAGTTCTGAGTCTTTTCTGGGTCCCCGTACGGGCCACCACTTTGTCGCGTCCCCCTCGACCAGCAAGGATGACGCAACTCACAAAAGCTCTTCTCCAGCAGTTTATTCAGGTCCCTTGAAAACAGTCTTCTGAATTCCGAATGCCTGGGCAGACCCAACCCACAGGCTAAATACTAAAATGAACAGCCAGTCAAGTAAAGCCAAGTGGAGCTATCTTAGAGGCCCACGTATGCGGAAGCAAACCAGATCAGTGGTCTTTGCCAAATATGAACTTATTATCATCGAGAGCGCTCACCGTCGGGCTGGTGGAAGGCAGAGACCAGCGCCATCTTTAGGGCGTGGCACATCGCAGCTCTCTACAGTGTGAGGCCACCCACTGGGCTGTGGGCAACCTGCCAGGGACCACACCCCTAAGGAAAACTGACTCTGCCCTGGCTGGTTTTCATGCCAACTTGGTGCAAGCTAGAGTCATCTGAGAAACAGGACTTTCAGTTCAGAAATTCCTCCATAATATTGGGTATAGTATGTAGAAGACAGCCTTATACTATGTCCACTTATCAAAACAGCTGGAGTAGGTGCATCTCTGGGGCCTGCGAGCTCCCAGACATGAATTCTCCACCAGATGTGCAGTACCAGGTGGGAGTTTCCTCCTGGGGAGTGGGCTTAAATCCAGTCAGAATGTGGCCAGCTATCCCCTATAACATCCATGCCACTATTATACCCATGGGTGTATCTTGCCAGGCCAGTCCTTATTGGCAGGGTTCCCAACTGGGTAAGACGCAATGGTGGGCGATCACTGACTGTTAAAAGTACAAAGAGAGCCCATGGTAATTCAGCTCTGGTTCTGTAACATCCCAACCCTCCATCACTAAGTTCCGTTTAGTTGCGCAAACTTGTAGAGCCTTTAACACCCATATGGATTTCCTTTTCTCTTTCTTCCTCCCCTTTCTCTGGGAACTTCAGTTTACAAGACCCTGTGGGAAGGGTGGTAGTGCAGCTGACGCTCTTCAGTTGCTTCCCAAGGCAGGAACCTCTTAGCCAAGGACAGAAGAGTGCAGGACACCAGTCAAATGCAGGAGTGGAACAGCCTCTGCAAAGACCCACAAGTTCGAATGAAAATCAGAAGAAACACAAACAAAGGAGCAGATTGTATGTGTGGGACAGACCTAGAGCCAGTGAGAGGGCAAGGAGGCTGGTGATTCCCTAGGGCAGCAGCACATACTCTAGATATGCCTGTGGCAAAGTGAGAGTGGGGTTTAAAGAACAGAATGGCTCTGGGTTAGAATCCCAAGGTCAAGGCATCAGCAGGCTGGGCCTTCCAGTGTTACAAGTGAGTCTCTGCTTCTGCCTCTGCTGGCTCCTGATGTCCACTCTCAGCCTCTGCCCTCACACCACACTTGTCTTCTGGTTCAGTTCTGCCCAATGTCTCCATCACAGGAGGATGCCAGCTGCCTCAGGCCAGAACCCATCCTAATGACCACCATTTGGCACAGCCCTTTTTCCTAACAAGATTCCACCCTGAGGTCCTGAGAGTTAGAGCCTCCATCTCTCTTCTTGGAGAATGACCCAGGTACATCCCAGCTCCTTGGGCCCTTCTGGATACTTGCAGGTCAGTAACCAAGGACCCAACAGATCCTACAGGAAGCAGGGGTGCGAGGAGGTGGATGGGCAGGGCAGTAGCCTGAGCTAGCTCTGCTAAAACAGGGATCAGATCCCCAGGGGCTCCCAGGCCCAGGATGTGGCAAGGACACTTGCTCCCTCCCACATCTTTCACCCCCTAACCCTTGTGCAGAGCTCCAAACCCTCTTACTTTCTTTCGTAGCTCAAATATCCATAGCAGACCAAGGACACCTTTGGGTCCTTTCTATCCCCAGGGCCACAGCCTAAGTTGAACAGAACTCTTTAAATCTCAGCCAATCCAAAGAACCTGTTATCCTGGTCCCCACTGTTCCCAGGCTGCCCAGGAAGCAGAAATCACACCTAGGACACAGCAGAGCCATGAGAAGATAATCTCGACAACACCCTGAGCTTCTAGGAAGAGAGGAAAGCAGGAAGGAGGAGAAAATGAAAGAGCAAGGTAAGAGAGGAGATTCAGGTGGGCACACCCTGCCTGTAGTTCAGGGAGTACCCCAAGAAGGCACAGGTCAACATGGATCTCTACCACACACCAGTTGGAGCTCTGGAGAAGCTGGTGGCCCACAACCTACACTCATCCTGAGTTCACAGCTGCTTTGTGGTACCCTAGGATCCCTGGACATTGCCCTACAGGAGCAGGGAGCCCGAGGGTCACAGGGAGCAGTGGGAATAAGATTCTCTAAGGTGAGCAGGTGGGAGACCCCAAGACAGACACCTGCAAGGTCTTCTTTAAGGATGGCTCAAGTGTTGCTTTAAGGGGAAACTGAGGCATTAGGGTCCAGATTACACGTCCAGGGTAAGGGCCCAGACAGGAGCACACCAGGTGGCCTGATTGCTTGCTGTGCTCTCTTAAAAGTCACCTCAGTCAGTCAGTCACTCACTCACTCACTCAGACTCTAGACCTCACACTGCCTGAGCCTCACTGCTCTTGAAAGAACAAAAACTCCAGTCTCTCATCCTGGCCTGTCCAAGTTCTTACCCACCCACCTCTGGTATAACAAGCTCATAAAGGAAAACAACAACAACAAAAAAAAGGCCTGAAAACCTATCTTTCCCTCCCTCAGAGGCCCCAGTCTCCCCAACCTACATAACCTAGGCCAAAAGCAGTTAGGACAGAATTGCACACTGCAAATCCTAGACCGTAACTAGATATTAGGGTGAGTGTAGGGAGTTAGATTAGTATAAATTAGATTTAGTAAATATCTAGGTTTCTGATACAGTCTCTTAATCTGGGGCATGAAGCAATTAATTAGTTTATCAACTTGTGGACTAAAAACAAGGATGAAGTCACGTGGAAGTCACGTGAAAGTCATGTGAAACAAAGGGAGTCTCTATGGACTGAAAAACAAGGTTGAAGCCTGGTGAAACAAGGAGAGACTTTATGACCTGGCATTGTTTTCAGCTGCTAAGTGGGCAGAGCCCAGATTAAGCTGAAGCAGGTGGAACAAGGAGCGATCCTATTTAAGGACAAGTGGATGAGCCCGGGAGAGGGCGTGCTAGGGGCTCCATGCTAGAGAGCTGATGCTAGCCAGTTCGCAAGCTAGAAAGGATAACGAGTAGGTTGTATCCTCTGATGGAGAAAGTGCTGGTGGACTGATGGCCAGATCTTCCTGAGGCAGAAAGAAGCTGGTGAGCAGAGAAAGCCTCAGCAAGACAGCAAAAGGCCAAGGACTAAACCGTGTGGCTCAGCTTTTGCCTAGAGGGGTTTGACCTGTCCAAACAGTGGCCTGAACGGAACTGTGGCCGGCTTTAAAGACTGAGGCAGAGCGGCAGAGTGGCAGAGTTGCTGATACAAAGGAAATAAGTTGGCCTACAGACGGCTGAGGTCTCCCAGAGAGAAGAAAGCCTCAAGCCTTATTTAAGGTGAAACCACCATAGCCAATTTACCCTGACGGATCTACATCTGAGATATTCCAGAAGAAAGACTGCTAAGTGCATTAAAGGGTCTACCCCAGAGACTGTATCCTTCTGAAAGGTTATGAAAATATCGTAATAGTTATCAATAGGTTTAGTGGGTAGGTCATAGGGGTTGTAGGCATTTGTAGGGTTAGTACTTAAGTGTTTATATTTGTTTATAAGTGAATAGTTATTAATAAATAAGTGTTTAATAATTTTAAAAAGGTTGGGTTTCAGGTGAGAGTCCATGAGGGTGTAAACAGTCAACAAGCCCAGCTGGGATCTCTTGCACACTGACACAGCTGAACTCCCCAAGATGGCTGTTGTTTAGCTCAGAGGATCATTTTGTATAATAGTACAGGGTTATGAGGGATCCTGCAGGGCAGGAGTCCACAGCTCTCCAGAATACTATGGTATTACTTTGAGACTGACCTGTGGCTCTGAGAGAGGAAGCTCAGGGTCCAGGGCACACACTGAGGTTCAGGGTGGTCTCTCCCCACTGAAAGAGCTCCTGGGACACTGGGACCCACCCCCAGTGCACTCCCCACTCCTCAGCAGCTGCCAGGCCTCGGAGCACATGGCCTGCTTCACAGAGCTCCAAAGGAACTTCACGAACATTTCCTCTGTCAAGCTTAAGAATTTAATCCTGTTGATCAAACACTGGTACTAAGAAATGAGGACTCTTGTGTGGGTCCTGCCTGCAGCCTCAGATGGGCTGGTTCATCTTTCTTAGTGGCCATTTTACCCTCTTTCTCAGAAGCATCAGTTGTGTTCTTTGTCTATGGTTTTTGTCTTGTGAGTTGCCTTCTTGTTGATTCATTGGTGCTCTTTACATACTGTGGATGTTGATTCTTATTTATGTATAATAATGGAGGTCTCTTCTTCCAGTCTGTGGATTGTACTCTGCTGTCTTTAAGAGTCATTTGTTGGGACTGGAGTGGTTAAGAGCACTGCATGGTCTTCTAAAGGACCGAGGTTCAAATCCCAGCACCCACATGGCAGTTTGAAATTGTCTGTAATGTCTGGGTTTGGTGGCACAGGCCTTTAATCCCAGCACCTGGGAGGCAGAAGCAGGCAGATCTTTGTGAGTTCAAGGCCAGCCTAGTCTACAGAGTGAGTTCCAGGGTAACCAGGGCTATACAAAGAAACCCTTTCTCAAAAAACAAAACAAGAGCCATTTTTCACTGGATATAGTTGAAATTCAAAGTTAGCAGGTGTATTAACCTCACATAGATAGTCTGTCTGCTAGTTGTAAAGTTTGCAGGGTCTCTGACAACTGGCACCAAACATGGGCTGGGTCCTCAGGGGAGGTAGGAAAAAATATTTTTTAAAGTAGAAATTAAGGACAGGAAACTCAGGTGTCTCACTGGAAAGGGTTCACAACCTTAAGTAAGAAAGTGGAATTGATAATAGTTTTTTTTTTTTTAAAGATCTCATGAAACAGAAGATAAAGTCCCTGTCAATTCATTTTAAAAACCTACAGAGCGAGAGAGAATGCTTTTTCTGGGAGGCAGGTTCAGGCAGATCTGGGCAGGGCAGGCCCAACACACCTGCTGCTTGGCTTCCAGTCAGCCACTCTGGCTCTGCCCTCCTAAGCACTCTCGCTGGAACCCAAGGCCCTCTGTCCTTTTTTTCCCAGCAGCCCTGATGCAGGGAGAGGCCCTGCAACACCTGAGTTTCCAGGAACAGCAGGCGGGATGCACTGCTGCATCCTGAGCCAGCTCGGCCCAGACCTTGGATTTTACTTGTTTGCTTGATTTTTGTTTAACTGTTTGTTTTTCCCTCATAGCGGGAATAGCTCACTATCCAAGGTCCCTCCATGGAGAAAATTAAAACGGGAGCTACTTCTGTACAGGAAAGGCTACTATTAGCGCATAGAGCACGGTAAGCCAATGATGTTTACTTTTCCTGAGGTGTCGCCATTCATTATAGTAGGTTGTCTTCTCTGCTCATATCAGTACTTAAATGAATGCTTAACTTTCAATATAGGTAAACTCAAGAGCAAACTTGGTTCATGTCATTGAATACACTCTTATCTGTTTATTACTACATTTGCTTTCTGGAAACTCTCAGAAATGTAGTTCCTGAAGCTGGGTGGGTTGTTAGCTTACCATTTAATGCTGCTGCCAAAGCCATAGGGTTAACCCTGAGAATCGCCAGAGAAAGACCAGCTCCACAATTTCTGAGCCAAATTTGATTCAAGCTTTAATAAAATTCTGCCCAGGACAATGAACTCTGGCCACAGCCATTCCAGGATTCCCAGAAGAGTCACATTTTGCAGAGGCTTATTAAAGGCAAACTCACAAGGCCACACGTTTCCCACCAGGTCCAATCAGGGTCAAGAGTACATCCTGGTGCACTTCCTGCCTGCGTACCTCCTGCTCACATGTGATCGAGCACATCCAGTGCAGTCGGGGAAACAAACTTGTTTAGGGAAGCAAGAGCAGGTGGCTTGTTATTCCACATAAACAACAACCTCCAGCATTTCAGCAAGTTCCTGTCCTTGGGCAAGGGGCTTCCAGGTGGAAGCAGTTTTGTTTTATGGATCTCTTAAGCACAATAATTAAAACTTAAAACATAACTTTGGCTCTCACATTAGCTCATGGAAATAATCACTTACTGATGGTCTACAGAAATTGTTGTTCCAATAAATAAATAAAATGCAGGTTGAATATTTATCCACACAGATAATAACTGATCAATCACACTAGCATGTTACTTGGGATCTATAATAATCACTATCCAAAAGATCTTTTTAAGATTAAAACAAAATAAAAACCTCCATGTGTATTGTCTAAAGGTATATCTAAAAATCCTATAGAGTTAGATTGGTTTTTTTTGTTTGTTTGTTTGGCTGGTTAGTTAGTAGATCATTTTATTTATTTTAATTTTATTTTTTTTTTATTCAAGTTGCATCTCAATCACAATCCCCTTCGGTCCCACCCTCTTCCCCCTTACACCCCCCATCTGCTTCTTTTTTTTTTTTAAGTTTAAGGTATATCTTTTTCCCCCTAACGGCTCCCCCTTTCAGTCCAACAAATGCCTCTTTCTCTTATAACAAATACAATACAAATCAACACGAATAATCAGGCCACAATTATGAAAATTATAAGGCTTAGCATACATTTCCAATGTCCAGTCCATACATATTTGGCAACTGACTTTAACATTCTACTATGCATCCATCTCCATGAGTTTAAAGTTCTAGATTGGCTTTAATACTTTCATAGATGGCTCTTCTACAGAAAGGGAACATGTATTTTATACACAAATTCCACATGCTCCACAAAAGGATTATACCCACCTTGGCTTATACAGCTCAAACGTCTAAATTTTCTATAGTCATTCAACTTTTATTAGATATTTCTCAGCCATTGCATATTTTTACTGACCTCATATACAAAATTAGTACACAGTGGGTAGAGGTATCTCTCTGTTGTATGTAAACTTTTTAATCTCAAGATTTGTGAATTGTCTGGGTGTGGTTAAAAAATCTGTAACAAAATTTAGCCTAAAACTTGTAACAAAAGGCTGATTGTTAAACCTATATATAGCTAATTTTAACTTGCTACAGTGCACTAAATATATGATTTGAGTCTTGTTTAGAAAAATAGGTCTACTACATCATACTGTATAAAACTGATGTTTTAAGTGGCAGCAACAAGGCTTGCCTCTGTCTTGGCAGATGCCTCACTGGGATGAAAAGATCCTGTACCTGGTAGCCATCTTTACTCAGGTTAAAAGCTACATGCCATGTGACCTCACCACCATCCGTGTCATGGTATATAAGGCCTTCAGGTTATTGTTATATCTTAGACTATGGAGGCAACAACAGTTCTCTTAAGATATTTTGAATTAGGGTGGATTCCCCCCCCCCAGATTTTTGAAAATTTTTTATTGGCTCCTTGTGAATTTCGTATCAGACACCCCAACCTTTCTCATCTTCTTGTCACCTCATATCTGCCTTCCAACCCAAACTACCCACCAATTTCACCAAAGAGACCCAACTTCCACCACAATACATAAGTTCTAAATTCTTACTGTCTATTCAGGCTAACTAAAAGTTACTTGAAGATGTATGTCTAAACTATTTGTCTTTGCGACTGTATGGTTTAAAGTTTTATTTTGATGGTTCAATTGTTTTAGGATCAAACTTAAAAAGATAAAAACTTTTTTTTTTTGAGACAGGGTTTCTCTGTGTAGCCTTGGCTGTACTGGAACTCACTTTGTACTCCAGACTGGCCTCAAACTTACAGAGATCCACTTACTTCTACCTCCCAAATGCTGGGATTAAATGCATGTGCCACCACCGTCCAGCCTCAGACATAATCTTATAAAAGTTACTGACTTGTTGTAAACTGTTAAAGATGATTAAGAAAGTTTTATTTTAATGCTTAAGGGACCTTCAAAGTTTTAAGGCTCATATTTAAGCTACTAACTGTTATAAACTGTTAACGGTAATTAAGACATACAATTTAATGGTCAATCATATTAAAAATGATCAAATTCTTTAAAAAATTTTTTTTGAGACAGGTTTTCTTTGTGTAGCCCTGGCTATCCTGGAACTCACTCTTGTAGATCAGGCTGGCCTTGAGTTCACAGAGGTCAGCTTGCCTCTGTTTCCCAAGTGCTGGGACTAAAGGCGTGCACCACCAAGCCTAGCCATTACAGACAGTTTCAAACTGCGATGTGGGTGCTGAGATTTGAACCTGGATCTTTTGGAAGAGCAGTCAGTGCTCTTAACTGCTGAGCTGTCTTTCCAGTCCCTCAAATTCTTTAATGTGTTCAAAACTACGTTTATAGCCACATTAAATACAAATATAATTCCTATACAAATGCAAGCTTTATTTATCCTTCTGTGTATGTTTTCAAGGTTAAGGCTAAAGCAAGTAACTAAAAATCAGTAAAGTATGTCTAAAACCAAGTGTACATTATAGATAGTCATCAAACTCCCCAGAGATCTGCTAAATATGGCATTTAAAGTGTTTAATAAAAAGGATTCCTGTGCCATTTGGAATATGCACTTTCAGGTCCACTTTGCTCTTCTCAGATCTCTGGTGATATTGATAGATAACTATCAGTTTATCAGTTTAATTACATTAACAAAATAAGAAATTTTATATCTTGTCTTTTATTACTAATGCTTCATTTCTTTAATTTTATATTTTACATAGCATAAAAACTTTAAAATAACAATGTAAATAGATTTGATATATTTTTTAAAAATTAATTAGCAGTAAATTGGAATGAAAAGTTCTAAATTTCTTCTTTTTTTTTTTTGGTTTTTTCGAGACAGGGTTTCTCTGTGTAATAGCCCTGGCTGTCCTGGACTTGCTTTGTAGACCAGGCTGGCCTCGAACTCACAGAGATCCGCCTGCCTCTGCCTCCCAAGTGCTGGGATTAAAGGCGTGCTCCACCACGCCCGGCTTAAATTTCTTATTTTATGATGGCTAAACAATGCAAACACAATTGCATGTTTTCTTAAATTCCCCTGGATGCCAAAAGGGTTAAATCTACAGTACACTTTTAAAAATTAAATTATTTAAACGTTTTCACCTAAAATTATTTCCATACATCCTGAAAATCCATTACATCACACTGTCTACAAAATATAATAAATGTTTGAGCCTTCCACAAGTTTAAAAAAGAGGGTAAGAGGTTACACCCACCTCCATGTAGTATGCTATACCTAGGTAGGCTAATATTAAAATTAAAAATGTTTTCACTTTGAGGGATAATTATAACCGAACTTTTAAATTATTTAACTCGTATTTATTTATTACTAAATTCACTTATAACAAACACCAACAATTTCTTAACTATTAATCCTATAAATTCCTACAACCCCTTTAACCTATCCACTAAACCTATTGATAATTATAACAACTACTTTCATAACCTTTTAGAATGATACAGTCTCTGGGGCAGGTCCTCAGTTGTCAGGAACACAGTCTTTGTTGTTGATTCTTTAACACACTTAGCAGTCCTTTTTCTGGATCTCTCAGATGCAGGTTCATCAGGGTCGTTGGTTATTGCAGTCTCACCTTAAATAAGGCTTCATGCTTTCTTCTCTGTGGGAGACCCCAGCCGTCTGCAGGCCAACTTACTTCTTTTGAATCAGGAACTCAGCTGCTCTGCCTCAGTCCTTAAAGCCAGGCACCGTTTCCTTTAGGCCACTGTTTGGACAGATCAAACCCCTCCAGGCAAAAGCTGAGCCACAGGGTCCAGTCCTTGGCCTTTTGGTGTCTTGCTCAGGCTTTCTTTGCTCACTGGCTTCTTTCTGCTTCAGGGAGAGAGCTGGCCATCAATGGCCAGCCGTTTTTTCAGCAGGACTCTTGGAGCTCTCTAGCATCAGGGGCCTCATCTCTCCTGGGCTCCACGCACTGACCTCAAATAGGAGGAACTCTGTTTCAGCTTAATTTGGGCTCCGCCCACTTAGCAGCTGAAAACAATGTCAGGTCAGATACTTTGTTTCTTCAAGTCTATTGAGTCTTTCCTGTTTTTCCTGACTTCAACCTTGTTTTTCAGTCTATTTAGTCTTTCCTGTTTTTGCTGACTTCATGCTGATAATGCTCTTCAGGCCCTGAATTAAGAGACAGTATCAGAAACTCCTATATATTTTCTAAATCTAATTTATCTAACCCCTACAGATAATACTTCTGCTACTCCCCCAAAGCATTTTTACCCTGAAGGAAACACAGCCCAAAGTATATGGTAAATGAAAAGATCTAGAAACCACTGATCAATGGAAAGGGCCTGATGTTAACACCGGGGCAAGGTTAAGCTTGTGTCTTTCCAGAAAATAATTGAAATCCCAGATGGTCCCTGATGGACAGCCTCCCTGAGACTACTGGACCAATGAAACACTTGAAGGCAGACAACAGACCCTCCCATCAAGAGTACCCCAAGAGGAAGATTAAGCTGATGACTCTTCCTTTAGAGTAAGTCTTTAGCTCACAAAGCTGAGACTTTGAGGAAACTAAGACATTATAGTACTGACCCCGCCCCCCTCAAATGATGCTGTTCTGTTTTCTGACTGTCTTGCAAGTTAACTCTAAGCTTGTCTAGGGCAAATCCAAACGGCTTTTGTGAGGGGGGATAAAAGAAACACACGCACTAGGAGACAGTGTGATACTGTTTGCCATGCTAAAGATTGTCTTTATCCTTAGGAGTAGTTTTCTGGATCAAAGATGGTCTACAAATACTTAGTCACATGAACGGGATATTTTGACTGGACTAATTTAACTTGAAAGACCCCTGAAATGGGGACACCGCCCCTGGGGCCCAGCGTCCAAGGACAGAGACTGAGACCACCGGATGCAAGTGCAAGAGGCAACTTTATTGTTTACACAGGCGCCTGCGGACGCTACAGCCTTCGGGTGACTGAGCGTGCCGGGCTAGGGTGAAGGTTGATTATATAGGGTTGGGGTGGCAAGAAGCGGGCTTACTGAAGCAGATGCATGGTTACAGGGTTCTCACTGGTCGATTTAAATGAGGCCACGGGTTCAGGCTAGGGACGGACAGACTCAGCATCTCTGAGTTCCTGGCAATCAGATAAGGCTACCGTTAGTACACTTTTGGTCTTTTCAGTTCCTGTTACCAGTGAGTCAGTCCCCAGATGTCTGACCACAGATATCCTGTTTGGAAAGCCCCCGAGCAACAGATATCCTGTTTGGAAAGTCCCCATTCCGTAACAAGCAACAGCATGGCAAAAATGGCAACTTAACAAACAGGCATGCACTAGCCGGGGGTCTTTCATTCCCCCCTTTTCTTTATCATAAGTAAAACCCTTTACTTATCAGGGAATCTCAGTATCTACTTGTTTTAGAGCTTGATATTGGTGAGTTAATACTAAAGTCTGAATGACAGACAGGCGCTCTTTAACAAATTGGATCAGGCGATTGAGGATGCATGGGCCAAGTGTGAGGATAAGCATGAGGAGGATTAGGGGTCCCAATAGGGATGATACTAGGGTGGTGAACCAAGGGGATCGGTTAAAGTTTCCTTCAAACCATCCCTGTTGAGATTCGAATTCCCTTTGTCTTTTGTCTAACCTTTTTTTTTAATTTATCTAGGGTCTCTGTGACAACTCCAGTTTGGTCCGCATAAAAACAACATTTTTCTTTTAGAGCTGCATATAGGCCTCCTTCCTTAAGAAATAGGAGGTCTAATCCACGCCTGTTTTGCAACACTACTTCAGACAGGGAGGTTAATGATTCTTTTAGTGCCCTGACAGATTTTTCGAGGGCTTGTAAGTCCTCATGCATAGCTTGATGTAAGTACAGATACCTGTCTGTGCGTACTAGTGCAGCGGAACCAGTGGCGATGCCTGCTGTGACTCCCCCTACCCCCAACAAGACGGCCAACGTGAGGGAGATAGGTTCCCGTTTAAATCTTTTGGAGAAATCTGTAAAATATGACAGCACGGTTTCATCAGAATGATAGTATATGCGTGGCCACAATTGAACCAAGACGCAGTAATCCTGAGCCAGGTTTAGAACCGCTGCCGACACACAAGGAGTTAATCCAGTGTTGCAGGCCCAATATGTTCCATTGGGGGGAACCAGGTAATAATTACCCATTGTCACAGTTATGGTTTTACTGCAGAGGCTAAGTCCTAGGGGTGGAGTTCCTATGCAAGTGACTATTCCAGTAATCTGAGTTAGGGTTAGCTGGTGGCCTCTTTCTAAGCAGGCAGCGGGTGGGGAGCTGGAATGAATAGTAAAACTTGCCTCGAAGGCTATTCCTTCATAATAGGGAGGGCGAGGGTCTAGACAGAGCCAGCATTGTGTGGCGCGCTGAGGGTCCGACTGATTCAGGGCTTGGAATGCTCCTCTGATTAGATTAATGAGTCTCTCTTCTGTGCCTGGAGCGGCTGTAACCCTGTCCTGAAGTCTAGTCACCCCTGGAGCACCAGAAGGACTTTTTGGCCCAGGTTCCCTCTGACCTAGGTTCTTGGAAGAGGCTACCGGTGCTTTTTGGTCGGAGAGCACCGGGTTGGGGCCTACAGCGACTGAGATCGGAGTTTGTATCATCCGAGCTAGGGAGAATATACCAAAGATGTCTGGTCCTGACAAACGTAAGTGGAGTCCCCATGTTTTTGTGGTGACCCAGGGATCTTTCTTTCCTGCATTAGTGAAGGATAGGGTTAAAATGTTACATCGGTTTGAGTCACTACAGGCTGCCCGATGTCCGTCACCGATTGAAGGCTTTTTTAGGGTAATCAAGTCCCAGGAAGAGCTAGGATTCCAGTGCGTGGTCCCTGTAGTTTCACATCCCCAGGCTTTACAAAATCCTACATCTGCTCCCCCACACTGATGAATCTGATCTTTTGTTCTGCCTGCCGCGGGGCAAGCGTAGACTCCTCTCTCGCTTATGCAGACAACAACATCTGGCATTAATTTTCAAACGTCTAACCAGATGTCAGGGAAAAAGCTACTTAGGGAAGTCAACTGGGAAGTTTGGTAGACGATCTCTGTTGTAAAGAGATTCGTCACTGTCCATGTTACATTATAGATTGTATGAGGGGAGCCTTGGGGTTTGTTTTTTCCCATGGAACCCTGAGAGAGCAAAAGCAAAGTTAGAAGGGTCAAGGGGGGGAGCGGATAAGTCTTATCTTTAGGGGGTTTTGAGTGCGCTGAAGCTTCCATGTCGGTGCTGGTTCCAGCTCCTGGGGTGTGTGTCTCGGGTGGGCAGCCTTGACCTGCGATGCGTGGACCCAGGCAGCAATCCCATCGACCTTTAGTGCCATAGGGGTGGTCAGAAGTACGGTGTAGGGTCCTTTCCAGCGGGGCTCGAGGTTGCGGATCTGATGTCGTCTGACCCAGACGGTGTCTCCGATCTGGAACTTGTGTGGGACGACGGGGGTGGTCGAGGATTCTCAGTAAGCGGCAGCAAGAGGCTCCCAGATCTCCCGCTGCACCAATTGCAGGGCCTGTAGGTGGGCTTGAAGGGAAGGAGTATTAGCATAATACGAGATATCCGTATCAAAAAAGGTAATGGCTGGTGGTGGCGTGCCATATAAGATTTCAAAGGGAGTTAGCCCGTGTGGGCCAGGAGTGTTTCTGGCCCAGTAGAGAGCCAGGGGTAGGAGCTGTACCCAATCCTTTGAGCCAGTTGCAAGCGTTAATTTAGATAAGGCCTCTTTAATAGTTCTATTCATTCTTTCTACCTGACCTGAGCTTTGGGGTCTATATGCACAATGTAATTTCCAATCAATTCCCAGTAGCTTAGCCACCAACTGACTTACCTGGGAGACAAAGGCAGGCCCATTATCTGACCCTATCACCTGCGGCATACCATACCGGGGGAAGATTTCTTCTAATAATTTCTTCGTCACCGTCTTGGCAGTTTCGTGTTTGGTTGGGAAGGCTTCGACCCATCCTGAAAAAGTGTCTATAAAAACTAAGAGATATCTATATCCGTACATGCCCGGCTTGTTCTCAGTAAAATCTACTTCCCAATGAACACCTGGCCTATGGCCTCTCAGGCGGGTTCCCTGGCTGATGTGAGTCTTCCCTGAGTTGATCTGAGCACAGGCCCTACAGTTGTCAGCCACTTGTTGCAGGGCTCTGTTCCTGTTTAGAAGATATTGTCCAGTTTCTTCCTGGTCCAGCAGGGTTTTCATCTTTCGGGGACTCAAATGAGTTAGCTTGTGTAACTCGTCAATCAGCTCCAGGGTCATTTTTGTAGGAACCACAGTCTTTCCTTGATAAACCCAGCGACCTTGGGACGGATCATAATCTGCCCCCAGGTTTTGTATGATGTCTAAATCTTTTTCATCATAGTCCCAGGCAGGAAGCTTGGGAGCCTTTTCTGTCTCGGGGAGGATGGTGACTGTCAGGAGTTGAGGCCCAAGGGCAGCTTGTCTGGCCGCTTCATCAGCCAGGCGGTTCCCTCTGGCTATAGGACTGTCTCCCTTCTGATGTCCTTGGCAATGTATGATGCTTAACTTTTTAGGGAGAAACAAGGCTTTTAACAAGGCCAAGATCTCAGTCTTATTTTTTATTTCTTTTCTCTCGGAGGTCAGCAATCCCCTTCTTTTATAGATCTCACCATGGATATGGGCAGTGGCAAAGGCATATCTGCTGTCCGTGTAGACATTAAGCTTTTTGCCTGCAGCCAGCTGAAGGGCCTGAGTCAGAGCAATCAATTCAGCATGTTGAGCAGAGGTGCCTCCGGGTAGGGCACTTGCCCAAATTACCTTGGTCTCGGTGGTTACCGCTGCTCCTGCTCGACGTTCCCCATTTAGCAAATAACTGCTACCATCTGTATACCAGGTATGATCTACGTCCTGAAGAGGCTGGTCCGTCAAGTCAGGTCTGGTTCCGTGTACTTCCGCGAGGACCTGCTGGCAATCATGGGATGCCGGCCCCTCGGGCAGCGGCAACAGGGTGGCTGGATTGAGAGTCACCATTTGCCCAAATCGGATGCAGTCAGCATCCAGGAGCAGAGACTGATAGTGGGTCAGGCGAGCATTTGACAGCCAGCGATCGGGGGGCTGGCGAATCAAGGATTCAATTGCATGGGGTGCCAGGATGGTCAATGGCTGTCCCAAAGTTAATTTTCCTGCATCTTTAATTAAGACTGCTATGGCTGCAACCATTCTTAAGCATGGGGGCCACCCAGATGCTACCGGGTCCAATTTTTTGGACAGATAAGCAATAGGGCGCCTCCAAGGTCCAAGCTTTTGGGTTAAAACTCCTTTAGCGAAGCCATATTTTTCGTCCACAAAGAGTTCAAAGGGTTTTGTGAGGTTGGGCAGGCCAAGAGCAGGGGCCGACAGGAGAGCCCGTTTAATGGCCTCAAATGCCGCCTGGTGTGCCTCCATCCAGGCAAAAGGGGCCTCTTGCTTGGTTAGCGGGTACAGCGGGGCTGCAATTTCGGTGAACCCAGGGATCCATAACCGACAGAATCCGGCAGTCCCCAAGAACTCCCGTAACTGACGATGGTTTTGAGGCGAGGGGATGCAGTCTATCGCTTCCTTGCGCGCCTCAGTTAGCCAACGCTGTCCGTCCCGTAGCTTATACCCCAGATAGGTCACTTAAGTCTGACAAATCTGGGCCTTTTTGGCAGAGGCCCTATATCCCATTTGGCCTAGAGTCTGAAGGAGTGCCCCCGTACCTTCATGGCACTTCTGTTCGGTGGAGGCGGCCAATAGGATATCATCCACATATTGTAGCAGGATCAGTGATGGGTGTTGGTTTCGGAACCCGGCCAGGTCATGGTGTAAGGCCTCATCGAAGAGAGTGGGGCTATTCTTGAACCCCTGAGGAAGGCGGGTCCAAGTCAACTGTCCCGAGATCCCCAGCTCTGGGTCTTTCCATTCAAAGGCAAACAGGGGCTGGCTTTGAGGGTTTAACCTTAGGCAGAAGAAGGCATCTTTTAAATCCAATACTGTGTACCAGGGGTGTGTTGGTGGCAAGGTACTCAGTAGATTGTATGGGTTGGGCACCGTGGGATGAATGTCTTCCACCCTCTTATTGACTTCCCTGAGATCTTGCACCGGTCAATAGTCCCCTGTGCCGGGTTTCTTTACAGGCAGAAGGGGGGTATTCCAAGGGGACCTACAGGGGGTCAATATCCCCTGGTCCAACAGTCTCTTGATGTGTGGCCTAATGCCCTGATAGGCTTCATTGGGCATAGGGTATTGTTTGATAGAGACGGGGGTTGCAGTTGCCTTTAATTGTATCACCAAGGGAGGTTGTTGGGTGGCCAGCCCCATTCCTCCCGTTTCTGCCCAGGCCAGGGGATATCTCTTAAGCCAGGGGTCTAGTCCCTTTTGTTCCTCCCTAGGTGATTCAAAAAGTTTATATTCATCTTCTAGTTGTAGGGTCAGTACCTGAAATGGGGCTCCCTTCGGGCCCGAAATGCTTGCCCCCGTGTCTTCAAAGTGGATCTGGGCCCTTAGTTTGGTCAGTAGGTCCCTCCCCAATAAGGGGTATGGGCAATCAGGCACATGTAGAAAAGAATGAGAGACTTTACCTGTTGCCAAGTGCACTTTTCGTTCGGTGGTCCAATGATATTGTTTCCTGCCGGTGGCACCCTGTACCCAAGCTGTGCGGTTGCTGAGTGGTCCCGGGGAGCGAGTAAGAACTGAGTGTTGAGCTCCGGTGTCCACTAAGAAGGTGACCGGCTGCCCCCCAACAGTAAGGGTTATCCTAGGCTCGGGGGGGGGGGGCTCCTGGCCTCAACTCCCCTAGTCTTCGTCCAGGGTCAAGAGGTTGGTTCTGGGTAGCTTAGGGCAATCTTTGACCCAGTGTCCTTTCTCTTTGCAGTAGGCGCACTGGTCTCGATCTACCCTAGGCCTCCTATTGTCTCCCGCCCTAACTGACCTCTCGGTATTCTGATGCTGAGTCTGCACTACGGTGGCTGGCTAGCAAGCGACTAAGTTCCCTACTGCGTTTTTTTTCTCTCGCATTATCTCTCTCCTCTGCCTCCTTCCTGAGCCTATCTTCCCTCTGTTCTATCTCTCTGCGCAGTCTTTCTTCTTTCTCCTCTGGAGTCTCTCTTTTATTGAAAATTCGTTCTGCCTCCCGAACTAATTCGGAGAGAGTGTACCCCCGCAAATTGTCCAAATTTTAATATCTGGAGCAGACTGCCATATGAATGACATTGATACATTTACTTCCTGTTCCGGACTATCTGGATCATAGGGGGTGTACATGCAATAGGCCTCTTTAAGTCTTTCTAAGAAACCCGCAGGGGATTCCTCTGCACCCTGTATTACCTGCTTTACCTGAGCCAGATTGGTGGGCCGGCGCCCGGCCCCTTGGAGGCCCGCTATGAGCAACTGGCGATAAAGGCGAAGGCTTCTCCTACCTGCATCAGTGGTGAAATTCCAATTCGGGCGGGTCAGTGGGAAGGCTTCATCAATCTCATTAGGCAACTGAGTTGGCCTCCCGTCCTCGCCGGGAACATTTTTCCTGGCTTCCAGGAGAACTCTCTGTTTTTCCTCTGAGGTGAGGAGAACCTGCAAGAGTTGCTGGCAATCATCCCATGTGGGTTGATGAGTGATCAGAATGGATTCGATCAAGTTGGTCAGTGCCATGGGGTCCTTGGAAAATGGGGGGTTGTGCTGTTTCCAATTGTATAAGTCAGAGGCAGAAAAAGGCCAATATTGTAATTGTCCCTGTCCTGTCTGCCTTAAGGGGAATATCTGTGAGACTTCTCTCCCACCCCCCTCGGCTGGGGTTGGATCTCTGTGACCCCTTAGGCGCCCGGCCACGGGGGAGTCGGGTGGGGACGGGGTCCCCTTCTCGGCTTTGGGTCGCCCCGTTTTCTTCTCCCCCTCTAATTGAGCCGGAGTGGCAGGGACAGGTGCCAGGTGATAAGGTGGGGGCTCCTCAGTGAGTAAGTCCATGAGGAGGGGATCATCTGGGGGAAGGACAGACTTTTGATCTTTCTTGATAAGGGTCGGGTAGATGGAAGACTTGGGAGGCCGAGGACTTGGGGCCTGAGGAGTGGCCGGAGGTGCAGAGGGTAAAGGTGGAGGGAGAGGATGTAAGGGGGAGGGTAGGGACTTTGGGGAAAGGGGACTTGGAGGGAGGAAGGGAATGACCCAGGGAGGTGGGTCATTGGCCAGGCTTTCCCAGGTAACGATGTAGGCAACCTGGTCGGGGTGTCTGTGGGGTCCCCTATTGAAGACCCGTTCTTTGACCTGTAAGATAGTAGAAATGTCAAAGGTTCCCCCCTCTGGCCAGCCCACTTTAAATGTAGGCCATTCTGAGGAGCAGAAAGTCCGCCATCGCCCTTTTCTTATTTCCACTGATTGGTTGTGAGCGCGCTCGCGGACTTCGCTCCAATGTTCTAGAGTGAGACTCAAGGGGGTGGTTATGGTCTGCCCCATGTCTTTTATGTAGAAATACGTAAATAGACAAACAAGAAGAACAGATACAACAATAACAAAGAGACGCGCAGCGTGGCTTCGGCGCAAAACCGAAAGTACAAATTCAAACGGGGAAGTGAGTGCTTCGCCCTGCAAACGTACGAACCCCACGGATTCGTACTGAGCCCCGAAATAACGGGCTCCCCAAATCCCTGGGGTGTCCCCCAGGGTGGTGGGGGAGAAGTCCGAGCCCGTCAGCTCCTTCTCAAGGCCGCCCAAATACAAAGCGATTACGGATCCGAATTGACTTCCAAACGCAGCGCAAACGAAACGAAAGATAGACGAGAGTCAGACACAGACAGAACAAATGCTGGCCAGCTTAACTTACCTCCTGGCGGGTTCTCAGCCGGTTTGGGCGAGGGTCCCAAGGAGATCTTGGTGGAACCTCCAAATGAAAGACCCCTGAAATGGGGACACCGCCCCT
>CAJQZJ010004765.1:4332900-4344899 GCA_907164525.1 Lophiomys imhausi
CAACAGCATGGCAAAAATGGCAACTTAACAAACAGGCATGCACTAGCTGGGGGTCTTTCAAACTGATCGGCCCAAACACCATAATGTAGATTTTACATTAAGTATTCTTCAGAAAGTTCTGATAGTGAAAACTCCAGCTGTGTTGGAAATAGTTGATCTCTCCCTGATATAGAATTCCACAACTCAGTTTTTGTTGCATGAATTATTAATATTTATAATTGATATTCATGATTGCTAAGGCCTCAACCCTTCCACCCATAAATGAACACACCGAAACCCGCCAGACTCCAGCGTGCTGTAAGCACTGGTGCTGGACAGATCCCAACTACCCAGCTATCTCACGGTCAGGCAACCCAAGCTACCTGCCGAGGAGTCCTCTCTGGGCTGCGTCCAATCTATCAGGAAATTCCCAGAGCAAACTTCTCTCTCCACATGCCCCTTCTCCATGCTCCATCCCATGGTGTCTCTCCTCTTCTCCTCTCTTGTGACCCTTATCCTACCTCAGGTCTACCTCCAAGCCCATGAACCCATGTTCTGCCTTGTCTGTCAAGCCTCAGGCCCCAGCATCTCCACCAACCAATCAACCTCAAAATAGGGCAGAGCAAGGTTCACACAACAAAGACAGGTATACGTGACAATGTGACAACATGCAACCAGATCTTGGGGGCCAATAATTAGCATTAGAATACATAGCACCAGACCAAACACCATCAATATTTGGAGCCCAGCATGGATGGCATGTTATCCATGTATTTTAATTTCATGTTCAAATACTAGAGTTCCACAAGAAATCAAGGAAGTCAGAGCTCCTGTGGAGCTATGAGGCTGTGAGCCACATGCTCCAGCTTGGGACTGAAAAGGTGCACACCAGCTGCTGGAGTAGGCCCACCCATTGCCTGCCCACAGGATACAGAGCCACAACCGGCCAAGACCCATGTTCTCCATACTGTGAACCATGGCTAGGCCAAGGCTAACAGGGATTTGGACATTTTGATCCTGCCCAAGAGATACAGTTCCTTAGCTAGGCAGGAGACTAACTGGACCTACTCTTTCAGGCCAAAACTGGCAGCCTTCTAGATTGAGCTAGGGAGTGGAGTTAACCACCTAGGTTAAAAAATAGGAATTCACAAATTCTCAGTACATTTGTATTCCATTTGAGTTTGTTTCTCTTAGCCTATAAATTTTTTAAAAAGTTTATTTATTCATTTTATATCTTAATTGTAGCCCCTCCTTCCCCTCCCACCTTCCCCTCCACTTCGCCTCAGAGAAGAGGAGCCTTTCTCCTCCCCCCCCCCCCCCCCTCTCCCCTCCCCGTACAGTCCCATCCCAGCATCTTGAATTGCATCAGGTCTGAGCACTTCCTCTTCCATTGAAGCCAAGCATCACACCCCATTGACTGGAAATGATCAAAAAGCAGGCATCAGCATCCTTGCCAGAGGCAGGCCCTGCTCTACTTGCTAGTGGACCCACATGATGACCAAGCTGCCCATCAGTTACATATGTGTAGGGGGCCTAGGTCCAGTTCAAGCATGCCTTTTAAATGGTGCTTCAGTCTCTGTGTGCCCCCATGGACCTAGGTTAGCTGTCTCCATTGGTCTTCTGGTAGAGTTCTTGTCTCCTCCTGTTCTTTCTATCCTTCTCCCCATTCTTCCACAAGACACCCCATGTTCTGCCTAATGTTTGGTGGTGAGTCTCAGTCTCTGTTTGACTCCTATGCTGCACGGAGGTTCTCAGAGGACAGTTATGCTGTAATCATGGCAGTGTATCATTAGTAGTGATAGGGGCTGACTCTCTCCCTTGGGGTAGGTCTAAGGTTGGGCCTGTCATTGGTTGGACATTCCCTCAATCTGTGCTATATCTTTAACAAATTTAACAAATAATTTTTACGCAGATAATTATAGTACTATAGGTCCTTTCTGAGAAAGATTGGGCTGAAACAAAATTAGAGAAGGAAAGGGCTTACAGATGGGATGCTGAACTGCAAACAATAGCAAAGGGGGAAGGAAAAGGTCTCTTCCCAATAGAGAATACAAAATCAGCAGCAGCTGGAGTTCAGAGCTGCACTGATGCAAGATGCTTGTCAGCTCTTTCTGGTAGGGGCCCACCAATACGATGCAGCAACAACTAGATTCCAAAGAACGATGCACAGGGCTTCACTGTTGCAACGTGGGATGGAACAACTAGCCTAAAGCTTAAAATGTTCTTGCTTCTATTTTGAGTTGTGAGTCCAGCCTTTAACGGCTCAGCCATCCCTCCAGCCCAATGTTTGGCTTGGCTTTTATTTAAATGTCTTTGTTTTTCCCCATACCAGGAAATAGAAAGGATATTTTTTATTGTTTGACATTACTGAAACATAGGAGATTTTTAAAGATTTTAAGCAAATTCAAAGTCTTACTACAGTTCAAATTTCTTGTTCCTTAGAGTTACAATGATTTGGAATTGAGGTGCAATATTTGAGGGTGGTGGTGGTGGCACAAGCCTTTGAATTCAGCACACAGGAGACAGACAGAGGCAGATCTCTGTGAATTCTAGACAAGCCTGGTCTTCACAATGAAGTCACAAAGTAGGACCCCCTGCTTACAAACTACAGTCTAGTATTTAAAAATGACAATTATTCCCTTAAACTTACTGTGTAAGTTTTTTCTTAAATGGATAATAATATCCTTACTGACTAGAAGATGGATACACATCAATCTTGGGTTTATGTAAGGAGAAATGAGATCTCACACTGCCCTGAAAAGCCAGCCAGTCTTCTTAGGGTGTGGGACTTCCATGAAGAACTGGTGCCAAAGGGCATTTTGGCCAAAAGAGATGTTCTGTTAGTCAATTAAAGGACCCTGAGTTAGGCTGGGAGATGAACATACAACAGTTTTTGGACATGAGGAGACGAAACCAGTTACAGATATAATTTATAATCCTACGGGTCAAGCAATTATGAAAAGATTTGAGAAAAAAACTTAAGGGAGATGGTCTTAAAACAAAAGGGAGACATAATATCTCCCCCAAACAGATTAAATGATGCTTTGCTGACTTCAAATATTTTCAAAGGGGCAATGACACACGTAGCACACTTGTTAAGATAAACTGTGCTCTACAAAACACTGCTGAATTAGACTAGCACATAAAAGTCCAAATTCCAAAATGATGACAAAAAAATGCATTGGGGAGGAGAATATGCTCTTGTCTCAACAGGAAACAAAAAGCTATGCATTCCATTCAAATCGATGGAAATCAGATTTGACTGGGGAAGGCATCCTAAAGATCTTGGCCACAGACAAAAGAACAAACAGGTAACTTGTATTGCTGATTCCACTAGTGGGAACGACTCAGACTGGCTAAGACACAAATATAGATGCATAGCCAATAAACACCTTGTCGGCTACACAGAGTCCACATGACTTATTATTACATGCCGTCCTTTCATAAGGCATGAATGGAGAGCTACAAATGTCTTTCTTTTGCTCAAACAAAGAGCAGAAAATCTTCCTTAATTGATCTGTGCATCCTGCGCGTCCCATGCATTTTTACGATTGCAGAACTGTATGTTATTTCTGAGAAATTACATGTCTTCAAAACAAAAGAACAGAACACTAATAGGACGAAGACAGGCTTGACGTGGGTCATTATTTCAGCATCCTACATGATCCAGCCTCAAAGACTGCTTCAGTTCCTGTTCTATCAAAACCCACTTCCAGGACAGCTTCAAAGGAAACTACAAATCCTAATTGGTCCATCCTTTCAGACTGTTCCAGAAAGGACTTTAAGCCTACATCTTTAACATTTAAAAGACTAGACAACAAATGTTACTATTAACTTGCTTAACTATCTTTTCCATTTTTATTTGGTCCCCAAATAGGTTTACTATGCCCTCAAAATCAACAGGAAGCAATCCCAAAAAAGAACTATGTCCTATTCCCTTGGGTAGTGGGGGCACAAATTTTGGTTGTTCTCTTGGTTAATGGATGCTTATCATTACAAAAGGGTTTAGAAAAAGGAGGGAAATATAGGAATATAGTATAGGAATGATAAAATATAAGGGTGGATTATTGAATCTTCTCTGCAACATGGAGCTATCCTGCCCCACCACTCCCAGCTTTTCCTCTGAGTCCTGGGGTTCCAATATGGGTTCTCACACTTGTGAGCCAAGCACTTACTGACTGGGCCATCTCCCCAGCCCATACCCCTTATTCCTGAACTGAAAACCCTTATCGTTTGAGAAATTCACCCAGAGTATCTCTTTAAAAGTGAGCTAGGAAGGAAGGATTTTTAGAAATTTGGGGGCGAGAATCCACCACAGAAGGACATTAAATAGCAAGCTGGCTCAGGTACGGGTGAGGGCTCCTTAGCATATCACTGCTATTCATGGCTGACTGTGGATTTGGTCTTTCTAAACACGAGGCAGCATAGCACTCCCTCAAAAGTCAAAATTGATGCATCTCTTCCAAAGACTGGGACACCTCAGACCCGTGCAGAGGCCTGGGTGTCTGTGGGAGGGTTTGTGCAGGATGCAGGACTTCTCAGAGGAATCTGTCCCCCTCAGGAAAACTGCAAACTCAGCCACCACCATCCCAACCTCCCACATGCACACACGTGTTATATCATTGCATATTAAATGACCCTTTATGTTAATATCTCACAGTGTCTCCAAAATTACAAATTCCCCAACTCTACCCCAAAACAACCAGGAACACCCCTGAAAACACAATGTGTCTTGGGGAGGGAGCTTAGAGAATACTTGAGGCTTTACATTTGGAGGAAACACAACACCCCCTGTTGGCCACTGTGTGAACTACTACTATTAACTTCCAAGGCCCTTGGCTTAGGAGAGCCATGGAAACAGCAGAGTCTCAGGCAGCAGGGACTGAGAGGGTCAGCCTGGGAGTAGGATCAGGGCAACATGCTGTGGGAAGCTGCAAGAGTATTAGAATCCTGCTCAATGGAAGGGCTTGGAGAGGTTGACTCAGAAATGAGCAGAAGCACATAAGATTCTTTCTCCCCTTGAGGCAGGGTCTCTCCATGAACATGGTGCTTGATTGGCATCCAGCAGGCCACAGAGATTCTCCTGTCTCTGTCCCCCATAGTGCTTCACTACAGGTGAATGTATGGCACTTCCTAAATTTAGGTGGGTGTTGGGGATTTGAACTCAGGTCCTCATGCTTGTGTAGCAATTGCCCTTATCCACTGAGCTCTTCCCCAACCACTGTGTGTCTGTAGTGAATAATTTTCTGTAGTGTCTCACTTGATGTCATGTGGTTGTCTAGCTCCTGAGAGCAGGGGTCTCTCTCTGTGTGTGTGTGTGTGTGTGTGTGTGTGTGTGTGTGTGTGTCCGTCCTGTGAACTTGAGAGTGGATGGACAGAGTGCTATGGAATAGGTATGTGTTGCTGTGTGTGGGTCTGTGTACACATTTGAGTAGACTAGGCAGGCAGCAAGCTGTGCCTTAGGTATGTACTGGAGTGTGGCTGTGGTTGCAGCAGGCCATACTAAAAGGGGACATTCTCGGGAAGGCCAGCTCTCAAATGATGACTCAGAGACTTAGTATGTTTATTATGAGCCTAGCACTATAGCAGGGCAGATTCTCAGCTTGCTCTTGCCTCAAATTAACCCCTTTTTCTTAATCTACTTTCTGCCACGTGGCCCGTTACCTCTCAGTCTGAGTCCTGATACTTGTTTCTTCCTCCATGTTTGGCTGGCGACTCTTCTCGTGCCTGATTCTTCCCCAGCATTCCTATCTCTTCAGGAGTACTGCTTATTCTCATTTGCATCAGCTCTTTATTAAAACCAATCAGAAGGTGGGGGAAGTGTTTACAAAATATGATGCAGGTGCTGAGTGGTTAGTCTGGACAGTGCTCAGCTATCTGGTGGTACAGAAACCAGCATTTGCGTACACAGTGAGCAAAAACATCCTCCAATACTACGAGCCTATGGTGTTGGCATAGGGCAAAACTGCTCACTGATGGAGTTTTGGACACGCCCAGTCACTCAGTGACCCAGGAAGGGCTCTCTCTCATGTGTTTATTTTCAATTTCAGGGCCCAGCACATATTACGGCATGTCCTCTCAGTCATCATGTGTTGGGTTGTGACTGGGGTCCTCTCTTGGGCTGTCACCCACACTGCCATTTTTAAGGTGGTCCTTCTGTGGTGGAGTCCCTTCCCTACTGGAAAGTACCTCAGGCTGGGGAAGTCCACGACCAAGACAGGTTTCTATTGGAGCCATCCTCCCAGCTCATTTCTGGGTCACCCTCTCCAGGCCCCTCCCACTGAGCAGAATTCTAAGCCTCTTACATCTTCCAACAGCATGCTGGCCTGGTCCTACTCCCAGGCTGGCCCTGCCTCAGGCTCTGTGCTGTTTCCATGGCTCTCCTAAGCCAAGGGCCTTGTGAGTTAACAGCAGAAGTTCACACAGTGGCCAACAGGGGGTGCTGTGTTTCCTCCAAATGTAAAGCCTCAAGTTTCTCTAAGCTCCCCAAGACTCACTGTGCTTTCAGGGGTGTTCCTGGTTGTCTTTGGGTAGAGTTCAGCAATTTGCAATTTTAGAGACATACTGTGTGTCAGGCATAGTGTGAGATGTTTTAATGTGTAATGATATAACATGTGTGTACATGTGGGAGGTTGGAATGGTGGTGGCTGAGTTTGCAATTTTCCTGAGGGGGACAGAGCTCCTCTGAGAAGTCCTGCATCCTGTATAAACCCTCCCGTAGACACCCAGACCTCTGTACAGTTCTGAGGTGTCTCAGTCTTTGGAAGAAGACACATCAGGTATTAATTTTAAATGAATTCTATGCTGCCTCATATTTTGAAAGACAAAATCCACAGTCAGTCATGAATAGAGTGTTGGTAAGCCAAGGGCCTGGTTTGTGCAACAGTTTGTATATAACTTCTATGTTTTAGCTAAGAAAACCTAACTCTGTACCAGGCCTTCCCTTAATAGCCATTGACTTTTGCCCTGGAATTCCTATGATCCTAGCAACTTGCAAGACACCAGCTAAACACTGTTACCCCTGACTCCTGACCTATGCCCCCCTCCCCAGCCTCCAGTGGGGGTACCCTTCCCAGTCAGAAGCATCAAACATGGAGTTTGAGACCTATCAGACCTATCTTTTCGGCTTAGCCAAAGAGTGTCAGTAACTTTATTTTAACCAGTCAGAGATAATTGGGGAACAAAGATACACAACATTACTTAGTGAATGTGCTCATCTTCAGTGTAACCAGATCTTGGGGGGGGGACCAGTAATTAACAAATTAACAGCACCAGATCAACCCCCCAACAACAATATGAGTAGGAGAGGGTACTTCTGGGAACTTTCTGTATCCTAAAACTGCAAGTTTACATTTTAAAAAACAAAAAGCTAGTCAAGGATCTGGTTTTTATTCTATCTTATTGTAGTTCTTGATTTTTCAAGACAGGGTTTCTCCATGTAGCCCTACATGTTCGAGAAATAGCTCTGTAGCCCAGGCTGGCTTCAAACTCAGATTCCCATCTCTACCTCCTGATTGCTAGGACGAAGGATAAGCACCACCATCAAACCTGTTAGGTCTCAAACCCGGGACAAATAGCTAACTGAGATGCCCATTAGCATATCAAAGTGGACCTGACAGCCAGGTTCTCCCAGCACCCCTCAGTCTCTACCTGTTATAGGGCTGTTCTGGCTGGCATACCCCACCCTATTACCTCAATTCTCCAGTCTAGGTGTTAGCAGGCTTCTTTCCTCCCAGCCCTCTGGCCCCTGTATAACTCAGCCATTTTGGCTATGCTAGTCTAATGTTCTGGGACTCCTCTTTTCCTCTTTCTCAAGCCTTTCCTCACTCCGCTCAGGGTCAGGTCTAGTGTGGGCTCTCCAGATGTCCTTGTCTCTGGTTATACTCTCTTCACATTTGAATAAATCTCCTCCACCATATTTTTTTTTCACTCAACATCAAGTTAAAATACAGCCTTAAATAGAAAACACGCTGGGCTGTGGTGGTGCACACCTTTATTCTCAGCACTCAGGAGGCAGAGGCAGGCAGATGATCTCTTTGAGTCGGAGGCCAGCCTGGTCTACAAAGTGAGTCCAGGACAGCCAGGCTGTTACACAGAGAAACCCTGTCTCAAGATACAAAAAAAAAAAAAAAATCCTTTATATGTATGAAAACTTATAAGCTAATATCCAAGACGGTGTGACCTATATGGCAATCTGCAGTCTAACATTCTAACCTGAAATTAAGACCGTTTTTTTCATTTCATGCCAGTAAGGCAAGTATACCTTTGGTGAATTATCGTTTGAAATTTTTATTTTTTATTTCTATTATATTTTTTAGGCTTAGTTACCTTTTTTTAATAAAAAGAAAGAGGAAGAAAGAAGCAGAGAAAGAGAGAAAAAGAACATATAGTTCTTCTAAGACCTTTGTAGGACCTGGAATCCTCCTCCTACGGTTTCCTGTCTCAGGTCCCTTCTCTAGCATGTACAAATTGCCATTAAACCTGTTGTGTAACAAGTTTTTTTTCATCAAGAAGGAACCCTGAAAAAACAGATGTATTTAGTTGAGTTCTTTTGCCTGGGGACTAGAAGACAACACTTCCTGGTAGAGTCCTGTCGATTTTCACAACCTGTGCAGATCTTATCTGTTGGACATGGGGTCTGAGGACCTGAAAGAATGGGACAGACTACAGTCTGATACTGTCAGCCTTACTTCTGTTTCAGCAGGCTTTTATGGAACAAGAAAGCAATGGTCTAAGGGAGGTTGGTTGAGTTCAGAAGTACATGTAACCAAACATCAGTAAAGCACATATTAAGTATTAACAGGATATAGCCTTTTCCAGAACTTTCTCAGGACGGACCAACTTAACCACAATCGCCTGGCACGTACTTAGAGATTATATCTGGGTAATCATGAAAGCAAGGCAGAAAGCCATGTGCAGATTCAGGGCACACTGAGCAGGTTGGGTTCTGGAGCTATGATCTGACATCCAACAAGAATAAATGTCTTATAAATTGAGTGTAAATGTTTGTCACAGGAGGCATGAAATCATATCCAAGAACAATCCAGGGAACAAAACGTACCTCTGGGTGGAAAGCCCTCTACTTTTGTTTTCTCTGGGTGGAAGGTCCTCTGCTTTTGTTTTTTGTTTGTTTGTTTTTTTTTTTTCCTGGAGCTGCTCTCAGTCCCCCAAGGCATTGTTCACCATGGGTGATTATTTTGAATGTGTTCCCACATGATTCTAAAGAAGCCCCATCTTTTCCTAGAAATCGAAACTGAAAGTTCCTGTGTTCTGCTCAGCCAGTCAGGAGGACACAGGACTCATAGCTGCCGAGAAAAAGCTCCGAGCACAAGCATGGGGCAGGGACTCAGCAGCACCCCGGCCTCAGAACTGGAAAAGTTCACAGAGGTTCACCTTCTTCCCGACACCAGGTTCCGCAGTGAGGTCAGAACAGCCGTGGACATCATATGCGCTTTCCTGAAGGAGAGATGCTTCCAAGGCGCCACCCATCCTGTGAGGGTCTCCAAGGTGGTGAAGGTGAGCCCTCCCCAGCCTGAGCTGACCGGAATGGGGTGGGAGAGGACTCTCAGAAGCCAGGCTGCAGCCCGGATCCCCTCTCCTCAGCTCTGATCACAGCTGTGCTGTGGGTTCTGCCCTGCCCACCAGGTCCCACATCTGTATTAGAAAAAGAGCCTCGGCTACAGTTTATGTTCCCCCTTCCCAGGCCACAACCATTTCAGTGTCAGGGAAATTGAGGCCCAGCTCAGGGACAGGACACATTGACTAGGACAAATGTGATACAGAGGACAGAACAGGAGCCCACCTGCTGAGTGACTGGATTGATGGACCATCACTGGGCCGGGTTCCAGGTCTGTCAAATCAGACCTCAAGACAATAGTACCTAACTCTCAGGCACTGTGAAGGCTTCAGAAATGAAGTTGTTTTCTTTTCTTCCTTTTTTTTTTTGTAGTTGATTTTATTTTTACCTTTCAGTTTTCTGGATGGGGACTGTGTTTGTGTTAGTGCCGGTGCCCTCGGAGTTGAGGAGCCAGCATCAGATCCCTTAGAGTTGGAGTTGAATAGGTGAGAGAAACAGCAGCACAGAAAGAAAAAGGTCTCAGAGGCTGGGAGCAATTCTGGAGCACAGCTTCTGAGGAATTCAAATAACTTTCAGTATGGACTGGAAAGCTTGTAAAATACTGGATTGCTTTCCAGAACACTTATAAGCCTACTGAATAGCTCCTTCAGAATGGCCTTTAGCAATTTTTCTTTGAATTTTTTGTTTTACAGGTATAGACCTATTTTCGGTTTGTGTGTGTGTGTTTCTATGACTTTTTATGTTATTCTATATTATATAAGGTCATTTTCTTACAAGTATATGATGCCAATTGAGCATATTCCACCCCCAAACGAACAATGGAGTTCATGAGAACACATCCATACTTCTGTATTAAGTTCTTAACAGTCTCCTCCTACCCACTATCTTCACCCTCCCTTGTATGTAACTCTGACCTCCACCAGAGAGTCTGCCTTTGATTTCATGTCACATGTGTGCAGCTGGATCTAGACTCCACGTGAGAGAAAATGTGCTATTCTGTCTTCCCTATTACCCTCCCTGCTCATCACTTCCTTTAGATCCTCCCATATAGTCCCCCTTCTATCTCTCACATACATATATAAATCTAGACTCCACAAAAGAAAAAAGACCCATATATGTTGTCATTCTGAGTCTGGCTTATCTTCTGTACCACGAGGAGATCCAGAACCATCTGTTTTCCTACACAGATCCTGATTTCATTTTTCAGGGCTGACTAGTATTCCTCTGCACATGTGCCAGCTTTCTCCATCTGTCACCTGGTGTGGACTACTTGGCTGTTCAGGGTCTGGACTGCCAGACACGTGTCATAATCATTTTTGTCTTTCAGGGTGGCTCCTGGGCCAAAGGCAAAAAGTTTAAGGGCAGGTCGGAGGCAGACCTGGTGGTGTTCCTTAACAATCTCACCAGCTTTGAGGGTCAGTTAAACCGACAAAGAGAGTTCATCAAGGAAATTAAGAACCAGCTGTGCCAATTACAGCAAGAGAAAAAGTTTTCTGTGAAGTTCGAGGTTCTGAGATCATGGCAGAACAAGTCCCCTGGGCTCATTGTGAAGCTGAGCTCCACTGAGCTCCAACAGGAGGTGGAGTTTGCTGTTCGGCCAGCCCGTGATGTCCTGGGTAAGCCAGCCAGCTGCAGAACCTCAGCCTGCCCTTCCATGTGTCTTCATTCTCTCTTAAATCTCTCTCTCTCTCTCTCTCTCTCTGTGTGTGTGTGTGTGTGTGTGTGTGTGTGTGTGTGTGTGTAATAACTCATGAATGTTCTCCCAAAGAATGGGAACCTCAAACCTGTGCAGAGGCCTGGGTGTCTGCAGGAAGGCTTGTGCAGAATGGGGGCTTCTCAGAGGAGCATTGTGCCCCTCAGGAAAACTGGAAGCTCAGCCACTTCCACTCCAATCTCCCACAGGCACACAAGTGTTACATTATTAAAAAGTAACTGATCCTCCATGTAAAGATCTCACACCAGGCCTGCGGCAGCTTTCCAGTGGGGGAAGGGACTTCACCACAGAAGGACCACCTTGGAAATGGCAGTATGAATGACAACCAAAAAGAGGACTCCAGCCACAACCTTACCGAAGATGAGTTAGCTGATGAGCCTTATTGTATTCTGAGCCATGAAACTGAAAATAAGCACTTAAGGGAGAGACCTCCCTGGGTCACTGTGTGTGACTGGGAGTGTCCAAAACTCCATCAGTGAGAGTGGTTTTGTCCTGTGCCAGCATCATAGCCTGATGGCCCAGCCTGCTGCAACCACAGCGATACCCCTGCATACGCCTAAGGCACAGCCTGCTGCCTGCCTAGTCTACTGAAATCTGCACACACATCCACATACAGCCACACACACACACACACACACACATCTGTTCCATAGTCTGCTGCCCATCCACTCTACAAATGCATCACACACACACACACACACACACACACACACACACACACACACACAC
>CAJQZJ010004765.1:4344909-4361033 GCA_907164525.1 Lophiomys imhausi
CACACACACACACACACACACACACACACACACACACACACACACACCCCGCTGCTCTCAGGACCTGGACAAACAAAACCACATGACATTAAGTGAGGCAGTACAGAAAATCATGCACTGCAGACACACAGTGGCTGGGGAGACAGCTCGGTGGAGAAAGGCAATTGCAGCACAACCATGAGGACCTGAGTTCAAATCCTACATACCTTCCTAAACTTAGGAAGTGCCACACATTGACCTGTAATGCCAGTACTATGGGGACAGAGAAAAGAGAATCTCTGTGGCCTGCTGGATGCCAGCCAAGATCCACGTTTATATAGAGACCCCCTGCCTCAAAGGGATAAGGTGACAAAATGTAAAGGAAGACATCCTATGTCCTCTTCTGCCTATGAATATACATGCATAACTACACACACACACACACACACAACATACACCATAAATAAAATATGGCAGAGACTCTGTAAGCACGAGATACATGATACATAAATGCAGCAGACTGCTCCACAGTAAACTTTGTCACAAGCAGATGACAAGACATGCAGAAGATACTGAAACCAGAATGTTGATTGGCTGTTTTAGATGATTATGCAGCTCTCTTGTGTGTGACACAGTGTGGTGTTTCCTCCCACCACTCTCTCCAAGCCTGTGAGTAGGGTACAGCACGAGGACCAGTTGGCAAGGACTTTTCAGGGCCACATCATGTGTCCAGTCCTGAGTGTGGTGGGCACATGGCTGTATGGGGAGTGATGCTTGCTGTAGTAAAACTCTGTCCTGTTCACTGAGCCCATAGCCAGCGATTGTCATCCCAGAAAGAACAAAGAACCTCAGAGAAAAGTTGAAGTGTTAACTGAATGAAACCCCTTTTACAGGTAATATCTGCTTCTACAACAAACCTGACCCCAAAATCTACGCCAGCCTCATCAAGGAATGCACCTCCCTGAGGCTGGAGGGTGAGTTCTCCACCTCCTTCACAGAGCTCCAGGGAAACTTCCTGAAGCATCGTCCACCCAAGCTCAAGAGTCTCATCCGCCTGGTCAAGCACTGGTACCTGCTGGTAAGGCATCTGGCCGAGCCACTTTAGGCCCATCTGTACAGGAGGTGGATGCAGCCCAGAGAAAAGAAGGGATACTCTATTCCTCCTATTGATGGGATGATAGCTTTGTCGCATGACCAAAAGTCTCTTGAGAAGAAGAGATATTATTTGGTTACACATCCTAGTCATAGCCCACATTGAGGGAAGTCAGGTTAGTAACTGAAGCAGAGACCATGCAGGAATTCTGCTTAATGTCTTGCTCTCTGTGGCTAAATCAACTTGCAAGACAGCACACCACCCATGACTACCAGCCCAGCCATATCCATCAGCCATATCCATCATTAATCAGAAACACCCCCCTCCCTGAAGGCTACCCTAAAGCCAGTCTGTTGGAGATGTTTTCTTGATTAAGGTTTGCTTCTACCAGATGGCCCTACCTAGTGTCTAGCTGACAAAACTAACCCAGCATAATTGACCCTCTGTGGTATGAGTTTATTAAAGTAACCAGTTATGAGAATTCGTTTGTTTAATCCCAGGGTGTGAGGCGGCTTAAGACACAGATGTAAAGTGTTAACTGTCTCATGAGCTAGCAGGGCCGTGGTTTAGCCAGCTGCAGCAAGGAAACTCTGGGGACTTGGGAGAGAGGAATAAAAAGTCTGAGCCTTGAGAAGGGGGCTCTACAAAGAAGTAGAAGAGAGGAAGCTACAGAGAAGAAAGAGGTTGCCACTCTCCTGGCTGCTGGTGCTCCCCCAGACTGCTGTTTCTTCTTTCTGCTGCTGTCTCCTGGTTTGCTGGACTTCTACTACAACTAGTGTTGAACCCAAAGAACCCAACAACCCTAATCAGCAGGAAGTAGCTCAAAAAGAACTCTGTCCCTTTTCCCTCTAATCTTCTTTCTCTCCTGCTTAGTGTTGGGGAGTTGGGAGGAACAAGGGGTGGATGGGAGGCATAAGGTATTAAGGATAACAAAACAAATTAGAGTGTATAGTTAAGTATAGTAATAAAATAATAAAAGTCACTGTGCTACAGCCCCCTTTCAACTTGATTCACAAGTAAACCATTATTAAATCATAACCTTTCCTTTCTTGCTCAGCCCTAAGATCTCATGTCAATATCACACCATAAAACACAATATAAGCCGGGCGGTCGTGGCGCACGCCTTTAATCCCAGCACTTGGGAGGCAGAGGCAGGCAGATCTCTGTGAGTTCGAGGCCAGCCTGGTCTACAAAGCGAGTCCAGGACAGCCAGAGCTACACAGAGAAACCCTGTCTCGAAAAAAAAAAAAAAACCAAAAAAAAAAAAAAAACACAATATAGCTCTAAAACTCCCAAAGGTTTTTTTGTTTTAATTCTAACACTTAAAAATATTAGTTTCTGGGTTGGAGAGATGGCTCAGAGGTTAAGAGCACTGGCTGCTGTTCCAGAGGTCCTGAGTTCAATTCCCAGAAACCACATGGTGGCTCACAACCATCTATAATGAGATCTGGTCCCCTCTTCTGGTATTCAGGCAGAACATTGTATACATAATAAATCTTTTTTAAAATTAGTTTCTATGAAATTAAAAACACAAGTTAAATACTTTCTTACTCCAGGAGGGAAGAACCAGAACTCAGTCACAATCAGATCAAAACACAACCAAAGTCCAACAGAGCAAAAAGCTCCATGTCTGATATGTGGAACTCACAATTCTGTGAGCTTCAAAGGGCCTGGCCAGTGTGCTTCTGGACTCTGCCATCCACAGCACACGCAGCTGGTCTCACAGGCTCAGGTCAGCTCTAGTCTCACAGTTTGCTGTTTTTGGCAGTGGTCTCACATACAGAGAATGCCCACTATCTTGGGGTCTCCACTGCAATTGAGTCTGCATTTTCACCAATGGCTTCCCCTGGCCTCAGCTGCTCCCCATGACCCCATCAGTCCTGCAGCTTTAATGGGACTAAAGCAGTACCACTTGGGAGACCTCCCCACATTACCGGGTCTGGTTGCCACCTGGAGATGCAGTCTTGGGCCCTGGAACTACAGCTTCTGTTTGCTGACCATAAGGAAACTCTTTCCAGAAGACTCGGCCTCCATGGAGCTGGTGTCTTCTCAATCAGAGCTGATTTTCAACCCCAGCTGATGAGAAAGCACTGATTCTTAATCCAAAGATATCACACAAACAGCGCAGGTAGGGTCTTTGCTTTCCTATGAAACTTCACACACCAGCCTCCACCTTCTGCCTGCCTCTTAGCATTCCTATCTTCCTAATTCCCACAAGCAGCCATTAGGCTCCAAGCACTCAACAGCTTTTCCAACCCAAAATTCTGAAATACTTTCACAATCCTCCCAAAAAAAGCAACATAGTTGGTGTGTTGCTGCAGTAGCTCACTCTCTAGGGCCAATTTCTATTTTTGTTTTCTTCCTATTGTTGTGGTAAAGACAATGGTGGAGAGCAGCTTGGGGATGGAAAGGGATTCTCTGGCTTACACTCCCACATCACACCCCATCACTGAGGGAAGTCTCACCAGGAACTGGAAGCAAGAACTGAAGCAGAGGCCTTGGAGGAAGTCGGCTTGCTGCCTGATACCCTTGACTGGTCAGCCTGCTTTTTTTTTTTTTTTTTTTATATGACTCACGACCATCTTGGGCTGGGCCCTCCCACATCAATCATTGATCAAGAAAATGCACCACAGTCTTGCCCACAGGCCAGTTTGATGGAGGCATTTTCTCATTTGTACTTCCATTTTCCCAAGATGACTCTAGCTTGTGTTAGATTGACAAAAAGAGAAAAAGAAATGGACCGAGAGGTGAGAAAAAAAAAAAGGCAATAGAGAAGAAAACATGGGTGGAAGGAGGGTGAGGGAGAAGGAAAGGGAAGAAGGGGACCTTGGAAGAAGGAGGACTTTTCAGGTTTGTTCTAATTGATTTCTTCTAGTCCACTTTCTAATCAGCTAAATCCCTCTTCAGTTGTATCTAATTCACTGTTCCATGGCTGCTGCTTCATTTGTGTCTTTGGATTTCTGAGTTATTCTTTGGCTAATCCTTCATATCACTTTCTACGGTTTCTATTTTTCAGCCATTTGAAGCTATTGTCTTTAAATATGTGATTTTTTTTTATTTTGTGGGCTTTTTTTAATGTGTGTGGTATTTGTGTATATACACCTGTTCATGGGACCACATGTGTATGTGTATGAATGTATGCACAAGGAGGCCAGAGAGCAATACCAGGTCCTCAGTCACTATCCACCTTATATGTATACAAGCAGGGTCACAGTCACGAGCCCACAGTGTGCTGAATCACCAGGTCTGGACAGTCATGTATCCCTGGGGACCCTATCTCCCAATCCTAATTTAGGATTATGAATCAGCTTCCTCATCAACCTGACGTTCATTTTGGGGATATGAACTTCAGTTCTCAATGTGTGTACAGAAAAGTTAACTCACTGAGCTATCTCCCTACCCCTCTCCAAATTATTTCAGAGCCCAAGATAAACCCTTCAATAGCGAGCAGTCATTACTGTGCCGCCCCCACCCTCACTCCATGGCTGTCACTCACAGTGTCATTATTCCTCTGAGCCTACTAGTAAATGCTCGGTCTTTTTGGACCACACTGTCCTTCTCAACCACTCAGTTCTTGGGCATAGCACAGGAGTCCATAGACTGGATGTAGGGAATGGGCGTGGCTGTGGGACAATAAACCTGCAATGACATCATCAGGAGAAACCTGAATTGATCCTATGAGAAATGGTCCCCACACAATATGAGAGCCCCATTTTCTCATGGCCTTTCTCTTCTCAGTGTAAGGAGAAGCTGGGGGAGCCTCTGCCCCCACAGTACGCCCTGGAGCTGCTCACAGTCTACGCCTGGGAATGTGGGAGTGGGTCCACTGAGTTCAACATAGCCCAGGGCTTCCAGACAGTCTTGGAGCTGGTCACCAAGTATAAGCATCTTCGAATCTACTGGACAGTGTATTATGACTTTCAGCACCAGATGGTCTCCAACTACCTGCACAGGCAGCTCAGAAAAGACAGGTACCTTGTAGCCATATGGCTCAGCTCCCCACCAAGGTGGGCCAGGCTGCACTTGTGTGGAAAGGGGGAGGTGAGAGCTCTGTGTCAATTGATCCTCATTTGTTCTGTCTCTGTACTGGGCACTGTCCTGCTGTCACCTGATTGACAGGAAGCCCTACAGCCCTGGGAGGCAGGTGTGGGCTCTCCTGTCTTCAGATGAGCAGACCAAGAGACCCTGACCTTGTCCAGACCCAACCAGCAAAGGGAAGGGAGTACATGGAGCGGGAACTGAGATATTCCAGCAGAAACAATATTAAGGGCTGCAAGGCACCAAAGCCCAGCAGGTGAACCAATTAACTGTAAATAATGAAGTAGCTTGTCACCAGAGGGACACGTGTGATACTGTGTTGTGTTCGGCCTTCATACCTCATCCTTTGAGACTGGCTGGTCCAACTCTCACCATCTCACAGATCAGCGAGGCTGAGGGACCTGCCCCAGGACACACAGTTACTAAAGGGTAGAGGATTTGAACCCAGGCCTTCTAGGTCATGCCAAGGATCCCTCCAGACTTTCTGTATGCTGAGGGCCAGGGACTCAGGACAAACTTTGGATAGGTGTGTTCTGCTGGGCTCCTCCCCTGCCCCTGTGTAGTGTGGTACCTGAGGCACTGGCCAGCTGGTCAGTTCCTCTCTGAATGCTGGTCTGCAGGCCTGTGATCCTGGACCCAGCTGACCCTACAAGGAACGTGGCTGATGGGAACTCAGAGGGTTGGTGTCTGCTGGCAGGAGAGGCTGCAACCTGGCTGCAGTACCCTTCTACATGTGAAATGCATCAAGTGGGCTCCTGGGATGTGCTGGTAAGTCCTTGTCATCCTGTCCCTTGCACACAACTCTATCACTCTATTTGGAGAATATTCTCACTGAAATGTAGTCTTTTGCTAAGGTCTCCACGCTTCTGTGGAGGCCAACTGCTGTTCTTGTTTTACAGCCATTTTAGCAACATTCAGACATTTCATGGGCTGGCAGGATGGCTGAGTGGGTAAAGACACATGCTGCCACCACTGTAGACCAGAGTTTAACCCCTAGAATCCATATGGGAGAATAGAGAACAACTCTCCCAAGTTTTCCTCTGACCTTCACCTCTGTGCTGTCACACAAGTGGACATGCATGCACACACAGAGAAAGAGAGAGAGAGAGAGAAAGTAAAAAGAAAACTCAGAAAGCTGAAGTCATTGGCTCAGGCATGCTCAGCTAAGGCGTGGCACCACTGGGATCCCATGGACTCTGAAGGCACTGTCAGGTCTGTGAAGCAGCCTGTCTTCCCTGTGTCATTGTCACATGGCCAATGGGACTCAGTGGGGCTTGTCACAGACAAAGTGGAACAGAGGGACCTGCACTTGGACCTTTCACCTCCTGGGGCAGGGATCTTTCTGATGCTAGGGAACCAATGATGTCATGTGTGGCTTCACGAAGGAGCTCAGTATGGGTGCAGGGATGTTGGAACTAAACCTCAAAGGGTCAGGAAGGAAGTTAGAGGTGACATGGGAGGGGTGAGTGGGGATAGGAGGGGGAGGCAGCGTGGGCTGCAGTGGCCTTTAGTGTTGTCCCAAAGAAGATAGGTGTGAGTCTAGCCCCTCTCTCCCTTTTGGCCAAATGTGAGCACTTTGGGTGGGGGCTTGGCTTCCAGGGAAGGAGTTTATGCACCCTCAAGGATTTGAGCCACCTTCCCAGCAACCCCTCCAAGGGGCCTAGGTGACCTGTCCCCCCCCCGCCCCCAGGTTCATTTGAGTCCCCTCCCAGTAGCAATGTGGGTTTCTGACATGACTGTGTGTTTTCTGTTACAGACGGAGGTTGATGTTCCAATGCAGGAGGATCACTTTTTTCGTAGTATCTGTGTATTTTTTTTGTTTCTATTTCTGTATAATTTTTGTGGGTTTCTGCTGCTCAGACCTTTCTGGCCTGGAACTCACAGTAATCCTCCTGCCTTAGTTTCCCAAGATCTGGAACTACAAATGTAAGCACCTGTCCTTATCATTTTAAAAATTACTTTATGTGTGTGAAAATTTTGACTGTATCACAGGCATGCAGTGCCTATGAAGGCCAGAAGAGGGCATCAGATCCCCTGGAATTGCAGTTATGGTTGTGACCCCCCTACTATGCTGGTGCTGGGAATCGAATCTGGTCTTCTGGAAGAGCAGACAATACTCTGAACTGCCAAGCCATATCTTCACAACATCTTACAAAAGTTTTTAATGTGGCTGCTTGGGCTGGAGAGATGGCTCAGCGGTTAAAAGCACTGTCTGCTCTTCCAGAGGACCTGGGTTCAATTCTCAGCACCCACATGGCAGCTCACAACTGTCTCTAACTCCAAGATCTGACACCCTCACAAAGACATATGTGCAGGCGAAATACCAATGTGCATAAAATAAAAATAAATAATAAATAATTTTTTAAAAAATCAAGGGGCTGGAGAAATGGCTCAGTGGTTATGAGCACTGACTGCTCTTCTAGAGGACCCGGGTTCAATTCCCAGCATCCACATGGCAGTTCACAACTGTCTATAATTCTGGTCCAGGGGATCTGACATCTTCACACAGACATACATGGAGTTAAAACACCAATGTACATAAAAATAAAAAATAAATTAATTTAAAGTGGCCACTAGAAAATATAAACTTACCCAGTAGTTTGCACCTCATCTATGAGCCAGCTCCACTCTGGCATGGGTGTCCCCTGGTTAAAGATCAGGTCGAAAAGCTGTCTTAGTCAATGAGGTGCTCCACTTGAAATCCCGAGGACCAAATTCAGTCAGTTAGAAGAGCCCACATGTTCCTTACAGCTAGCTTGGTGTTAAGAGCACTTACTGCTCTTGCAGGGCTCCTGAGTTTGATTCCCAGGGCACATGTTGGGTGGCTCACGGCCATCTGTAACTCCAGCTCCAGTGGGATCAGACTCCTTTGGCCTCCACAAACACTAGCACTTATGTGCCCATACCCACATGCAGACATGCACATGCTTAAGAAACAATGCAAATAGTAAAAAACCAATGTGGTGGTACAAGCACAAAAAACCAATGTGCTGTACAAGCATAGGCAGGAGGACCCCTATGGCTCCCTGGCCAGCCACAGTAGACTAGTAGGGGAGCTCAGGCCCTTGTAAGACCCTGCTTAAAAAAAAAAAACAAGGTGGCTAGTGCCTGAGGAATGACACTTGAGGATAACCTCTGGCTCCACAAAACCATACACACACAGACACACCCAAACACACACACACACACACACATACACAAAGACACATCCAGAGACACACAGACACATGCACAGATACATACACACCCAGATACATACACACACACACAGATACATATACATACACACAGACACACACACACACAGACATACACAGAGACACACAGACACATACACACACAGATACATACATACATACACACACAGAGATACACAGACACAGAGATACAAAGATACACACACACACACACACACACACACACACACACATATACTCAACCACCACCAGCACCACCACAAACACCGCCCTCCACACAAAGAACTAAACGGTTCCATAGTTCAGTGTTGTGGAACAGTGGCTCATTTGTCAGACCCATAAATACGAAAAGCCCTGTAACCACAAAGACCCACGGGTGCTCTCACCACTTGGGCCCCTGCCCACTAAGAAAGCAGGGCATTGGTCAGGGCCACCAGCTGCCAGAGGCTACTTCAGTCACCAGTGCCCACTCTCTTAATCACTGTGATGGTGGAGGGGCCTTCCTGACCCTCATTTATTTAGTTCTCAAGTAACCCTAAGAACCAGGAGCCCCAATGTCCTGGGGTGGGAGAAGATCCATGTCTCCTCGACCACAGAACACATCACACCATGCCTTGTGCTTTTTCTGAGCCCTCAGTGGACTGATGATATTAGTCAATGATTCCAGTCTTGCCCCTTCTTTAACACACCCAGATACACAGACAAAGTTTTAATAAACAATGCCCAGGGGTCCCACTATCTCCTGCCAGGCTGAGTGGACACGTCATGTCAGTCCTTAGATACCCCATGATAAAGCAAGTCCACGGGTGACATGTAATGGCCACATCCCATTTCTTCATGATGGAATGACCCCTTGTGTGGACCTTTGATCCTGGATATTGGAGAAACTGTACTGTATACTGGACATTGATTCAAAGCATATACACCCTTCTGGAGAACACTGCTTCAACCTTCCCCAGGCTGCTGCCACCTAATTGGCTCTGTAACTGTGTCTTCTAAAGGCCATTCCATCTTTCTATCAGGCCAGCTGCTTCAGGTTGGTGAGCCTGGTATGGTCAGTGGCTTCTATCATTGTGGGCCTGAAAGACCCAGGGGAGGGAAGTCCCTCTCCCAACACTCAGGATATCACAGCCACCCAAAAACTCGCAAGAGACCATCTTGATGCAATCGCAAGAGGTCTATTTTGGGGATCAGTGCACTGAGGGCGCAACTCGTATCCCACGCAGGGGTAGAGGAGTTTGCAACCCCCAGCTGCCTGAGGGCGAAGGTTTTATAGGGGAGCACGACAGATTAAGGGGGTGGGGGAAATCACAAGTGGAAAGTACCAACTCATTCTTTAGTTAATTAGCAGGAAACACACCCTATACTTGTTTTTCTCAGGAATGAACCTAATCTTATTTCGCTATCTACTTTGTGGCCAGCCAGTTCCTGAAACCCAGGGCCCATGACTCGATTGACCTTCTTCTTGGTTCCACCCTTTTTATGATCAGCTAAGTTCCTGGAACCCAGCTGGCCTGGCTTCACTGCCTGCCAAGGGGGTCTCTAAAATTTTCATTCCTTTCAGGCCCACTGTCACACTTTTCTGGCTGTGAAGTGAATTCTTTGGTTAGAAGCAAAACTGTGGAATCCTGTGATGGTGGCATTCTGTACGTCCACAGACTACCTGACTAGGTATCCATACTAACCTAACTGAAGCATCTTTTAGAAGAAAAGGGCGTGCCAACACATATTTGATTGGTGAGATATAAGGATCCCATGGGGACTTGTGTCTTGATGGGGGATGGGCTCACTTTACTGCTGAAGAATTAGTACACCTTCAGGTGAGAAACTCCTCTGAACACTTAGATATTGTGCTGCACGGTTGTGTGCACAGTTATGTGCATAGTTATATGACAGGAGCTAAAGTCATCAGAGAGAGGATCCCCAGTTTTTAAAATGCCCCTAGAAGATCGAGCTGTAGGCAAGCCGGTAGGATATTTCCTTCATTAGTTATTGATGGGGGAGGGCCCAGTCCATTGTGGGTGGAGCCATCCAGGCTGCTGGCCCTGGTTCTATAAGAAATCAGGCTGAGCAAGCCAGTAAGCAGCGCCCCTCCATGGCCTCTGCATCAGCTCCTGCCTCCAGGTTCCTCCCTGTTTGGGTTCCTGACCTGACTTCCTTCAATGACGGACTACAATGCAGAAGTGGAAGCTTAATAACCCCTTTCCTCCCCAACTTGGTCTTGGTCATGGTGTTTATCACAGCAATGGTAATTGTGACCAAGATTAATAAAGGGGAGGAGACCTCTTAATAACAGCACTGATCCAGTCCTGGCTAATGCGAAAAGAGGAGCCAGCCTTGAGGAGCCAGCCTTGAACAGAATATTTTACTGACTGACTTAGACGATCCATACATGCTGTCATCCTTAAAGGTCCTTCAGGTTCTGGCCCCCATCCCTCCTTCTACCCTTAATGGCATGTTCTTTGATATGGAGATGGACCTAATGTTGCAAGTCAGGGTTGTCTCCTTTGGTTATGGGAATGGTGTCTAATTGGGAGCCAATCTTGGTGAATAAGCCTTAGCAGAAACTTTCTCAGCAACCCTAAATTTCAATTATGGTGCAAATTTTCTTTCTTACAGTGTCTAACAAGTCTGGTTAGGGTACTGCTTATCTTCAGGCAGAGCGGAGGCAGGGCTCCCCTAGCCAAATTCCACTTTGTGGTAACTTAATATTTCCTAAGCAAGCTTACCAGAAAAGCCTTAGAGCATCAATTTCACCACTTCTAGTTTCTCCTTCGTCCTTGTCTCGGAACTGTGCTCAACCAAAATAGAGACGCCTGAAACACCTCCCAGCCCCACTGAGCCCTCGGGGGGTCACTGCACCCTTCTATATCAAACGAAGAAGGTAACCTCAGGATGCCAACGCATTTATTTTGTCATTTGGCTGGAATTCTGACATGGTTTTACATGAGGCAATTACTGGCTTCCAAGGGAGATCTAAAGATCTTCCGGGCCACCTGCCTCCCACGCTGGCACCTTGACAGTCACAGGTCCCAAGAGACTCAAGGGATAAATGACAGCTGCTGCTACATAGGGCACAGCCTCAGAAGCTTGTAACCCTCAAAGCCTCTGAGCCTGCCTGGAATGTTCAGACCCATTTCCTTCTGAGATAAATGCCCTGCACAATACTCCTTTGTTCTACACATCCACGATTCGGTGTCTCCCCAATCTAACAATGTGTTGACTCTTAAGATTCTCTTTCACAATGAGGATTATTAAAGACATAATCTGAACAAACAATAATGACCAAAATTTCAGTTTATTAAATATATATTATGTGTGATTATGTATATATATATATATACTGTTATGTGGTTATGGTTTGTTTTAGTTTTTACATCATGCAATCAGCACCAAATTGACTTATAAGCAAATGTTCATGGAAACTAAATTGATAACTTGGCCCAACTCCATGCTGTCTATAATAAAGCTGAAATTAAAAAAATAATAATGGTGATCAATAGAGGTGGCTAATGGTCCTGAATCTTTCTTGGGGACAATTAACATGAGTGTTAAATATACATTTATTTTTATTATGGTGGGAATGGGCGTGGTGGTGCACGCCTTTAATCCCAGCACTCGGGAGGCAGAGGCATTGGATCTCTGTGAGTTTGAGGCCAGCCTGGTTTACAGAGCAAGTTCCAGGACAGCCAGGGCTACACAGAGAAACTCTATCTCAGAAAAAAAGTTTTTTTTTATTTGCTTTTAAGGACAAGATATATATAATCATACAAGTCTAGTCAATATATCATCTCTCAATCCTTATCCCAATTCTGATTCTGCAACACAGTCCCTATGCCTTAGGGCATTAATTACTCTGATGAGATGATTGTCCCTCGTCCAGGATATGTTTCTCCTATTGGACGATTGCCCTCCCTTTAAGTGACAAGAACTTATGTCTGGGCTTTAAGTGTGTTTCATGCGGAAATGAATGTGTACATAAATACACAAACTTAAAGGATTTTTGAGGATTTTTTTTTTAACCACTAATGCCGCTTTAAAATGAAACAAGCCGGGCGGTGGTGGCGCACGCCTTTAATCCCAGCACTTGGGAGGCAGAGGCAGGTGGATCTTTGTGAGTTCGAGGCCAGCCTGGTCTACAAAGTGAGTCCAGGATAGCCAAGGATACACAGAGAAACCCTGTCTCGAAAAACCAATAAACAAACAAACAAACAAACAAACAAACAAATAAATAAATAAATAAATAAAATGAAACAAAAGAAGATATGTGGTTTTCAAGGCCCAACACAGAGTTTCTAAACACCTGCCTTCTTCACACCTCCAGTTGTGCCTGGCTGAAATGCTCACAGCAAGATAGTTTAATGCTGTATTCCTTCATAAAAGGAATCATGATATTGAATTTTTTTTCCTCATTCACTTTGTCTCTTGATGTTCCCCCATGATGTTATAATAGAGGAAACAGACAGTAGATACTGAGCTCATGTTGGCCAAAGAAATATGTCTCAAGCTGCTCTGCAAACCAGTGGCCTTACAAGTTATAATCAACAACAGCATCAAAAGTCTCGCTAACACCTATGACGTCACTTCCCCAGGGTTCTTTACGTGTTTGTCTTGCCTGTCTATTGCTCCAATAAGAAAAAAACTGCCCAACTTTTTTGTTAACTACTCTCAGTAGGAACTATAGTAATACTACAGGATTACCTTTGTGTTACATATGTAACCTCACTCATATAACACACTCCAAGGGTACATATAGTCCTCACATGGCTCTTAGGTCTGGATCTTTGCCATTGCTAAGTTTTGTTGTGGCTTCTTAGTTCAACTCTCCTCTGAGGTGCTCTGCCTGCTGCCCCTTACACACCCCCCCCTTTGTCAGTTCAAAGCACTTAAGAGATCTGTGGCCACCAAACCCTGAACAGCAGTTCAGGAGACCCCTGAGAAGGGGCTAATGGGTGTCCATCTCATCCCTCTTCTTGTCACTCTAGGCATTTTCTTCAGGGCTCAGGACTGAAACAGCTGAACTGAAGACCTCTTTTTATCAGTTAATGTCTCTGTCTCACCAGCCCTCAGAAAACTTTAAAGAACTTTCAGATCAGATCAGCTTATCATCCTCCAGGACCAACTCCGTTCTTTGGCAGCTGGGGCACTCCAAAATTAAATACAACTAGACCTGACCATCGGTAAGGATGGGATATGTGCCCTCCTCCAGTAATAATGCAGCTTCCTCACCAACAAATCAAACTGGTCCAAGATGGGACCCAAAGATGTAGGGACCAGGGGGAAAATTCAGTGACAAGCCTCCTCCTATGGATGATAGGGTTTTGATTCCTTCCCACTAAGGCTCCTCCCCTTGAACTCTCTGGTTCTCATTATTAACTTTATACTTAGGTTTTCACCCCATCTTTTAAATGTTTTACAGACGTCCCTCCTGGATCAGGTCAGGGCCATCACTAAGTCCACATTAGGACAATGGATAGAATGGGGATGGGTCCTTCCAGCGAGTCACCATATCTTCAATCTCATCTCACTAACCATAGGCTCTGTCTAATTAACTATTTTCAGAGGTTTTGGCAGGAGCACAGGATGGCAGTCACATGACCTACCACAGCTGAGCAAGTTAAAAGTCTCCCTCTGTTACATGAAGTCAACCTGACTTATGCACCCTTTGACACTAAGGATGGAACCTAGCCACTACCCCCCCCCATCATCCCTCTCCTGCAAGAAGTAGCCAAGTAGCCAATGAATTTATTGACCTCCTTCCCTTCATCAGTTGTTCTCATGGTCTGGAAATGCAGGGAATTAATAACCGGAAGCCTTGGGTGGCCTAAGAGACTCCTTGCAGAAAGTGTTGACACATATCAGTGGACAGTTAGGAACAAGGGGTTGTCATTCGAGAACTCATAGCCAGGGTGCCAACATAAGGACCTCCACCGAAATTCACCAGTGTAGGAAAGCCTAAATTAGGTCTGGAAATGAAAATCTTCCCACCCCAAGGTTCCTATTTCTGTCCTCCAAGACTCCTGTCTCCCTGTGTCCCAGTACAGTCTCTACTCCTTAGAAAGACTGCTTCCTTTGTTGTTCTGATTAAACGATAATTCTGCTACTACAAGAGGCCACTCTCTTATTTCCACATCACCTCAGTTGATCCTGATTAATTTGTGTAGTGTGATGTGTATTTGTGTGTGTGTGTGCATGTTTATACACACATGCATGTGTTTGGTTTTGTCGTTTCTTTGGTTGATTGGTTGGGGGGTAGATTTATTTTCACTTTATGTATGTGAGAGTTTGGTCTGCATGCATGTCTGTGCACTATGTATGTGCATTGCCCTTACAGGCCAGAAGGGGGCATCAGATAGCCTTGAATTAGTATTACGTATGGCTGGGAGCTGCCCTGGGGGTGCTGGGAGTTGTACCAAGGTTCTCTGGAAGGTAGCCAGAGCTCTTAAACTCTGAGCCATTTCTCAGACCCTCCCCGCAGAGGCAGTCTCATTATGAGGTACTTACTGGCTAGCCTAAAAGGTACTAGATCAAATTGGCCTCCAACCACAAAGATCCACCTGCTTCTGATGTTAATTTTTATTTGTATTTCTATAAGTCTGTGCACCACATCTGTGTAGTGTCCCTGGCACTCTTAGTGCAGAGCCCTCTCTCCAGCCCCACAGTACAGATTTTCTAGGGAACACTTACTTCACCCTCTCGTGTGTCTGTATTTGTATACTTACAGAAACATATACATGATGATCATATATATAGTCCTGCTGAATAATGAGAATTTAGCGTGGCGACAGGCTCAGCACTTGTGATAACATTTTGCCCTAGGTATAAGTTAACACACATTGGAGAAGACACTAATAAGTCAATGAAGCAATAAAAACATATTTGCTAAATCCTGACCCCCACCTCAGGCAAAAAGAGGTCAGTATGACCCCCAGGCATGTGTAGCACGTACGTAAACTTTTGCTAACTTGCATTCTTCTCCTTCTGAGACTGCAAGGCCTTCTACCCCCCTCCCCCATCAACCAGAGATACTATGGTGAGACAACTGTGTCTTATTAAAATGGAATCCTGTCATGCTTACTGACAGTCACCACAGCTATGCCAATGAGAAGTGCCACACTTAAAGGTTTTGCCTTTATAAACTCCCTGCTCACTCAGGTCAGGGTTGTCTCTTAGACTTGTAGTCACAACACTTTATGTCCTAACTGTGTCTGTGTGGCTCAATAAAAAACTTCGGACTCATAAAGAGCTAGTCCTGGTCCTCTCTTGGGTGAGAACAGCCCAACTACATCTGGGGGCTCCTCTGAGATCTATTCTCTCCCTGAGAAGGATGCCCTAATTTGATCCCACAGCCCCTTCTATACTGTCTGGTCTTCTGAAATCTGGTGAGTGCTCTCTTTGGTTGACTGAACACAGTCTCAAGCCCAGGGTATTAGGAGATGCCCTGTTGACATTTGGATAAGGTGACTCCTGACTCGGGGACACCCTTGGTTGTCACTTTGCTGTGTTGGGTGAGAGACTTGCTGATGACCATTCCTTGTCTATTTATTATTATGTTTATGTTTGTTCCAGTGAGGTGAATCCTAGTCTGGACTCCCTCAAAATGGTAATCGTCTTGTCTTGTGTTTGAATGTGTGTACAAGTTTCGTAGCAGATATGGGAGTGGGACAAAGTTCAGCTATCTCCTCATTAACTAGTCCTGTCTTCCAACTCACTCCAGGAGCTTGCTAAAGTCTCTGTTCCTCTCATTGACTCCATGAAGCCTGATGTTTAAGTCCTGCAAAATCTCCTGCCTTTGAGTTTTCTTTGTTCTCTGCTTG
>CAJQZJ010004765.1:4361043-4379446 GCA_907164525.1 Lophiomys imhausi
CTGCAAAGCAACATTCAGAGAGGAACTGACCAGCTGGCCAGTGCCCCAGATACCACTGCACATGGTCGGGGAAGACCCCAGCAGAGCACCCCTATCCAAGTGTGTCCTGAGTCCCTGCCCCACAGCATATAGCAAGTCTGGAGGGATCCTTGGGCATGACATGGAAGTCCGGGTTCTAATCCTCTATCGTTAGTAGCTGTGTGTCCTGGGATAGGTCCCTCACCCTCTCTGATCTGTGAGATGATGAGAGTTGGACCAGCCAGTCTCAAAGGATGAGGTGTGAAGGCTGAACACAACACAGGATCACACATGTCCCTATCTCAGGTGACAAGTCTACTGCATTATTTACAGTTAATTGGTCCACCTGCTAGTCTTCTCAGTCCTTATGATACTGTTTCTTCTGGGATATCTCAGTTCCCACTCCATGTACTTTCTTCCCTTTGCTTTTTTTTTTTTTTTTTTTTTTTTTTTTGGTCTGGACAAGGTAAGATCCTTGGTCTCTTCATCTGAAGACAGGATAGCCCATCCCTGCCTCCCAGGACTGTAGGGCTTCCTATCAGTCAGGTGACAGCAGGACAGTGCCCAGTACAGTGACAGGACAGGAGATGCTTCACAGACACAGAGCTCCCTCCTCCCCATTTCCACCCAAGTGCAGCCTGGCCCACCCTGGTGGGGAGCGGAGTCATGTGGGGACAGGTTACCTGGCTCTTGTGAGCTGTCTTTGCAGGTACTTGGAGACCTCCTGGTGTTGAAAGTCATAATACACTGTCCAGTAGATTCGAAGCTGCCTGTACTTGGTGACCAGTTCCAAGACTGTCCGGAAGCCCTGGGCTGTGTTGAACTCAGTGGACCCACTCCCACGTTCCCAGGCGTAGACTGTGAGCAGCTCCAGGGCGTACTGTGGGGGCAGCGGGTTCCCCAGCTTCTCCTTACACTGAGAAGAGAAAGGCCATGAGAAAATGGGGCTCTCAGCTTTGTGTGGGAACCATTTCTCATAGGATCAATTCAGGTTCCTCCTGATGATGTCATTATAGGTTTATTGTCACACAGCCACGCCCATTCCCTATATTCAGTCTATGGACTCCTGTGCTATAGCCAAGAGCTGAGTGGTTCAGATGGACAGTGTGTGGTCCATAAAAACTGGAGTGAGGGTGGGGGCAGGAAAGTAATGACCGCTCACTATTGAAGGTTTTATCTTGGGCTCTGAAGTAACTGGCAAGAGTCTAGAGAAGGCTCAGTGGGTAAGGTCCACCCCACCCCAGTGCAACTGTGTCAAGCTGACTCATAATCCCAGCTTTAGGGGCTGGAGCTGGGAGCCCCCAGGGATGTATGACTGTCCAGAACTGTTGATTCAGCATGCTGGGGGTTCATGTGTGAGACCCTGACTGATTAGATAAGGTAAACAGTGATTAAGGACCTGACATCACCCTCTGGCCTCCACATGCTTATGCACACACATGCCCATGCATACACAAAATGTGCCCCTATGAACAGGTATAGCTACAGAAATACCAAAACATACGCACACATTGTAAAAGCCTAGGTAATAATGAGATATGTTTAAAGAGGTAATAGCTTGAAATGGCAGGTAACAGAAGCCAGAGAAAGTAGCATACAAGATTTGCCAAAGAAAGAAGCAGAAGTCCAAAGACACAAATGAAGCAGCAGCCAGAGAACAATGAATTAGACATGGCTGAAGAGTGAGTTAGGTGGCTGGAAAACATACTAGAAGAAATCAGAACAAGCATGGAAAGGCCTCCATCTTCCCGGCTCACCTCTGTCTCTTCCTTTTCCCTCAAACAGCATCTCCCTCCCTAGCTGTCCCCCTCAACCCTCTCCTCTGTCTCATCCCTTCCCCTTTGCCTCCCATCCACTCACTTTTCCTTCCCCCCTTTTCCTTTTTCTCACCTCTTGTGCCAGCTTTCTTTCCTTTTTGTGAACCTGTCACAGCTAGAGTCATCTTGAGAAGATGGACCCACAAATGAGAAAATGCCTCCATCAGACTGGCCTGTGGGCAAGCCTGTGGGGCATTTTCTTGATCAATGATTGATGTGGGAGGACCCAGCCTATTGTGGGTGATGTCTCTCATGACCAATGAGCAGGTGATCATGAGTTGTAGTTAGGGGAGAAAAAGAGCAGCCTAAGAAGCCTAGGGGTCAAGAGAGTAAGTAGTGCTCCTCCATGGCCTTTGCTTCAGTACCTGTCTCCAGTTCCTGCCTCTGCTTCCCTCAGTGATGGGGTGTGATGTGGGAGTGTAAGCCAGACAATCCCTTCCCTCTCAAGCTGCTCTCCACCATCATCTTTACCGCAGCAATAGTCAACTAGGACAGAAATTGGTCCAAGAGATGGGGCGACTGCTGAGACAGACCCGCCATGTTGTTCTTTGGGAGGACTGTGAAAGGATTTTGGAACTTTATGTTGGAAAACCTATGGTGAGCTTACAGCCTAATGGGCTGTTTGTGGGAACTTGGAAGATAGGAATGCTGAGAGGCAGGCAGAAGGTGGAGGCTGGTGTGTGAAGTTTCATAGGAAAGCAAAGACCCTACCTGCGCTGTTTGTGTGATATCTTTGGATTAAGAATCAGTGCTTTCTCATCAGCTGGGAATAATCTCTGATTAAAAAGAGATCTGCAATGGAGGCCGAGTCTTCTGGAAGGACCTTCCTGATGGTCAGCAAACAGAAGCTGTGGTTCTGGGGCCCAAGACTGCATCTCCAGGTGGCAACCAGACCTGGTAATGTGGGGAGGTCTCCCAGGTGGTACTGCTTTAGTCCCATTAAAGCTGCAGGATTGATGGGGTCATGGGGAGCAGCTGAGGCCAGGGGAAGCCATTGGTGAAAATGCAGACTCAATTGCAGTGGAGACCCCAAGATAGTGGGCATTCTCTGTATGTGAGACCACTGCCAACAACAGCAAAATGTGAGAACAGAGCTGGCCTGAGCCTGTGAGACCAGCTGTGTGTGCTGTGGATGGCAGAGTCCAGATGCACAAAGGGCCAGGCCCTTTGGAGCTCAGAGAATGGTGAGTCCCAGATATCAGACATGGAGCTTTTTGCTCTGTTAGACTTTGGTTGTGTTGATCTGATTGTGACTGTGCCCTGTGTCTTCCCTCCTGGAGTTATAAATTATTTAACTTGTTTTAATTTTATGAGTCTACCATTGGGAGACTAATTTTGGTATTGGATGTTTTTTGTTTGTTTGTTTGTTTGTTTGTTTTAAATTTGGGGGCTTTTAAAGCTATATTGTGTTTTATGATGTGATATTTACATGAGATCTTAGCGATAAGCAAGAAAGGTCTCTGCTTCAGTTGTTATTGCCCTGACCTCCCTCAATGATGGACTGTGACTGGGACATGTAATCAAATCCTTGCCAAGTGACTTTTGGTCATGTGATAAACCTATACCGTCAATAGAAAGCAAGCTAGAATACACCATCTTCTCTCTGGCTGTGTCCTCCCTCTCTACTGACAGGGGCCACAGCAGCTGGGGCAGATGCCTTACCAGTTGGTACCAGTGCTTGACCAGGCGGATGAGACTCTTGAGCTTGGGTGGACGCTGCTTCAGGAAGTTCCGCTGGAGCTCCGTGAAGCAGGTGGAGAACTCACCCTCCTTCCCCAGGTAGGTGCACTTCCTGATGAGGCTGGTGTAGATTTGGGGGTCAGGCTTGCTGTGGATGCTGACATGACCTGTAAAAGAGGCTTCATTCATTTTAACATCTCAGTCCTTGTCTGAGGTTCTTCAGTCTCTGTGGGGTGACAAGTTCACTGGCTATGGAGTTCAGTGAACAGGGTAGGGTTTTACCACACCAAGCATCACTCTCCAAAATCCATGTGCCCCACCACACCTCAGGGCTGCATACAAGATATAGCTCTGGAAAGTCCCTGCCTCCAATTGGTCCTCGTGCCGTACCCCACTCACAGGCCTGTAGACAGTGGTGGGAGGAATCAGCACACTGTGTCACACAGGAGAGAGCTGCACAGTTATCTAATAATGACCAACTACATTCTCATTCAGGTGTCTCGTGTACAGTTCTTGTCACCTGTGTACACGGCTGCTTACATAACACTTTACTGTGGAGCAGTCTGCTGCAACTGTGTATCATGTATCTCATGCTTACACTGTCTCTGCCCTGTTTTGTGTATGGATTGTGTATGTTCATGATGAGGTATTCACATATGTGCAGAGGCAGAAGAGGACATAGGGTGTCTCCCTTTATTGTTTCTCACCTTATCCCTTTTAGCCAGAGTTTCTCTGTGAATGTTAAGCTTGGTGGGAACCCAGCAGGCCACAGAGATTCTCCTGTCTCTGTCCCCCATAATGCTGGCATTATAGGTCAATGTGTGGCACTTCCTAAGTTTAGGTGGGTGTTGGGGATTTGAACTCAGGCCCCCTTGTTGCGCTGCAATCGCCTTTCTCCACCGAGCTGTCTTCCCAGCCACTGTGTCTGCAGTGCATGATTTTCTGTACTGCCTCACTTAATGTTATGTGGTTTTGTTTGTCCAGGTCCTGAGAGCAGCAGGGTGTGTGTGTGTGTGTGTGTGTGTGTGTGATGCATTTGTAGAGTGGATGGGCAGCAGACTATAGAATTGGTGTGTGTGTGTGGCTGTATGTGGATGTGTGTGCACAGTTGGGTAGACTAGGCAGGCAGTAGACTGTGCCTTATGTGTGTGCAGGGGTGTGGCTGTGGTTGCAGCAGCCATGCCATCAGACTATGATGCTGGCACAGGGCAAAACCCCTCACTGATGGAGGGTGGGACATGCCCAGTCACTCAGTGACCCAGGAAGGTCTCTCCCTTAAGTGTTTTCATTTTCAGGGCCCAGAATACAATAAGGTTCATTGGCTAAGTCATCTTGGGTAGGGTTATGGCTTGGGTCTTCTCTTTGACTGTTGCCCATACCAGCATTTCCAAGGTGGCTCTTCTGTGGTGGAGTCCCTCCCCAACTGGAAAGCTGCCTCAGGCTGGGGAAGTCCACAGACTTCTGCATGAGACACCCTTCCAGCTCATTTCTGGGTCGCCCCCTCCCGGTCCCCTCCACTGAGCAGGGTTCTAAGCCTCTTTCAGCTTCCCACAACATGGTGTCCTGGACCTACTCCCAGTCTGTCCTTCTCACTTCCATGGCTCTCCTAAACCAAAGGTTAGTGGCCTTGGAAGTTAATAGCAGCAGTTCACACAGTGGCCAACAGAGGGTACTGTGTCCTCCATATGTAAACCTCAAGTATTCTCTAAGCTCCCTAATTCCCCACTGTGCTTTCAGGGGTGTTCCTCGTTGTCTCTGGATAGGGTTGGGCAATTTGTAATTTTGGAGACACAATGTGTGTCAGGCATGGTGTGAGATCTTTTAATGTGTAATAATATAACGTGTGCATGTGGGAGATTGGGATAGTGGTGGCTGAGTTTCCAGTTTCCTGAAGGGGACAGATTCCTCTGAGAAGTCCTGTATCCTGTACAAACCCTCCTGCAGACACCCAGGCCTCTGTACAGTTCTGAGTTTCCCATTCTTTGGGAGAAGATTCATGAGTTATTAATTTTTGGTGAAGTCTACACTGCATCCTGTTTAGAAAGCCACGAATACCACTGGTATGCTAGGGGTGTTTAAGGTGCCTTCACCCCCTAATTGTACCAGTTTGCTACTTAATGTCCTTCTGTTATGGACTCTCCCAAAGTTCTAAAATCCCTCCTCCCCAGCTCAGCTTTAAGAGATAATCTGGGTGAATTTCTCAAATGATAAAGGTTTTCAGTTCAGAATAGGTGTGGGCTGGGGAGATGGCCCAGTCAGTAAGTGCTTGGCAAGCAAGCATGAGGGCCCATGTTGGAACCCCAGGACTCAGGGGAAAAGCTCAGAGTGGTGGGGTAGGATTGCAACCCCAGAGCTGAGGATATGGAGTCTAGAGGGTCCCTGGGACTTTTTACCCAGACTATTAAGTTGAATTGCTGAATTCTCAGCCAAGGAGAGATGAGGTCTCAAAAAAGTTGGATGGCTTCTGAGGTGTGTTAGCCAGTTTACAGTTTATCATAGCCACACACAAGTGAAGCCATATTCGATACACACACACACACATACACACACACACACACACACACACACAGAGAGAGAGAGAGAGAGAGAGAGAGAGAGAAATACAAGAGAGAGTGAAGGCATGAAGAAGAGCTGGCTGAGACTCTGCACTAGCTGGCTTACCCAGGACATCATAGGCTGGCAGCACATCAAATTCCACCTCCTGCTGGAGCTGGGGGGAGCTCAGCTTGAAGCTCAGAGCCCGGGAGTTGGGCCACCAGGAACTCGGGACCTCAAACTTCACTGTAAAATGTCTCTCACGCTGCAACTTGTACAGCTGGTTCTTAATTTCCTTGATGAACTCTCCCCGTCGGTTTAACTGATCCTCAAAGCTGGTGAGATTGTTAAGGAACACCACCAGGTCTGCGTCTGACCTGCCCTTGAGTGCCGTGCCTTTGCCGGAGGAGCCGCCCTGAAAGACATTGATGAGAATGGCAAGTGACAAGGAGACTCATGTCTAGTAGTTCAGATGCAGAACAGCTGAGGAGTCCACCACCAGGGGTGATGGATGGATGGAGAAAGCTGGCACGTGTGCAGTGGAATACTAGACAGCTCTGAGGAGTGAAATCAGGATCTGTGTATGAAAACAGATGGTTCTGGATCTCCTCGTGGTACGGGAGATAAGCCAGACTCAGAATCTCAGAATGACAAACATTGTGTTTATCTGTGGGTCTAGATTTAAGTGGATGTGTGTGTATGTGATAGATGGGGACTATGTGGGAGAGGAGTCTAAAAATCGCCAAGGGGAGGTAATGGGGAGAGACAAAGAACACATTTTCTCTCCTGTGGAATCTAGATCTGGCTCCACACATGTGACATGCAATCAGATGAGGACTCTCTGGAGGAGGTTCTGGTGTGGGGGTAAAGGATGGTAGTACTCAGAAGGAGATTATGAGTAAATTAATACAGGTATATGAAAATGTAGTCGTGATCCTATTGTTGCATTATTAGTTGGAAATATGCTCAAATGACATACACTTGCAAGAAAATGTCTTTATATAATATAGAATAATATATAAAACCATAGAGCAACTGAAAAATTAATAAAAGAAATCCAAATCTGTAGAACAAATATGTTAAAAAGGACTCGTATCGAGAAGAGGCTCCCCAAATAATATGCTGAGAATTATCATTAACACACATGAGCACCAGCCACAGTTGAAAGTGGTCATTACATAGTGTCATATCTGGGGATGGAGAGGTGGCTCGGTAGTTAAAAGTGCCTGTTGTTCTTGCAGATGACCTGAGTTTAGCACCCAAGTAGGCCAGCTCACAACCTTCTATGTAACTGTAACTCCAGCTCTAAGGGATTTGACACCCACTCTTCAATTCTGAGGGCACCTGCACTAATGTGTGCACAGCCCCCATCCACAAAAACTAAACATATAAAAATAAAATCAACTCAAAAAAGAAGAAAAGGCCGGGCGTGGTGGCACACGCCTTTAATCCCAGCACTTGGGAGGCAAAGGAAGGCAGATCTTTGTGAGTTCCAGGCCACCCTGGTCTTCAAAGCGAGTCCAGGACAGCCAGACCTGTTATACAGAGAAACCCTGTCTCGAAAAACCAAAAAAAAAAAAAAAGAAGAAGAAGAAAAGAAAACATTTCTGCAGCCTTAGCGGAACCTGAGAGTTAGGTACTGTTGCCTTGAGGTCTGATTTGACAGACCTGGAACCCAGCCCAGTGATGGTCCATCAATCCAGTCCCCCAGCAGGTGGGCTCCTGTTCTGTCCTCTGTGTCACATTTGACTTAGTCAATGTGTCCTTGCCATCTCAGGGATGTGTGCAGAGAACACAGGGCACGGAGAAGGTGGTTAACTTACCCAAGGTCACACAGCAATGCAAAGGTCGGGTCCCCCAACCTGCCACTCTCCAACAAACTGCTTCCTCAAGCTGAGTCTCAGTTTCCCTGACACTGAAATGGTTGTGGCCTGGGAGAGGGGGAACATAAACTGCAGCTGAAGCTCTTTTTCTAATACAGATGTGGGACCCAATGGGCAGGGCAGAACCCACAGCACAGCTGTGATCAGAGCCGAGGAGAGGGGATCCGGGCTGCAGCCTGGCTTCTGAGAGTCCTCTCCCACCCCATCCCAGTCAGCTCAGGCTGGGGAGGGCTCACCTTCACCACCTTGGAGACCCTCACAGGATGGGTGGCGCCTTGGAAGCATCTCTCCTTCAGGAAAGCGCATATGATGTCCACGGCTGTTCTGACCTCACTGCGGAACCTGGTGTCGGGAAGAAGGTGAACCTCTATGAACTTGTCCAGTTCTGAGGCCTGGGTGCTGCTGAGTCCCTGCCCCATGCTTCTGCCGGGAACTTTTGTCTCTGCAGCAGCGGGTCCTAAGTTTCAGGCCAATTGAGCCTGGCGCAGGGCTTTTCAGTTTCGATTTCCCGGGGAGGGTGGAGCTATGCAAATCAGCCAGGTCGGGACAGCCAATGGCTCCAGGGCTTCTGACAAGATCTTCCTAAGCCTGAGCTTTCTTAGGTTCCTACCCAGGGAAGAAGTCATAAGGAAACATCTGTTTTTTCAGGGTTTCTCCCTGTCGAAAAAGCTGTTAAATAACAGACTTTAAGAGCAACCTGTCTTGTTCGAATGACAGTATCTTTTGCTTTACTGAAGCTTTTCATCATGAGGTCGCATTAATTGATTGTTGTGGTCTTAGAGCCTGAGCTGTTGGTATTCTGTTCAGGAAGTTATCACCTGTGCCGATGAGTTCGAGGATTTTCCCCACTTTCTCTTCTATTAGATTTAGTGTGTCAGGCCTTATGTTAAGGTCTTTGATCCACTTGGACTTAAGTTTTGTGCAAGGTGATAAGTATGGGTCTAATTTCATTCTTTTACATGTCAACATCCAGTTAGTCCAGCACCATTTGTTGAAGATGCTGTCCTTCTTCCATTGTATGGTTTTGGCTTGTCAAAAATTAAGTGGCGATGGCAGCCTACAGATTGGGAAAAGATCTTCACCAACCCCACATCTGACAGAGGGCTAATATACATAATTTACAAAGAACTCAAGAAATTAAATGCCAAGAAACCAAATAATCCAATCAAAAAATGGGGAACAGAGCTAAACAGAATTCACACAGGGGAAATCCCTAATGGCTGAGAGACACTTGGAGAAATGCTCAGCATCCTTAATCATCAGAGAAATGCAACTCAAGACGACTCTGAGATTCCATCTCACACCTGTCAGAATGGCTAAGATCAAAAGCTCAAATGACAGCACATGCTGGTGAGGCGGTGGAGAAAGGGGAACACTCCATTGCTGGTGGGAGTGCAAGCTTGTACAGCCACTGTAGAAATTAGTCTGGCAATATCTTAGAAAACTTGGAATAGCTCTTCCCCAAGACTCAGCCATACCACTTCTGGGTATACATCCAAATGATTCCTCACCAAATCACAAGGATGTTTCCTCATCCATGTTCATAGCAGCTTTATTTGTAATAGCTAGAAACTGGAAACAACCTAGATGTCCCTCAACTGAAGAATGGATAAAAAAAAAACTGTGGTACATCTGCACAATGGAATACTACTCAGCCACCAGAAAGAACAAAATCATGCAATTTACTTTGGATGGAAATGGAGAAGCTCATCCTGAGTGAGCTAACCCAGACTCAGAAGGATGCACATGGCATCTATTCACTTATAATTGGATTTTAGCCATATAGTACAGGATAACTATACTAGCCAATGCACCAAAGGGAACAGGAACATAAACTTTGTTACCTGTCAATGAAATACTTTGCCTTAGTGTGCTGCCTTGTAGGCCCCCAGTCTTACTATGAGGAGGCTCTTCACCCTCATATGACTGCTGAACTGGGGTGGGGGACTGATGTAGGGACACTGCACTCTGGAGGAGTGGGATGGAAGGGATAGGGGATAGAGGGTGGGAAGGCAAGACTGGGAGGGGTGGAAAGAGGGCACTTTGATGGAGATGTAACCTGAAGTAATAAATAATCATTAAAAAAAGAGCAATCTTTACATGTTGGAAAAGAGCGTAAACTGAGTTTGGAAACTGCAGAAGGAGGTTGGTGGGTTTTGACCTCGGCTTCTAGCTCCTGCAAATGTTTAGAAAGAACTGCCTGTTCTTTTCTTTTTAAGAACAGCACCTTAACTGGTTTTTGTTTTTCCTTCAACTCCAGACTTACAGTTCTAGGATAACAGAAAATTCTAGCAGAAAGCTCAGAGTTCCCAGAAGCCCTACTCAAATTCTACTCTTTTCTCCTGGGTGCTGGGGGAGTAACCCAGGGCATTCCCAAGGGCAAAGCCCAGGTTGTACCTCAGAGCCACCTCACTTTTAAGGCTCGGGACGAGACTCAACTCATGGGATGCGAGGGGGAACGGGACAGGTCAGCACTGGATTTTACAGTGAGCTGTCTGTCTATCAAGGCCATGGCAAAGTTTACTTGCAGCCTTAGGGTGGAGCAGATCCCAGTTGCACACTCATGTAGCCACCATCCAAGATGGCATTTAAAATAGTTTTGGGGGTCCTCTAACCCCCTCAACTCCATTTCTTCATCTCCTGTTTAGGTTTTTCACTTTGTTGTTGTCTTACTTTGAGGCCAAGGCTGGACTTGAACTCTTGATTCCCCAACATTGTCCTCTTCAGTGCTGGTGTTACAGGGGTGGCCCCTGTGCTTAGCTATGCTCATCTTTTTTCTAACTGGCTTATTTGTTTCTTGTATTAACTTATACCTAAGGCAAATGTCACCACAAGGGCTGAGGCTGTTGCCACACTAAACTCTGAGTATTCAGCAAGACTGTACTTTTATAGTGTACCTGCTTCTGTAGATATACAAAGAAAGACCCATGAGACAGTGAAGAACGTGTTCCTTAAAAAATCAACGCTGTAGGACTGGAGACTGGGCACTGGGGACACTGCACACACATGGTACACAGGCTTATGATCAGGAACACATGTTAACAAAAAATAACAACCCATGGCGTGCTAGTGCACATCTTTAATCCCAACACTCAAGAGGCTGAAGCTGGTGGGTCTTTGGAGGCCAGCCTGGTCTATATAGCAATTTTTAGGCCAGCCAGGACTACATAGTCAGACTTTGTCTCAAGTGGGGAGGGCTCTCCTTCTACCACATGGGTCCCAGGGATCAAACTCAGGCCGTCAGGCTTGGCCACAAACACCTGTGCCCTCTGAGCCACCTCACTGACTCTTTGTTGTTGCTTTTGAGACAGGGTCTCAGTCACATAGGCTAGGCTAGCCTCTAACTTACAGCAATCCTCCTGCCTCAGCACCCTGAGTGCTGGGATTATAGCATGTCAGTATGCCCAGCTCTTGTCTATACTTTTCCCACCCCCTTCTGTGTGTCTTCATGAATGTTGCTAAGTCCAATGAAGCCATCTCCCCTGGCGAGCCTGATTGAGCCAGGGAGTGTCCAGATCACAAGGTTTAGGACCCCGAGTCACCCTTCTGGCCACATGACCAGCTGCTGCTGGGGACACACTATCCCCATGAGCCCCTTGACCTTGCCCCCTCTCTGCTCAGCTCTGTCTCCCTGATGGGGCCCAGACTCAGCTCTGTCTCCAATTCATGGCCAGCTGGAGGTTGGGAGCTCTGTGGACACCAGCTAGAGACTCTCACTCCTGCCTCCTGATTTGTGTCTGCCTCTCTTGCTTTCTCTTCTAGCCTCCTGTGGGGGTACCCTTCCCAGCTCAGGAGCATCATTTTGGATGGGTGCTCTACCCCAGGGCCAAGTATAGGGACAGACGTGTGGGATGCTGTTTCTGAAGTCCTTGTCATGTATCAGGGGTCTTCACGGATAATCATATCTCAGGCATGTTCCAAAATGTTAATGTCAGAAGATAGAATGAATGCCTGGCCAAAGCGAGGGGGGAGATGTGAATGCCATGGGGCACCATTTCTCTACCACACCGATTCATGCAATGTCCATCTTGATGGAGAGATAAGAACAATTAGCCTGTTGATGAGTCCCCAGTGTTTATGAAAACTCTCGGCCTGGTAGGCATGTCCCATGCTGGGGACAGGGGTCAGCCTTTTTCAGGGTGGAAATTAGGTGTCTTTTGGGCATCCTTTGACTGTGTGGCAGCGGCTGTGTGGAGCACTGAATAGAGAAGGGTTCAGAAGCCTTTTGTAGGTGCTGCAGTGGGCACTGTATTGATTAGTGATGTCTGCCACAAGCACTGGGAGGGGCGGGTCAGAGCCCTTTGTGTGACTCCCATTTGCTCGTGTGGTCACCTGGTGGCAAGTAGCTGAACTTCATCCAGTAAACAGTTGACCTGAAGGCAGCTGATTGCCTTCATTATGGAGGTGGGAACTGGCCAGCAAAGGGGAAATAGTTCCAAATCTATGGTGTTCCTAGAGGGCAGCAGAGTCTTTAGGAAGGTGAGGAGAGTGTGGGCAGTTTGGAAGAAAACTTCCCAGGATTCCCAGGTGATTCCAGGAACTTGAGGAATTGTCCTGGAAGAGAACTTGACCTTGAGAGAAACTGACCAATTGGGCAAGAAGTGGTCAGCCTTCCCAATAAATTTCTTGTGTCTTTCGTGGACAAAATTCAGTGGGGTTAAAAATCCTGTTGAGGAGCCAAGGGTGGTCATGCACACCTGCAACCAATCACAGCCTTCTAGAGATGGAGGCGGGGACCAGGAGTTCAAAACTAGCCTAAGCCACATAAGGATTTAAAGGCCATCCTGGACTCTATGAGACCCTGTGGAGAGGAGCAAGGATTTCTCTAGATTTATTTTTCTGGCTTTTGGGATCATTGAGAACGTGGAATGCGGGTCTATCAGGGAAGGCTTCTTGTGAGTTGGAAGGTCCTATTGGATGGTCTGTGAGATTCTTAGTTCCCTGATGCCACTGTTAAGAACCAGGCTGGAAGTCTGAAGGCCCAGTTCCACCCCATTCCTAGCTTCCTTGGGTCTTTGTTTCCTCATCTGTTCGATAAATGAACCAATTGAACAAGTCCCCACTCAAGCCTAGGTTCTTCTGTGTGCACGTGTGTGTGTGGTATGTGTACATGTGTAGAGGCGATGGTCAAAAGTCAACGATGGTGTCTTTCTCTATTGTATGGCACTTATGTTTTGAGGCACTGTCTCTCAGTGACCCTGTAGCTCACAGATAGGGCACAACCAGCTGGTCAGTGAGCACCAGGGATCCTGTCTTCCTGCCTCTGCCTCCCCAGTGCTAGGATTATAGTCCTATACCGCCATGCCCAGCTTTATTGTGTGTGTACATGATGTGGGTAGAGCATTGTGCTATAACATGTATGTGGAGGTCAGGGAACACACTCTCTCTCTTTGCACGTTTATGTGTGTTCCAAAGATTGAAATCATGTCTCAGGGCTTATGTGACAAGAGTCTTTACTCATTGAGCTGCCTTGCCGGCCCACAACAGGCTCTTCACATAGGTTCTGGGGATATGAACCCAGGTCTTCATGTTAGTAGGCAGGTTCTTTACTAACTGAGCCGTCTCCCCAGAATCTTAGTAAAATTGGTTGACACTTCTCCAAAGAGGGGAGGGAGAAGGAGGTGTTGAACATATGCCCTGTTTGGTGGCTCTCACAACCTGACTTCTATGAAGATAAGGGGTCTCCTGGGTTTCTTGATCCCATCTGCCTGTGCTCAAGATGAAATAGGCCAGACAGCACCTCTGTTGAGTTCCTGTGCTGCATCCTGATAAATTGCTTGTGTGGTCCCCAAGCCTACACATGTCCCTGTAGGAAGGCAGAAGAAACTTCTAGAAACCAGCAAGGAAGAGAAGCAAGTCAGCAACTTTCTTGGATGCTCCTATTTTATTTTTGGCTACATCAATGCAAAGAAAGGCAGTGGGGCATCGTGCATGCACCCAGAGGCGCGCTTCTACATGGAGGGATATGTGTGTGTGTGGGGGGGAGGGCACCAGGGCACTTCAAGCAGGCTGCATTCCGAGTCCAGAGCCAAAACCAGCATCAGGCTTGGGCGACACAGCCAGCATGCTTTCTCCTAAAGGTGACCACGACAGGGAAGTGGGTAGAGCATAGGACCTATGGGACTAAACGAGAGAGTCAAGGGGAAAGATGGAAGGAAGTAGGAGGGCTGTCCACCATCTTGGGGCAGGCAAAACCTAATTCTAGAAGAGAGTTACTTCAGGGCAACACATGAGTCCCCCTGGACCAGCACGAGGTACTAAGAGTAGGGGCTATCCCATGGGACACTGGAAGGAACAAACAAGACTATGTGACTTGGGAATGAGATGTTTTAGTCTTGGTCTAACCTGCACTATGGGGGAGTGATGGGAGCTGGAATGTTGATGGGGAAAGATTATCAAAATGGGAAAAACTGATTTGCCTATCATGCATGGAAGATGGCCTGACTCTAGTCTCAGATGTACATACCTCTTGTTTTGTGATGGACCAAGAGTGTTATGACTTGACTAAAGCTCTCAATACTGTTATTTGATCACCCCCAGGAACCATAGGAAAGAGAGTGGGGGAGAGAGAGACAGAGAAGAGAGATGACACTCAGAGTTGGGGGGGTGCTCATTTGCAGAGAATAGATAGAGGAAGGGGAGAAGCAGGGGGCCCAGGAGGAGGAGTTCCCGCGTATCCAGAGCTCTGTGCCACCTGTGCCCATTGGTGAAGCCAGGGATGAGAAAGAGAGCTCCTGGATCTTAGGAAGTCTATAGTGCTGCCATGCACCCAGGCTGTGCTCGCTGCAGGCCCCAGGCTCAAGGACAGCCAGCCGTGGCAACGGGAGATGTGGTGACTTCAGAAATGTGGGGGACAGCTTTATCCAGCTTGTGAGGCTGCTGGCCAGGCTGGCAAGGAGCACAAGGGTGAGGCCCTGCCTTGCAACCCTCTGTGTGGGGTGTGAGTAGAAGAGAGGCAAGAGTAGAGCATAGGGGTGTGAGGGGGCATTGCTGGGATGGAAGATGAAGAAGAGGGAGATGCAGAGAGAGTAGTTTTACTAGGAAGCAGGTCAACAGCTTCCTGGAAGAGGAGGGTGCAGGCCCTCTGTGGATTATGTGTGTCTATTTCCTGGTGTGTCTAGAGTTTGGGGGTGGATCTGCTTTTTTTTTCTGGGGTGTTTTTGAGGGACAGAGGCAGCCTCGATGTACAATTTCTGCTCCTGTGCTGGTCCTTACAGCCTGAGTATCTCCCAACACCCAAGAGGACACACAGACATGACACAGGGAATGGCCTTGTGTGTGTTCAAGGTCAGAGTAAGTCTCTTTGTAAACATCTCCTTACCCCCCACCATCCCATCCCAGGGCCCAGAGAGGGTTTGCATCCAGACCCTGCAGCCCAGGAAGCAAGTCTTTGGTAGCAGAATGTGAAGTGGGGGAGACACTGAAGGCTCAAGGTTGGCAAGGGAGGCTCTGAGAGGGGAGAGCAGCTGGGGTGGAGATGGGGACACCGGGGCAACAGGTCCTAATCGCTCGACACGTGGTTCTCATTCTGCAGTTGGTGCCAGCGTTCAATCTTCTTGTCTTTGTTCTTTAGACATTCATACCAGTGTTTCAAGCGCTCACCTTTGGCTGAGATGCCCAGCTGGCAGCCTCCTGGGGATGAGCAGAGAAGGGGAGGGGCAGATCAGTAGAGTGGGACACAGTGGCTACTTGTGTCTCTAGACCCAAGAGTATAACTGGGAGAAAGACGGCCACAAAGCAGTGACATGCCCAGCCCTGCCCATTCCTATGTGACTGTCATCAATATTATTATCACTCACACTCTGAGCCTCAAGAAAGTGATATGGCACCCTACTGCAGACCAAGCCATGACTTCTTGGCTCCAAATCCTCACCCAGCTTCTACTCTTGTTTTCTGCATTTGTCTCCACACGCTGGACACTCTCTAGTTTCTTGCTCATCCCCTGCCTGGAGTCTCTCTCTGTGCCACTTTTATGGCTTTCTATTCTTGGCATTTGGAAAGGTCGGTGGGGTTAAACCGTTCATCTGGAACTTGCATAGTGATTCGGGGGGGGGGGGGGGCTCCCTTGTGCCTGCTTCCTGCAAAGGACATATTCTCTGCTTTCCTGGGGTTCAGTTATTCTGCCACGGTGTATACTCCCTTTCATGTAAAGGCCCATCCAGATGGGTTGAAGGCCAAGTTAGCCCTGAGACCACAGAGCTGCTGGAAAGTGAGGTAGTATGAATGTGACCTCCCCCAACCCTGCAAGGTATCCTCTTCTGGGGAGGCCAGATGAGGAGTCTGTCCCTGGAGCCAGGGCACTCACCAATGTAATCGTTAGACTTGCCGATGTCATAGTCCCACACTGAGATATCCAGGGACTTTTTGGCCAGGTCACTGTGTTTGATGTCGTAAAAAAACTCCTGTGAACAGCAGAGGGAGAGGTGAGAAACAGTCCCCTGTGCCTCCAGCACCAGCAGGTAGGGTTGGAGCCCTAGGAGTCCCTAGAGCAGGGCATTCTGGGAGCAAAGAACCCTTCCTACCCAGGCCTTTCATCCCCTTTTCAACAGCCCTCCTTAGGACACAGAATCCTGTTGATCCTTTGGCAGTAGGCTTTGTTTGATACTGGGGCAGCCACCTGGTCAGTGATGGCATACTCAGCCCTCCTGGTGGATTCCTGAGAGGGTGTCCTGCCTGACAGGGTGTCCCTTGCTTAGCATTTAGGGATTTACTGTAACCCAGATAAGAGAGGTTTTGTCTGATTTTGCTTTTGAGACAGAGCCCCACTTAGCCATGGCTGGCCTGGAGCTCAACTGTGTAGCCCAGGCTAACTTCAAACTCAGGGATGAGCGTCCTACTTCAACCTCAGTCACCACTGTGTTTAACATTCTGATTTTCTTTTAAAGTAACTTTTCTGCCTACTTGTAAAACTCAGTTATGTTCATTATTCAGACAAACAAGGAAGGAAGCCATGACACATTATCTGTAGCCAGACTCAAGAACAGCCACTGTCAGGATTTGCCTATGTGCATTTATACTGATGTGTGATTTAAAAAACCTAAATGAATCCTAAATCTACAGCTTTGAAGTTCTCCTTTCCACTTTGTAACTTATGTTTAAAAGAGAATCAACTTAGCATATTTTCCGAAAATATTTCATGTGGACATAATGGTTCACATCTCCAATCCTAGTGCTTGGGAGGCTGAGGCAGGGGGACCACCATCACAGGGTCAAGGCCAGTTTCAGTTACAGAGTGAGTTCCAGGCCAACCAGGGCTACCAAGAGAGATCTTGACTCAAAAAAAAACCAAAAAAACCAAAAAAACAGATGAACAAAAGTGTTTTAATGTCACCATTAAAAAAAAAAACACACACATTAATTGTGTGTGCTTGCATGCCCATGGTTCAGATATAGAGGTCAGAGGACAACTGGTGGAAGTCTCCTACCACGTAGGTCTCAGAGAGCAAGCTAAGGTCGTCGTATTTGTCCACAAGCACCATTACTCACTGAGCCATCTCTCTGGGCCTACATAATCAACTTCATGGTGACATTTAATGGCTGCTGGGCTGTAACCTGATCCCTCACAGTTGGGTGTGTAGACTACCTCTAATTTTCAGTCATTAATTGACTGAATCAGTAGCGTCCAAGAGGTGAGATCACTCCATTCACTGTTAATGATTTATTTAGGACAATTTCCAAAAAAAAAAAATCTATTTCTGATTGTGGTGTATACTGTAACATCGGGTGAACTGTAAGTAAGCTGGCTGCATGTTTCTAAAACTCGGAAATGCATACTATCATTGCTTCAGGGAAAGGCACTTCTGAGGCTGGGGAAGGAAGGGATTTGACTGGATACTTCCTGTTTTATTTTGAGACAGTGTCTTGGGGTCTCACTACGTAGCCTGGAATGGTTTTGAACTCCTGAAGCTACTGCCTCAGCCTCTGAGATCTGCCCCACCGCGACTGTTTGGATTTCTTATTTATGACTTGTCCAGATAGAGAGAAGGTAGGGCAGGTTACAGTGTGGGTCTCCCAAGTAAGGGCTTGGATGCTGGTTTTCAAAAACCATCATAAATGAACCATACCATACACTCATCTTCACTTACAAAGGGTGGTAGAATCCAGTAATAGCCACCTCTGACCAACTCAGAGTGCAGAGGCAAGGCCTGAGGTAGAGCACAGGGGTGGGACTCCAGGATGGGGGGGGGGGGTCCAGCTCAACCCTGGCCTCCTGGCATCTCAGGAGTGTATATTTCTCTTTGTTTTGGGTTTGAGATGGAGGCTGTCCAGATGGGTTAGCTCGGGGCTCAGCTCCTTCCTAATCTTTATTCAGTCCTTCATAGGACAGACACCTGCACCCCTCCCACCTGGTTGGCTCCACCAACAGGTAATGGAGAAGAAGCAGGGCTTCAGGGTGAGATGGAGGGGCAGAAGACCCCGGAAACATAGGATAAGTTTTTTGGTGTGTTTTTTTTTTTTTTTTTTTTTTTT